>JAMWET010007593.1:0-112500 GCA_024036415.1 Prochilodus magdalenae | reverse complement strand
CCTCCTTGTTTTCCTGGGGGGAAGTGGTTTTATCACATGGCTATAACAGCTTTACAAATGCATACAGTGCTGTGAAAAGGTATTTGCCCCCTTTCTAATTTCTCTTACTAATTTTTGCTACTTTGCCACATTTAAATGTTTTAGAGCATCCAGCTAATTTGAATACATTCAATATAAAGACAAAAATGAGCAAACATAAAATGAGCCTTTTTATCGGTCATTCCATTTATTGAAGATAATGATTTATTCTAAACTAATCAACCAATGTGAAAAAGTGAAACCTGTTAACTGATTGTGTCACCCTTAGCAGTAACAAGGCACTTGCGATTGCGAGTCTTTTACATCACTGTGGACTCCCTTTTCTTGCAAGCAGGAGGTGCCCTTTAAAGGTGTTGCCACAGCATCTCAATGGGATTCTAGTTAAGACTTTACCTCCACCAAAAACCTTTATTTTGTGTCCAGGTCCTGCAGAAGCAAAGCAGCCGCACACCATCATACTGTCACCACTATGTTTGACTCTTAAGATCAAACATGTTTGAATAATGTATGACTTTCTTTTGATGAAATGTGTTACAGGCTTGTACGCCAGATGTAAAGGGCAGGGCTTATTCGGTTAATGAAATTACCATTCGTGTGTTTACTTGGGTTATCTATGATTAATATTAAAAAATTTTGATCAAATGTGACAAATATGTGCATATCATCGCTGTCCAAAGAAAAACAGGTATCTCCAAAATGGCAACTTTACAGGAGAGGCCAAAAACCTCATTTATTTTGAATAAAAGTCTATGGAACCAGACGTCTTTCCAAGCAGTTTTGGGCCATTTCTGTTGGTCTGTTTTTCATGAAGTTTCCTCACAGTGTAAATAGCAGCTCATGTGATCATATGAGCAATAAAGGTAAAAATCAGCAAAAATGGAGATACATGTTTTTCTTTGGACAGTGACGATATGCAAATTTCACCAGCTGCATGTTACAGTGCACAATGGCACCTTACAACAACACGGGTAGTTTATTACCACAACCCTTTCACTCTGATGCAGACTTGGAGCTTAATTTAACTTTTAAAAATTTAACAAATTCATTAAAGTGTTTTTCAGACTTGTTTTGTGTTAATGTCAACTAAATTCAACTCCCCATCTTTTGGTTGGTTGGAAGTCACCAGGGTTTCTCTAAAGTACAGAGAATAATGGGAGAAGCAGGAGTCCTTTTAAAAGGTCCTCATCAAAAGTTGTTTGCATTTAGGACCCAACAGATCAATATTTAATAGATGTCTTTTAAAAATAACTGCTAACAATTCTGGGTCTGAGGTGTTTAATCTCCCGTACAGGGTCGTTCCCTCCAGCGGGGTGCTGCGTGGTGCGTGGCAAATGGGCTTTTGTTTAACACACAGAGGGGAAATTAAAAGCGGCTGTGGTAGGAGAGCCTGCAGCTAATCTTTTTTTAATCCATAAATTACTGAGGCAAAGCCAAGCAGTTAGATATCTTTACAGGTGTTTCTGAAGCCACAGATCACATGGTTCTAAACCTGAGCTCTATCTGCCGTTGACTTTATCATGGTCAATCATTTCATTGTATTTCCCTCCCGGATCATCTTCAGTGACGAGTCCCGCTTTAGTTTTGGTGGAGACGCTCAACGAATCCGTGTGTGGAGGCACCGTGGTCAGCACCGAGATGAACAGTTCATTCTCACACGTCTAGAAGACCTGGGGTCCTTCCACCTCCAGCCCTACCGCACCATCTGCAGGAACTGTGTGAGGATGTTCAAGCTGCATGGGATGGATTATCACAGGACTCCATTAGGAACCTCTACAGCTCCATACCGAGACGTCTGGCGTGTTGGGTTAGCAAACACGGCGGCCCGACGCCATACTGAGAGACAGACTTCTGTATGTGTAGCTCAATAAATATTGATCATATCAGTCTAAATTTATCATCAGGTATTGATCCTGGTCTCCTTTATCCTCCTTCCCAACAGACCCGTAATCCCACACCTGGTGCAGCTGTTCTTTTGATGATGAGCGTATGTGCCTTAGTAACACCTTTCTGCAATTTCTAAATTCCACCTATCACTAACTGGTCCCTTCGATCTCGGTGCAGGACTAGTCTGAAGAGTTCTGATGAGATTTTCATTCTCTTGCCTGAGGAAGAAATGTTTGTGTCTACTAAATGGGAATCATCTCAAAACTGGTATCCATAGTAATTAAGCAAACTCTAGAAACGTGCCAGATCAGGTTTGTTGTTGAATTTGAGGCTATCCTACCATCTTAAACCTCCAACTGAAGTATATTGTGTACAGTTTATGAATACAGGGCCTCTTAGTCCTTCTCCCTTTGAGATATACATATCTGCCCAGTTTATGACCCTTGAAATGCAGGGCTTGATTGTAATACCTACTGATTCATGACAAGGTCAAACCATCTGAGGTATGACAGGTTTAACAACGTGGTTAAAAAAAAAGCCACCATGTAGATCTTTAGATATATTTCATACTGAGAGGTTCTTTTAAACAGCAAAGAGCAGATTTTCTACTTATGCAATATAAAAGTCAGTTTCATTATTTTCTAATTCATTTAGCTTTATTATTTATAGACTCTATGCTGGATACTGTATTTTCCTCCATTGTCTACTCCCTGTACTGCATTTCCCATTATTCCCCCATTCAGGAGTGGTCAACGAAAATGACTTTAGAGATCTCAAAGAAGCCCAGGGTAACATATGTAAGGATCTCCAGGCCCCTCTTACACTGGTTTATGTCAGTGTTCATGGGACCTCCATCAGGCAATCACAGGTCTAAGATATTACATATGGAAAGATAACATGGAGCCAGGAGGAACACTGCGGTTTCCTAAAGACCACCTGGAAAACCAGAAGACTAAAAGCAATGTTGAATGGAAAAAGTTAAAATGTATCTTTGTTTTAAATGAGGCAAGTTATGAGTGGCAAAAACTGAACACTGTGTTTTAGTATTTCTTCAGTGAAACGGCAGAGGACTGGACTAGGACAGGGTGCCAGCATTTGATGGCCCTGTTGAATATTCGATTGTATCAGAATTCTCCAGAAGAATTTTAGGGCACAGTTTTTCATCCAGAAGAACAAAGACCCCCAAACAAGTAGTCTAAAATAACTGGTGGTAGAAGAAGTGTAGCGTTTTGACATTTGTTGGTCAAAGTCTAAACCTCAATCCAACAGACGTGTGGAAGCAAGACCTGAATACTACAGAAAGCCCACCAACACCAGAGCTGGGGCAGAGCTGTCAATGTGCAGGGCTGATCAAGAGTTAGAGGAAGTGTTCGGTTGAAGGCATTGCTGCCCAAGGATGTCGCACCCTTTACTGAAAGCAGAGATTCACATAGTTTTACCAACAAAAACATTTAATGATGGATCCCTTTCCTCAATAAATGAATGAAAAGCTATGCACAGAGTTTTAATTGTTTAATTGGATTCTCTCTGTCTTTTGTTATAAAGATAAGGATCTATGAAGACAGAACTGTAAAAGGGTTCACATACTTTTTAAAGCAGCACTGAATGTGTACATAAACATATGTGTCAAAAATTGGTCATATGGATCATACATACATACATACATACATACATACATACAGTTTTCTTTTGAATTCATAAAATTATTCAATTGATTAAATGTGTTTAAATTCTAAATACTTTTTTCCCCCATTATGAGCAGGAATAGTGTGTTCCTATATTTTAGGGGAATGTATTATTATTGTATAAGGGTTATTGAAACAAATCCCATTTTTAAGAGTGTAATTTGAATATGCTTTTTCTGTGGAAACATTATAAATGTCTATGATATGACAAATGAATCATGTTCATCTTTCCTGGAATGTTATTTTTATGCATTTTTAAGCATCTAACAGAAATGGAAGCTAATATATCTACTGTGGCTGACATTAATGCTGACCATTCAACTGAGGGGGAAAATTTCAGGTCTGCCCCAGCGGTCAGGTCCTCTATCTCTGCTCTCCTTGCTGGACTCTTTGAAATCGGCCTCGTTTGAAGTCCAGCTTCAGAGAAGGGTCCCTAACAGAGAAATCCTGGTGAGCAAGGAAGCACATAAGCAGAGATTAGAGAGAGGATAGCTGAGGAACTCACTCTGCCTGCTGATGGCTAAAGGTGTCTGCTCTACACCTGCTGTACCACATGCTGTTTCTCCTGACTGCTGAAGAACAGGTGGACTATTGAAAGAGGCCAGCTGATAAAATGGACAATGAGTGTAGCTACGAGGGTGTGTGTGTGTGTGTGTGTGTGTGTGTGTGTGTATATACACTATATTGCCAAAAGTATTCACTCCCCCATCCATTCATTGAATTCAGGTGTTCCAGTCACTTCTATGTCCACAGGTGTATAAACTGAGCAGCTAGTCATGCAGACTGCTTCTACAGACGTTAGTGAGAGAATGGGTCGCTCTCAGGAGCTCAGTGAACTCCAGCGTGGTACCGTGATAGGATGATCCACCTGGGCCAGTGGTGAAATTCCCTCCCTACTAAATATTCCACAGTCCACTGATGGGGATGGGGAACGATAGCAGCTCAGCCAACAAGTGTTAGACCACATACAATGACAGAGCGAGGTCAGCGGATGCTGAGGGTCATAGGTCACAGAGGTCACCAACTTTCTACAGAGTCCATCACTACAGACCTCCAAACCTCATGTGTCCTTCAGATCAGCTCAGGAACAGTGTGTAGAGCTTCATGGAATGGGTTTCCATGGCGAGCAGCTGCATCCCAGCCTCACATCACCAAGCGCAGTGCAGAGCGTGGAATGCAGCGGTGTAAAGCTCCGCCCCTGGACTCTAGAGCGGCGTATTTAATATGATGTATTGTAATCGATACCGTTATTTTATTTTGTTGTTTGTTTGAATTAAGTTCAGGAGTACCTCGTCTTCATATTTTCAGCTCTCTGCAGTCTGCTTTGTTTCCTGAGGGGGAGTCGAGCCAGTAGCTCACCTTCATTGTGCTGCCACCTGCTCTGATGAGGCTGCCCTGAATAACCTGCCACTTTATTCCAGTGTTGTCATCGCAACCGCCTCAATATGCATCACACACACACACACACACACACACACACACACACACACACACACACACACACACACACAATAACTAACACACACACACTTTTAAATTTCCTTATCTGCTTCACCTTGTCGTGGCCCCACACCTGTTTCTCTCCATCACCTGTATCTCTTCCCATTCCCAAACCTCTGCTTTTCATTCCATTTCATACATCTTTATATATCTCCCATCATGCAATTCTCACTTTTATCTGTGTTCTCTCTCTCTCTCTCGTTTTTCTTTATGGTTGCTTTATGGTTCGTTTTCTCTTTCTGTCCATTTCTCCCTAACTCTATTTCTCAGTCTCTTTCCCTCTCGCTCTTTCTCTCTCTGTCTCTTACTATTTTACCTTTCTATTTCCTATCTTTCTTTCTCCCTTTCCCTCCTCTACCTCACTCTCTACCTCTCACTCTCATGTCTTGTTCTGTCTTTTCATTCTCCTGTCTTGTTCTGTCACTCTGTATTTACCCCCCTGCCCCCCATTTCATTTGGATGGTGTAGTGCCTCTGTCAGCACTGAGCTTCATTTTAAAAGGAACAGGTCCTTCCGTGCGTGTGTGTGCGCGTGTGTGTGCGTGTGTACGCGTGTAATGACCTATAGGTGTCCTGAGATACAGTAGTGTGTAAACGTGAGGACCGTTTGATAATAGCTAGAGCTCTTCTGGGGTTAATCCACGCTGTCAGTATGTGCTATATGAATTTAATATACTTCTGATTGTATGTGAACCCTGTAGGTTTTAGTCCATTCGTGTTTAATAGAGTCCTGATGCTCTTAATCCGTTGCTTCAATTGGAAACAAAGTTCTAATTCAATTTGTAGCAAAGCAAGCACTGAGCCGTCAGCTGGAATTAAGTCCTTACTCATTAGAGGACTTACCAACTTAAGTACAAAATGAATCAATCAGTCATGTTTTTATTTACAATGGAACCAGTTTCACGAATGCTTTAGGCTCTAGAAGACTCTAAACGTCCTAGATCACATTTTACAGAGGTTAGAAACGGAGCATAGCAGCAGCTCCATGTCAGGATACTTTATTGAAGGCAGAGAAATCACAGGTATGTTAATATGTCCGTTACAAACTCCAAATAAAACCCATGAACTGTCTTTTTACAAACACCAGTCTAAAACAGTCAACCCTGTAGAAAGGCAGCGAAGCTCTTATCAAAAATTACAGAAATTATTCACACACATGAATAAAGGCCTAATAACCTAGTACAGCTCGTCACTCAGGCACGTTTCAGAATCTGTGTTCTGTATATGTCTAGTAACAGAGCTTTGCCAAATTAGCACCGTTTGTAAAACCTCTGTGTGGGTGCTGGTGAGGGAGTTCCTGTTACAGTAGGATACATGCAGAGCCTTCTCAAACATCACATTATGGCATTTTGTGAATTGATTCTAAATCTTGCATGAGAGAGTCATGATATTTGTGGTGTAAGCTCTCTCCTACAGTGTAAATCATTAAATGTTCAGGGTAAGGTAAGGTTAGGGTCGTTGGTGAGTTTAGATAGATAGATAGATAGATAGATACTTTATTGATCCCGAAGGAAATTTAGCAGCCAGTAGCGGTTTCACAAAAAACGAACAGCACATTATAATAATACAAATTTTGTGAATTGATTCTAAATCTTGCATGAGAGAGTCATGATATTTATTGTGGTGTAAGCTCTCTCCTGCAGTGTAAATCATTAAATGTTCAGGGTAAGGTAAGGTTAGGGTCGTTGGTGAGTTTAGTGGTAGCTTCAGGAGTAAGGGTAAGATTAGATTAAAGTTAGGGTTAGGTTTAAGGGTAAGGTTGGGGTTCAGGTTTGGGGTTGTGGTTTGGATTAGGGTTAAGTTAGGGTAAGGTTTAAGTGTATGTTTAGATCTGGGTTCGGGTTGGGGTTTGGGTTAGGTTAAAGGATAAGGTTAGGGTTGGGGTTCGGGTTCGGGTTAGGTTTAAGTGCATGTTTAAGGTTGTGTTGGGGTTGGGGTGTGGGTTGAGGGTAAGGTTGGGGTTTGGGTTAGGTTAAAGGATAAGGTTAGGGTTTGGGTTAGGTTAAAGGATAAGGTTAGGGTTTGGGTTAAGTGCATGTTTAAGGTTGGGTTGGGGTTTGGGTTAGGGTTAAAGGTAAGGTTAGGGTTGAGGGTAGGGTTTTAAGGTTAAGGTTGAGGTTTGGGTTAGGGTTAAAGGTAAGGTTGAGGTTGGGTTTGGGGTAGGGTTAAAGGTAAGGTTAGGGTTGAGGGTAGGGTTTTAAGGTTAAGGTTGAGGTTTGGGTTAGGTTTAAGGGTAAGGTTAGGGTTGGGTTCGGGTTGAGGTTAATTGTAAGGTTGGGGTTGGGGTTCAGGTTAGGTTTAAGGTTACGGTTGGGGTTTGGGTTAGGTTGAAGGGTAAGGTTGGGGTTGGTGTTAGAGTTAAGGGTAAGCTAGGGGTTCGGGTTAGGGTTAAGTTAGGGTTAGGTTTAGATGTATGTTTAACGTTGGTGTTCAGGTTTCCTTCTCCTAGTAATGAATAAATTCACGTGTCTCATGATTCTCCACCTCCTATTGTTTCTCAGGGTGAGAACCTTGGGTTTTCAAACTTGGGAATTTCCCCAGCTACATTGCCTTTGACAGTAAATGTATTTTTGTATTTGTAAATCAGCATAAAATAATAACTCCAACTAAAACTCATAATAAAAATAAACATGTAAATAAACATCACAAAATAAACATTTATAACTTCTGGCTGTGATCAGAGACCCTTCTCTAGAGCATTACCTCATGCTAGCTTTGTGGGTTTGTGTGCCAAAGAGAGGGTTATTGAATATCACTGTGCTACTGTAGGTGTGAAGTTCTTCCCAGTACAAAGGCATCAGGTTCTGTCCACAGGGCAGCAGAGACCAACAGAGAGCCCAACTGATCTCAGCGTTCACTTTCCTCTCTCTCCTGATGGTTGGACTGAATCAGTTCATATTTCTGCCGGCATGTGCCTGCATTATGTTGAGTCACCTTCTAATGGAATTCTTTTTAAGCCTGTAGCCAGCCGGGGGCACGCTCTTCATGATAAAGGTGTTTGGAGCCAGGACAAAGGAGAACCACTTATGGTTCCCTAAAGAACCGGGAGACAATGGCTCTTTAAGGAAGCATTTTGGTAAATGAGACGTGTGAGAGTGAAGGACCCCTTTCAATGTTAAAGAAACTCCACATGGTGGAAAGATTCTACACATGGTGCTTTTTAGACTTCTAAGCTAAAGACCCTTTAGAAGAATATGAGCTGTTCATTCAGTCAGTCATCTTCTAAGCCGCTTAGCCTTCTGGGACGTGGGGGCTGCTGGAGCGTATCCCAGTGGGTAAAGGACAGGCAGCAGCCTGGACGGACTGGAAGTCCATCACATAGACATTCACACTCACACCTAGGGGGCCATGTAACATCTCCAGTTCCCCTGACTGCATGTCTCAGGACTGTGGGAGGAAACTGGAGCACCGGGAGGAAGATGGGGAACACAGGGAGAACATACAACAGACAACATCAGGGGTCCAATCCAGAGAAGACAAACACAGGTTAGACCCAGGCAAGAAACAGACGGTCATCAGAAGGGCTTAGTGCTGGAGTTACCTGTTAGCAGTGAGTGTGGCGAAAACACCTGAACATGTGATTAGGATGGAGATCCACATACTTTGGCCATGTACTGTAGCTGCATAAACGTGTACAATCAGACATGCTTAGTAAAGGCATGTAGTAAAAGTGTAGCTACAGACTGGTCCCTCTGCATGTATCCAATGACTAGTTACGGATGTTAGGCGTAGTTACAGGGCTCAGTGACCAGGTACACCTGTTTAACATGGTTCAGGTGTGTGCGGATTAGGCAGAGATATTCAGAGTGTAGTTAGAATGTGTAACTAAATGAACTAACATCCATAACACTAAAAGTGTATTTAACTACTGTATCGTAAGTTAAAGTGAACGTTGTCCTGGTTCATGTCCTCGTTGACACGTTGTAGAAGTCAATCAAAAGCTCCTGCTGGAAAAATGGAGTACCACTCTCATCACCGTGTGTGTTTTCATGTTCCTATTTCAGGATTGGGACCAAGGTGCTGATTGCCTTTCATTGTTTCCTGCTGTTAACTTCGTGCTTGACTCCAGTATGTGCGCACACACACACACACACACACACACACACACACTCATGCACTCATCATCTCTTACTGTCATCAATGAACAGCTGCCTCCCTCTGAGAACAGGATGATTCAGAAAGTGCATTCAGTCCTCACCTTCACAACTGTCTTCAGTCTTCAAATGGCAAACATTCTTCTCTCTCATCTTGTTTTTAAATGTGTTGCTGGCATGAAGTTTGGAATAACCAGCATGTGTATAATGTTAATATGTATGAAGTAAAGCACTAAACATTGTGTTGTACAGTTATCTAGTTTAGTACAGGTCATTTTTCTGTTTGTGGAGGTGTGGGACTGCGGTGCTGTTGTGAAGGAAGATGAAGGTGACCAGGATCAATAACTGGTGATAAATTTAGACTGATATGATCAATATTTATTGAGCTACACATACAGAAGTCTGTCTCTCAGTATGGCGTCGGGCCGCCGTGTTCGCTAACCCAACACGCCAGACGTCTCGGTATGGAGCTGTAGAGGTTCCTAATGGAGTCCTGTGATAATCCATCCCATGCAGCTTGAACATCCTCACACAGTTCCTGCAGATGGTGCGGTAGGGGTGGAGGTGGAGGGACACCAGGTCTTCTGGACGTGTGACAACAAACCGTTCATCTTGGTGCTGACCACGGTGCCTCCACACACGGATTCGTTGGGCGTCTCCACCAAGACTAAAGCGGGACTCGTAACTGAAGATGACCCGCTGCCATTCTGAGTCACTCCATGACAGTCTGGTACGACACCACTGCAGTCTTTGGTGACGGTGACGTGGTGTCACAGTGGTCTAATACTCACTGAATGTTCGGTCGGGTTCAGTCAGGTACAGCGATGAGGCCTGTCCTTGCTTATATTGAATCATTCAACTAGCAATACATAATTAAAATGACACCAGATCAGCAAAATACTTTAAGTTTAATTAAGTTTTACTTAATGGAAGTAATATATTAGGTCTACTTCATGTGACATATCAAAACATCCACCTAAAGTATCAATAGTACATCTCCAAGATAATTAGATATATGCATTCAGATGCTTCACCCCAGCTACTGATACGGTACTGTTATCCTGTGAAGTGCTTATTAATCATTTACAAAAGACCACTTAAAATAGCGTTACTGTAATTAATAACTAAAACAACGAATAAAGCTCAACATACAAGGAACGATGCTTATCTCAGTGAAGACATTAACTCCAGTATGCACGTGCTAAACACCTTAGCATGCTGTAGAATAGAGATAAGTGCTACAAATGATGCATCTGGCTTTGCTTTCAATTATACGGTTAATTTATTACTGTGCTGAAAATGTGGAGTGCAATTAAACTGCATATGCAGAGAAAAAATTATGGAGCCTTTAAGAAAAGAATAGAAAATCTGTTTGATTGACGGTTATCTAATGGGACCATGGCAACCGCCTAATGAGGGATGCAACAGAAATGGCTTCATTCATAACGAGCTTCCTAACGAAGATATTGCTAACGACTCCTACCAGCATAAATTATAGCCGTAAACAACAACAACCATTTATTGTTATGCACCAGGCAATGATGCAATTCATAAGCTGAGCACATGCCTAATATCAGCAGTGCTGGTGTGTGTGTGTGTGTGTGTGTGGGTGTGTGTGTGCGCGTGTGGGTGATGTCCCCCTGGGCTGAGATATACTGTAAGAGTCATAGAGGTTTAAGGGTCTAAACAATGCGTAGAGCCTGATTGTCCACAGCTGTGTCTATGTGTGTGTGTTAGTTATTGTTGCTGCAGGTGAACCTTGTAATGTGTAGATGATATTTGGTTTGGAGTAAGTGACCCGCACGCATACACATTATCATGAGGTCGGTGATTACCTTGGCCATTGCACAGCATTCCACGTCTTGGCTTGGCTTATTTTCACATAATGATTTGGGGCAATATCAATTTACACAATCTAGTTCTGTCTAATGGGTCTCAAAGCAGATAAAGCCCGATACAACTCAGACTTCATTGTGCTGCTTGTGTCAGCAGTTACATTCTCTACAAACGAACCACTTCCAATAGCAGCCACACTACCCCACTCCATAAAACTACCACCACCATGCTTTGGACTTTTTGTACTTTGGACCATAGACGGGTTCCCTTCTCCATACTCTTCTCCTGGTATTATCTATTATACCGGTTGTTCTACATCTTGCGAGTCCCTCAGATGTTGTTACAGAACTGTATAGTCAAACAAACTCAATTCTGATCTGCCTGCTTTTAATGTTTACAAATGATCCCCACTCAGGTGTAGCATCTCTGTATTGTTGACTCGCACACTGGCTCACCTAGCTTCTGGATCTGGAAGGGTTTTCCTTCACCAGGGAAGAAGTGTTGTTCCATGATACCTAGGCCTGGGTGGTTCTTTTATTTTATTATTATTTCTTTTTAAGAAAGAACCAAATTAATTTGGCTAGACCTGACATCTTCATTATTTCTCTTATCGGTTTGTGTTTCACCCTAATTATATTGTGACACCAATAACAACTATAACTTTGTCAGTGTCTGAATATTAAAAACCTGACTGAGTGTATATTAGACAGTATCTACACAGTAATGTAAGCATTTGGTCATCAAGCAAATAATTTGCTGTACCCTTAAAAGTGAACCTACTACCTCGTTATTCATGTTTGTTCCATTTGCTCTACGAATTGGAATATACACAGTCAAGTCACATTAATATGATGGCGGCACACATCTTATGAAGAAATGTTTCCATGGCTAACTGATTTGAGTATGGACCCATCCTTGCAGATCACGTACACACATACATGCTGATTGTCTTCTCTGAGGCAGGTACTACCCTGGCCCACAAGTTCCCCAGACTTGAACCACGTTGAGCAATTGAGCACCCTCCAGCAGCTCTTCAGTCAGCATGGCTGCATCACTCCCAGCCGCCTAGCGGGTGGCCATGCTGCACACAGAGGTAACTCTGGATATTATCCTCCTGAGACCCGGACTCCCTTGGTGTGCAGTGTCTTTGTACAGGAAGTGGTTTTGGCAAAGTGGTTTCCGGCCTCACATAATGCCAAAGGGCCAACGTTTTAAAAAGTATCGTGGTGCAGAGAAGCAGAGACGCAATGTCCTCATATGAGGAGGCTGGGGTCTCAGGAGGTTATATATATAATTTTTGTATAAAAAATTTGTCATGTCATATATAACGGTCTTTTCTAAAGTCATTTTAATTTCAACTTGCCTGGCTATCAATCAATACCACCACAATCAATAATACCGTATGTAACTTTTTACTATTTGTAGTCTCAGACTCTCTGAGGGTGGCAGTGAGGCAGACCTACACTGTCTCTTGTGCTGATAGGCTGCTGCACACCAACCACTTTGCATTAAATGCATTTTCTAATACCATAACTTCAACATCTGTGCAGTGCATTATCATGAGGCAGGTAACTTATATCTGGTTCTTAACTTGGATTGAATTATATCGGGCAGGTTACATCACCCTGCTGTAATTATTGGGAATGTGGAACCCCCTATCCACCCTGGAAATGATATCTACGGTTCATTAAGTCCTTTATGTGACTGAACAAAAACTAGCTAGGCTGGCTTTCGACAGGGTGTCCCCTATTCGTGGTAGATTTCCCCCTGATCCAGCACACATGTGGCCCCAGATCTGTGTATGTAATCTCATTACAGGATCACGTCTGCTACTATGAGTCTATTTTATTAGTTGACTATCTGTCGTTTATCATAATTAGAAAATTATCAAATAAAAATAATGAGAGCGTGATGGACATCAATGCATTTTAACAGGTTGCTATGAGGAGATGGTGGGAGATGGTCAACAGAACCTCAGACATGCTGACCACCCATGTCCATACCCCATGTACCTTTCACTGCATCATTGTCAGACTGAAATATATTGTGTCTACTAAGCTAAATGCTAGCTACCCAATAGAAAGACGTTTGCTAGCTGTCCTGCACTTTAGGCATTGGAAATTGTGAAATCGAAAATGTTTGTGAAGTTCACAGCATGAAGTTATTTTGACTGATGTGATAATCATTCCTCCGTGCTTGCTGATAGACATACCACATGGCCTGACCCTGCAGATCAGGCAGAAAATCAAGCAGGCATGTCAACGTCAACATGAAATCTTAATCCTTCCTAGTAAAACCCTCCGGGGCGTTTCTTAAGCTACCTGAGTGTTTTCACTGATAGTCGAGGGTGGTGGGAGGGGAAGCTTACTGTTTAGGACAATTTCACTCCACCTGCTGGAAAACATGGCAAGTCAAAACCCGTACGACCTTCAATAGGAGGGTAAACAGTCGTTACGATGTGATGAAAGGTTTATGGATAAACAAGCTATTAATGCACTAACTTTGACCCTGTTAGTAAAATGCCCCCACCTCATTAGCTGCTTAAATAGCCCCCACTCTTTGGGGGAAGCTTCCTTCAGTTTTTTGGAACACATTAGTGAGGTCGGGCATTACCATTTGGCACTAAGGCCTACTGTTGGTGTTCCAATTCACTCTAACGGTGTTGGAGTTTGTGGGAGTACCGGATAGTCCGTTTCTTCCACCGTGAACTCCACAGCAAACCTTTTACATCTTAAGGATTTTCCTTTACTGGAACGAAATGGTCCATTATTCCTTCTCCAACACATTTTATAGTAGCCATTATATTTTTGCACAGGGAGCATTCTTCTGCCATCTGCTGACTCCAGATTCATCTGTCAGACGGCAAGATGGTGAAGCGTGATTCATCACTCCATGGACCGCATTTCCACACGGTCCAAATCCCAATGGCAGTGTGTTTTTCTCCACCTTAGCTGACAAGTGGTATTGTGTTTTGTGGTCTCAGAACTGTATGGACCTGCTCAGCCAGCAAACAAAAGCACTGGCCACTCGGGCGGCTGCGAGCATGTGTTCTTTATATTTATCAAAATGTCCAATACCTCCATAAATACCTCTTTTAAAAAATGTTCTGTTCTTGCATATAAATCTATATGATTTGAGTGGGATAGGGAGAGGGATCCCCCAAGTCGGATGTCACACTGAATCACCAAATGCTGTACTGCCAGTGTTTGTATGTGGAGGCTGATTGACTACAATGCACTAACACTAGGTCTGACTGAAGTAGCCAAACTCAAATATTAGAAGAGCCATTCACATACTTTCGTCTATATAGTGCATATCTCCATTTGCGCGGTAATGAACACCCATACGCCTACACAATGGCCTTTGGAAAACTGAGTGATGTGTTATTAGTCCCTGTGGAGGTGCTGTGTTGATTTGCGGTTTATGACTCTGTAAACGAGGCAATATTTTAATACCCATCAGAAATCTCCAGCCAGTCGGTGGCCTCTGCAGGACGGTGGAGAGAAAGCTATAATCAGACACAGCGGGGGATTATACGCTCGTCCAAACTGAATTTATGGTGGCAGAAATAAAAACATAGAACATTCACATTACTGGCTATAAATCAGTACACATATGAACTGTCATCCCGTTTGTACTCTACGAGCCAAGGTACGACTGGTGTTTAAAGCTGGCTGATGAACCAAGTAATGGGAGTTCAAGCCCTATGGGTTATTATTAGATTGAATATTTATCTATCTATCTATCAATCAATCAATCAATCAATCAATCAATCAATGTTTATTTGTATAGCGCTTTTTACAACCAACGTTGTCTCAAAGCAGCTTCACAGAAAATCAGTTTGTTATATTTAATGAAAGGAAAGAAAAAAAAAAAAGAAAAAAAAAAAAAAGACATTCGAGGGTGGGGGGGTGGGTTAAAAACCGGGTCCGAGCCCCCCTTAAGCAAGCCAGAGGCAACAGTGGTGAAGAAACCTCGAGAGGAACCAGGCTCAAGGGCGGAACCCAACCTCCTTAGGTCGAACCCGGGTGAGACGAGAAAGACAGAACAGGAGAAGAATATCTATTAGATCCAGTCTGATTAGATCCAGTCTGATTAGTCCAGGAGGGAGTAACTGCAAGATGGAGCCGACCCAGAGATAGAGTTCATGATCAGAGCCAGACGCTGGTCAGCGTAAAGGTTATGGTCATGCCGGGCGATGAAACAGGGCAGGAGACCCACGGTGGCACTGATGCTCAGGTGCCTGGGGGTTCTGATGTGATCGCTCCGGAGAATTTCTAGTGCTTAACTAAGAAGAGGAAAGAAAGAGAGAGAAAGAAGGAGAAAAAGAAAGAAAGAAAGAAAGAAAGAAAGAAGCAAGACAATGCAAGAGCAAAATCAAAACAATCAACGACACTACATTTCTCTCAGTCATCAGATCATGTCTATTAGAGCTTGACTTTTGGTCTGAAGGGAAATGGCTAACTTCTGCTAGCATCCCCACGAGATCCCTATAGGACAGGGGGTACCAAACATGCGGGGTCCAAATGACTCACAGAAGAGCCTCGCTGAAACCGCTTTGAGAAGTTGAGCTGTGAGTGAGAAAGAACTTGCTGTTCATGAGTGAGGGTTGTTCAGTAAAGTCTGTTAAGGATTTTTAGACGTGTTAATAAAACAGGATTGCAGTTTGTACTGTATAGCTTTAATTAGCTATTAGCATATAGTGTGTCTGAGCTCTAAGGCAGTTCGGTTGTAGATGCTGGAGTGCGATTGTCGACAGGTGATGGCCCTGTGCTGAAAGTGATCTGTTTCATGTGACGGACCATTTTGTTATTCCCTGTTGTTCAGGTTTGGCTCTTTGGATTATCCGGTGTGTCTTTGGATCATAAACATTTGATATTGTATCAGTGATATTCGAGTGATATTTTAAATGGGCCTGGTTTTATAAGGTAAATTTATCATAATTTATTTTTTCCTAGAAACCTTTATCTTCCTTCTTAATAGCACATCAATCCTATAATTTTCTTTTGATGACGAGTATATCAACATTTTTTTTAATATAGCACTGATAAAACAAAATTCCAATATTAGTGCAAGTCTGAGATTTTATTGTTACCTGAGATCTAAAAACAAAAGAATGAGTATAAAATACAAGAGATTAAATAAACAAAAGACAACTTGACATGAAGGTAAACATGATACAGTGACAGCAAAACTGTCCAGATCTAAACACGAAGCAATGAGGGGCATAAATACTCAGTGAAGAAACACCTGGGCCTAATGGAGGTTGGGGCTATAGACTACATACAGGTGAGTAGACAGGACAGAGGAGGAGACACAGACCAAACCCCAACAGAAGCACATGGCAGGGGGACACGTGGAGGAAGGTGGGGGCAGAAACAGGGGCGGAGCCGGACAAACAGTGACACACGGACACAGAGGCCTGCACAGATATTTATACACACAGGAGACCAGAAGAGCTGAATAAGGGGATGATTGGCATATGGCAGGTTGAAGTTGTGTTATAATGGAGTGGAATGAAGGACCGTACGAGAACAGCCTCCTGTTTCACAGCACTAACCCGAGGACATTCACTGGTCATCAACCTGTCACAGTTACTCCTCATGGACATACGGTTCAAGCCCAGACTGTAGGGCCATGCTTTGGAAAGACAGGTAGTTGAAACCTGAGGACAGCTAACACCTGACATGTTGGACAGTTGCAGGACGAATTCTGGATGGTCTACTGTTCCAATCAGTCAAGAGGCTTTTATCGTCATTCCATGCATGTACACAGTGGTGTGAAATTACGCTCCAATTTAGTCCTTGTGAGTTTAAAAACCCAATCGCTTAGGGGCAAAGCTGTTGCAGAGTCTGTACTGGATGCTCCGGTACCTTCTGCCAGAGCCATCAGTGAAAAAAGTCCGTATGCGGGATGGGCGGGTCGTCCAGAATGCTGGTGGCTTTACGGATGCAGCGTGTGGTGTAGATGTCCATGATGGAGTGGAGAGAGACCCTGATAAACAATCTGGACATTTGTTTCCTATAACCACCGCTGTTAAGGAATATTGGTTGATATGTTTCTGTAGAAGCTTTTAAATAGAAAATTGAATATTATGGAGTAGTATAGTTCTCTGGAGTGACCCTGGGAATATCGGGAATATCTGAAGAATGGAAAGTCACTCTATTGAGGCAGCATGTTTGTCTGTAAAGCTGAGACTCATGAGGCATGATGAAGCCTTGTAGCTTTGTTGATCATTTTGGTTTAAATGAAACGGTACCAGGTATGTAAATTGTGATAATGTAAATTAAAAAAAAAAAATATATATATATATATATAATTTTTTTTTTTTTTTGTACATGTTCCAGATTGTCGAGCATGGCCTAGACCCCTTTTTGGCTATATGTGTGTGAGTGTGCGCGGGGGGGCTGGGTGGCCGGTGGGGTGATGTATATGTGATATTGTGTGGGAAATTTTTGAAGTGGATTTGAATACAGGTGTTTACCTTCAGCAGTCACCCACCGGCATGCTGTAACTGGATTCCCTCTCTCTCTGTCTCTCTCCCTCTCGAAGTGGGACATGCCCTGAGGTCAGGACAGTGAGAAGCAGATGATCCTGGATGAGCCTTTGCTTTTGTCTGTCTGCCACTTAAAGCAGGTCTGATTGTGTAAACAGCTCTCCTGTGCTCGCTCCGTGGCTGTTTATACATTTTTTCAGGACAGAATCCGGAGACAGGAACTGGGCTAACCTGCAGGACCAACAACGTTCTCCTGACTTTGTCCATATCAGCATGTTTAATTCTTTTTTAAACTGAAAGAGAAAAACTAGCTAATGTTGAGTTTAGCTTTGTAAACTAAAACGTTAGAACGGCTTAGAAAGGTATTACCTGTACATACTCACTGTTATTACATATAGACACATATCCTTATAAGCCGTGGTGGACCAAGTACTAAAACCATGTAGCTGAGTTACAGTGGAGCTATCTCAGGTACATTCCTCCTCTAGTGTCAGTTCCTCCCTTTAGACCTCCACTGGAATACCAGTACTAAAGTATGTATCTTCAGATGTACTTAAGTATGGAGAGTAGCAGGAGCATGGTTTATTACGGCTCTAATGTCCTATTATCATTTCTGGAACAGGACTCTTCATCAGCTCAGTGTAGGTGAAGAGACTCTAGTGTCTCTCAGTCCACCAGTCTTTACTAGAAGCTCATTCATTAGTCTGACATCTATTCACATCATCAGCACAGAACACTGAAGGAGAACCGGTTCTGTTAGCTAGAACTAGAAAATAACTTTTTGCTCATAACTTTATTTAAACAGGATCACTAATGAGCTGTACTGTTTCTGTAGGTCTCAGTTCATAAACATAAACCAGCCTAACACATGTACTATAAAGGACACAGTTTATATACAATCAGAAAAAGATACTCACCAATCATGGCAAGTTCCTTTTTCTGAATGTATATAAACAAGTTTGCTTAGTTTTGACATGTTATGTTTTTATGCACACAAGTAATAAAAGTTGTCCAAATACATGTGAAATATATGGGAAAACCTACTTAAGTACAGTAACTAATTACATTTACTCCATTCCTGTAAACTGCTGGGTATAGGAACGCCGTGGATGTAAATTATTTAGTGCACTCTTTACTGATAAAAATGATCTGACTATAGTTTGTCACACATGTAGACAAAGACCGTCTCCCTTTGGTGTGTCTTTAATGTCTCTTCTGTAACGTATCCATAGAAACCCATTTAGCAGCAACCACCTCCCTCCCAACGTTTCCTGTATTGGTAAATATGATTTGCACAACTGAGAATCAATTTTGGATCACAAACTGGACCCCACTCATTTTCAGTGTTTAGGTGTAACTGTGTGCTAGGGGTCATCGTCTTGTTTCATCACCCACCGTCTCCTCAGCTGGCAGTAATGGACTATTGCCGTTTACGCTCTCCTGTAAAAGTACTGATGCATGTTGGAGTTCATTGTTGACATGGTTGAAAGATGTCAAGGCCGTAAGGCAGCAAAGCAGCCGCAGGTAATGGTGATCCCTCCACCATAGTAAACTCGAAGACCTCTTTTTTTGTAGGACCAGAATAACGTTACACCCACATGAGTTATGGCAGGTTGATCAATCCAGCTGTACTCAAACACTGATATATATATCAGGACATACGTTAAGAACTTTATGTTTACGGGGTTTGATGTTCTGAAAGGTCTGCTTCTACTGCGTCCTTTATCATCACCAGTAAACTAAGATTCTAACCACCGGCCTACAGCTGTATTTCCAATTACACAACCACAGTGTTTGGGAATGTTCGGTGGAACTACGGTGCACACATATTGTCAAAGTCGCTGAGAGCTGTACGCCGACTGGAGTGTTGGTGTGTTTTCCAAGTTGAAAGAAGTGCAGGCTACAAGAGGACACCGCCGTCGGTTAGGAATAGCTCTTAACCAATAAAGACTCAATGTGCTGTGGCGGTAAATTGCAGTATTTGTTTTATTTCAGTTTTTGACGGAGCTCTAGACAGAAAAGCAGAGCAGTAAGTGCCTGTAAAGCATCAGTATGAGCATGGTCTTCTCTGTACCAGACATAAATCTCTCCTGAAAGTTATTAACGGTTGACGCTAACCTGTTTTAGAAAAGATTTGTCAATAACCGAGCTTCAGTATTCAAACACCTTTTTGCCAAACAGCTTTTGGAGAGGTCATTACCCAGAGCTTCACTCTTTCTAGCCCTCGCTGTGGACGTTCATACACATAGTGGTCAATAAAAGACACCAGGTATAACCGTTTGTGGGTTATTAGTTTGGTTAGATTGTGTTTGTCTTTTATTGTGACTTAAATAACAATCAAACCACATTTTATTAGTACGCAGAGATCCAGGTAATTCCAGAGTGTTACATTTCTGACCTCGGCATGCCCCTTTATCCCGATATGCCCCAATATTAAAAAATCCTATGTTCCAGTTGTGTGTGGGCGGTTAGTCAGCCTAACAGCTCATGATGTCCCATCAGCCCAGAACTGCCTAGACAGAATAAAACCGAACTGACGGGTAATTTGGGTGAAGCGTTTGACCAGCCTGGCTGACCCAGTTCACTGAAATTAGTATTCCGCCGTGCTCCCTCGCTGGATCTGCTGCTTTGTGCAGTGGCTATTGAGAACTAGGCGGTTAGACGTGATTTTTGCAGAAGAGCCAGCTGTGGATGGGAGTGGAAGGCTAACGTGGTATAATCGCTCAGTTGGGCCGTCTGGTCTGAAGTTTGGTGTTTACTGTGACTGCTTTGACAACTACACATACAGGGACTGACTTCAACATGTTGGCCACATTTACATTAGCCTAGATTCCAGCTGCTTCTTAAAGGCATTCTAAATGATTAAGGTATTTTGAATTTATTAAGAATTACATTACACTAACATTAGCAAGACGCCAGCATTGTCCTGAGATCGGTTAAGTGATGGTGGTTTTATGAATCTTCTGTTAAAGGGAAAAGGAGAGGGGTGTTAGGTAACATCACTTGAAAGCTTGACCTATTGAGACTAACAGCCAGCATTACTAACCAGTGCCTGGTTAAGGCTCTTCTCTTGGAATCAGAAGTGATAAATACTTCACACATCACTCTCATGTTGCCTTTACCGTTAATGGTCACGACAGAGGACAATGTTTGATGTTGATGGCTCAATTACTTGTTGGCTACATCTCAGGAGTTAAGTTCAATCCTTCAAACTAATCCATATTATGGCAGATATACAGCAGAATCAGAGTCAGAATCAGAATCTCTTTATTTCCCCAAGTATGTTACACATACAAGGAATTTGTCTTGGTGAGCAACACGTATGACAAGTAACAGAAACACAGAACACAGCTGATTTTCAGTATTAAACTAAAGGAAAATTACACTAAACAATAAACAGGGTCGGGAATAAATTAAAAAAGTAAAAAAGTACGAAAGGTAATAAAAAGCTGAAGCTGAGAGGTGTGAAACAGATTTAGTTGAAAAATAGAAAGTTACAGATGACCTGAATATTTACATCTGTATGTATGAACATCTGTACAGGTGTGCAAGTAGGCAGAGTGCAAGTAGCTGTTCAGTCCGGTTTGGTACAGTTCAGTTGTATGTTTTGAGATTTACAGTGGGAGGTGTCCACTGTCGTTGAGGAGCGCTACAGCTCTGGGGATAAAGCTGCTAGCATGACGTGTTGTGCTGGTTTTGATGGACCGCAGTCTTCTACCAGAGGGGAGTGTCTGGAAGAGGAGGTGTCCAGGATGTGAGGGGTCAGATGTAATTTTGCCAGCACGCTTCCTCACCCTGCTGGTGTAGATCTGCTGAAGTGACGGCAGGTTACATCCAATGATCCTCTCTGCTGTCCTGATGATGCGCTGGAGTTTGGTTCTTTCTTGTGAGGTGGAGGAACCAAACCAGATGGTTATGAAGGCTGTGAGAATGGACTCGATGATCGCTGTGTGGAACTGGATCATCAGGGTCTGTGGCAGGTTGAATTTCTTGAGCGGTCTCAAGAAGAAGATGGGAATCTACTTTCCACTGTCCCGCAACACACACACACCACAGCTCCCCTGACCGACTACCAGTCAGTGAGCCAGCAGCCCTTTAACTGGGGTAAAAATGAGAGTCAGCACTTTACAGATGGGTACTCAGCCGGTAATATGGTAATTTTACAGTAGCAAATTGTGTTTATTCATAAAGAACTGTAAAATAAGCAGGCATTTTTTAGGTAAGTACAACGTTACCATTTTTAATTTACCATCTCATAATGACCTTGTTAACGCCCAATTCAATTTCTGATTTATTACCGATCTATAAACAAAAGTGCTATCGAAAAAATATCTGTAGTGCCTACTTCCTGAAGTAAGATCTGTAGGCTAGTCTAACTTAGCCAGTAAATCTTCATGTTTTTTGGTTTGTTGACCATCAAATCCGTCACAGTGCTACATTAAGCAAATGCCTGGAACTCAAACCTGCCTATACAATTAATCAATAAATTGAATGCAAGTAGAATTGACATGCTCTGTAATTAAATATGCAGTATAGCATGTACTTTGTGTCATGTAGACTTCACCTCTGTCATTCCTGCTCCCCACATTTCCTTTTGCGTGCCTTGGATGGATCTGAATAAAAAGGGGACAAGGCAGTGATCCGATCGCTCAAACCCTCAAGGCAGCGGTGAAATAACTTCAAAGCCCGTATGACAGAGCATATATAATAGAGCGTGATTATAATCACTGCGTATCCAATATCAGCATCAATAACAGATCAAAGGCGGTGGGCTGGGAGAAGAGCAGGATGACTACCGGAGTAGGACTAGTTTAAACATTAGAAAGCATTTTAGATTTGCCTGTAACGCAGCTCTGTGGAAGCATGTCATTAGTGTGATACTATGCTGCTAATGACTGTAGTGTTATAGATCTGTGGTAATATCTTTCCTTTGAATGGGTTTTTTTAATAAACTAGTTTAAACAAGTGATGTCCAACTTAATCAAGCGGCAATGACTCAAATAACTTACTGATGAGGTCATTTGGAATGTCAAACACAGCAGTCTTTCAGGACTCCCAGAGCTCAAGATGTTTTGGTTTCATGGTCCAAGCCTCCTCCCTGGAATGCTCATGTCTGGTGACTGGGCTGGCCAGTCCTGGAGCACCTTGACGTTCTTAGCTTGCAGGAACTTTGATGTTTGAGGTGAAGTATGAGGAGGTGCACCATCCTGCTGCAGAATCTGTCCTGGAATGTAACGATCAGCAGGAATGTCGATATTTCAGGTCGGTGATGTTGCCATCCACTCTGCAGCGACACCCCTGTGCCTCAGGCCATGATATTTCCTCTACCAAACTGGACTGTGTACTGGGTGAATCTTGGGTACATGCGGGTTCCAACAGGCCTCTACAGTGTTTATCAGAAACGTCAACCTTCTGCCACTTTCCCCCGTCCATCCTTTCAGCCAGCTGTGGGGTTTGGCAAACGTGCCCCGATTGTCTTCTGTTTAAAGCTGGTGTCTGAGCACTGATTCAGCCTTGGAGACCACTGCCTGAAGAATCTGACAAACTGTTCTTGCAGATACAGCGTTTCCAGGTGAAGGCCTGGCGCTGGACCGTCGAATCAACAAACAGTCCTCTCAAACAGTCCTCCTGGGGGTCTGCCTCACCTGGGCTTGTCTTTTTCTTATCCTCTCCACTTGACGTTTGGATCTTGATGGTCAGCCCTCTGGTTTGTGGTTGAGTCTTTGGCAGGCTGTCAGAGGTCAGGCTGCACTTCACATGGAAGTCTGATGTGCTGGGTTTCTGTCTATACACACCGGGGAATGAGCTATATACATTATTTGTCCCAGGTGAAGCTCTAATCTGTGATTATTTGAATCATTTAAAGACACAAGGAAACTTTTGTCCTTTTGTTCTGTGGACGTCAGGACACTTTTTGACAGTTTCACTTTCAAGGCCTTGACATTAAAGTGAACCATTTATTGTAACCATTTTAAGTTACTATGTCCTCATGCAACGGGACTGTCAGTTACCGTATGTGACTACATTAACTGTACCATATATACACTGTTGAGCACCAGATGGTTTATTAATCATTTGAATGTTAATATAATGCGGGGCAATGCAAATAAAATGAGATGCAGTATTTGGGTCCTGTGAACAGAAATGTGACCTACACGCTGAATATAATAACTATGTACTACATATAGAATTTCCCTTTGCACCATTTTGATGGTTTGTTTGTTGTAATATGGATAAAAATAATACAACAATTATATTAACATTATTTCTCATTGCTAATATAGCCAACTTTTGGCATCAATGGAATCTATGGCATCGTTTAGGCAGCATTTAGTATTAAGGTTGCTATGGTAACATACCAACTGGAAAAAAAAATAAATACTACATGGGGACTACATGGCTGTACATTTAGAAACTGCTCTCTTTGTGCCATTTTCTAAGGCTATACCATTTTTATGATGTTTCTATTGTTTATTGTATTCGTGTTATTATTGTATGTATGTTTTTTTTTTTTGCATTGTTTAGAATGGTGTTTCACTAAGACTAATCACTTTTGGGGAATTCACCCCTGATCAGAAAGTGTGCAGAGCAGAGGGCCTTTAGGACCAGGGCTGGGAAAGTCACATTAAATCACATAAATTGGAGAAATTGTTTCCTGGAAGGATTCCTGTAACGGAGGAAAAGTTACAGGAACAATGACTGAAATGTAATTGAGGAAAAGTTTAAGGGACACTGAATCGATTAGTCACCCCACACCAAAGTCTGCAGACCATTCATCTTTAAGTCAAATTCAGACATAATGATCATAGACCTAACTCATTACTCAAGGCTCCTGACAACAACAAAGCACAGCTCATTAAATATATATTCGTAAATGAGATGACCTCCTTCCCATCAGCCACCTTCTAATCGTCCTGTCTCTGGAACCCATCATCACCTTTCTTTAACACCTTCTAACAGCAGGGGATCCAATCATCCACACAGAGAATCATTAGTTCATGACCAGAGAGATGAAAAGGGGCAGCCAAGAAAGAAAAGAGGACTGACAGAGAGAGAGGAAGAACAAGGGTGGCATAAAAAGAGCATGTGCAGAAGAACAATGAACAACAATTTGACAAATGATGTCAGCAAAAATAAATAAATAAATAAATAAATAAATAAAGTATCTGCACCCAGGAGGAGGTGTGGGAGTGCAGGTGTGTTGGGAAGGAGGATAAAGGTGACCAGGATCAATAACTGGTGATAAGTTTAGACTGATATGATCAATATTTATTGAGCTACACATACAGAAGTCTGTCTCTCAGTATGGCGTCGGGCCGCCGTGTTTGCTAACCCAACACGCCAGACGTCTCGGTATGGAGCTGTAGAGGTTCCTAATGGAGTCCTGTGATAATCCATCCCATGCAGCTTGAACATCCTCACACAGTTCCTGCAGATGGTGCAGTAGGGGTGGGCGTAGGGTGACCCCAGGGCTTCTGGACCCGTGACAACAAACTGTGCATCTCGGTGCTGACCATGGCGCCTCCACGCCGCCGTCTGCCAGTGGTGTAGGAACTAGCAGGACCACTCATGAGGGGCATCACCGCTCAGTGACTGTCTGCAGTCGAGCTGCTGGGCCACTCCATGCACAGTGGTTCATATAGGTCTCCCAGATCCTTCATGCTGCTGGTTCAGGCTTCTTCTGTCCACTGCCACCAACAGCGTTCACCACATCCGGTAATATGCCGATAAGACCACCCTGCTTCCTGGCATCCTGCAATGCGACCCCTCACCAACTCCTCAAACTGCTTGAGAGCCTCCTCTGAGACATACTTCACTGTGCTACCAACACAACACGAGCGTGCAGAGCAGCAGGACCTGCTATAGTCAGTCAGGTACAGCGATAAGGCCTGTCCCTGCTTACTCCACAGTCACGACCGAGAGGAAAACCTGAATCGCCAACATGTCAAATCTGCACATCAAGTTGCATTCCTGTTGACTGATTCCTTCTGGGTGATACTCATCATTGTTTCCATGATGTGTTCATATACAGCCACGTCTTTGTGTGTCTGATATCCCATTCCAGAACCATATGCATTCGCATAGAGCTACCCACCGCACCCCACCCACTTTACAGCTTTACCGTATCTCAGTGGTCTGGCATTGATGCTGGATAACAGGACTTGCAATCAACAGCGGTGATGCAACAGAGGACAGGTGCGAAATGTGCTCACAGTCAGTGTTAGTTATTATAATACGTTTACCTGTTTATTATTATAATGCTACTATAATTATCATAATGGTTTTTGGGTTATACATTATTACTGTCTTTGGGGAAAATAAGAAGAAAATGTGGAATATGGTGGCTCTAAAAGGCTCTCTTAACTGATCACTCATAAATACATCAAAGCAACATTGTGTTTTTAATATAAACAATGACTTTGTGTACACCACGATATTAAACACGGATTATTAACCTTACTGTGGACACTATTATTACTACAGATATTACATAGATATGCAGATGAGTTCGGTGATTTATGCCGACTCGTTGCTCTTGGACATTCTGAGCTCTTGTATGAGGTTCAAAGGTGACTGGGCCTTTTCTGTAGCTACCCCAAAACGCTCTCATAAGGAAACCCCACAGTACACATTTCAGGTTTAGAACCCTTTCAGGCGCTTGAGTCCTTTTAAAGGCTACATAATTCAGTCGTCTGTTCTCGGCCTGCTCCGCCTCTCTGACCGCTCGGCCTGCATGCTGTTTCCCTCAGATTTGACTGGTGTTTATCTTTAGTTGATTTTATGGTGCAGCAGTTCGCCTGAAGCTCGTCAGATTTATGAACCTGATAAATAACTAACTGTCGGTTTGCTCCGTGATCTGGTGTGTAATTACTCTGCTCGTTCAAATGTAAATAAAGTGTAATAGATACTCTACCGGTTCAGGCTTTCTCTATTACACACCTTTATAAAACATTCATAACACCCTCAAAAGCCATACCATAACCCCATCCTAGAACTATTTCTAATAACGAGTATCTGGACTAGCATTAAACTACGGTTACAAAAAATGTACTCAGTCTAACAAATATTTAAGGAGTGTACATATTAATTCAGATTCTTTAGGTCTATTAGTAAAGTTTTCCCGAGTGATGGTGTCCGACTTTCCTTTCTAGTTCCCAGTTAGTAATTCCATTACCTGAGCTCCATGTGCTCACAATGTGTCCGTCAGGAGCTGGTTTCCCATTCATCTGGAATACTGAATACAGTCACCTGTTTGAATAAATACCAGGTCAGTGTCTCTCACACGTTGTGGATTCCTGCCGACCTTGCTTGGTGTTCCCTGTGTTTATATTCCCGTGTATGAATTCTGCTTTGTCTCTTGGTTTTCCCTATTGGCTATTCCCCCAAGTTTAGCTTTCCTGGTCCTTGCTGTGACTGTGCCCTGTTTTGGTTACCTTCATGCTTTGATTAACTTTAATTCTTCATCTACTCCGACATTCCTTTGTATAAATCTATTTCTATTTTATTTTACACACGCATGTGTGTCTGTGTCATTTCTTCAGTGTTACAGTATGTATAGTTCGTTCTCTGAGCGTTACCAGAGGGAAGAGTTTATGGTAATACTTTAGATTCATGGTCGTGTATCGAGTGGAGTTTTTACAGGCTTCTCTGGTTATATACCCTTTATGTAACATAACTTTTCTTCTTTTGTAAATGGCCTTTTTCAGTTTGGTAATGCGCTCTTGCACACAATCACTGAGATCTTACACGTCCTTTATTGTCTCCAGTTTGAGAAATTCATTGTTTTTATCAAATTCCTGGAAAATTGTCCCATTTTTCAGATTTAAAGTAAACTGCATATTGAAGTTTTTCAGAGGCATGTTTACACTTGTGAGCTATGAAGGATCAGCTTAGTGAACTGATTTGCTTCAGTACCACCTACAGCACTCTAGTAACGTTATACCATCATAAATGGTGATTAGAACAACCTAAACAATGCATCATGTTTATTCTAATAGACAACACACTGTCATATTAAACATTTCACGGACACACAATTTTATTATTTGGAGATAATTATGGGGTCCAGTAGGTTAATTAGGGCCACCTGTTTTTTGTACCTTGCTTGACACAACATTATGCAACATTGTGAATATGATAGAATTTTTAGAGCACTTCATTATATACATATGACCTCGCCTCCTGAACAGGATGAAGATTTTAGGACCTGAAAATAGAAAAAAAAACATTAAATTACAGTACTGCATTCTTTCCTGTGTCCATCTGGGTACATTTTATTACTCTATTTTAATTCAACGTTTTTACTCAACTTTGCAACACTTCAGTTACTTAGTCTTACTGCATTGACAAATGTGTTTAATCCAGATAATGCCCAGAGAGTCCAAGAAGCCAGTTCAGACAGAATGCATGAATATCAAGGTATCAAAATATTATATCCTGTTACTGTTCAGGTAAGGGTCAGTCCCACTTTCCAAAACACTGGATAATTATTGTGGGTGACCTCATGGCACGCTCCAAAAGCTCAAAGTCTAAATTAATCACGCTGAAATGCCAAACATGTCCCAGATATTAGCTGGGTGGGTGCATGGTTCAGAGTCCAAAGTGCTGTTTAATTATGTGTGTAAAATGGGGGTAAATGGGGGTGCGGCCTGATTACATTACATAGAAATGCTTTAAAAGGTTCTAGCTAATAAACACATGGTAAATACCTCGTTATTGAGTAATTGTTTGGCCAGAGAGATTGTTAATACAAAAAAAAAAAAAATTCTAATGGGTCAAAGCTTTGAATACAGTTTAATATACAGCATATTTAACCAGTTTAGAAAAATCCAGAACCTGATGTTATGATATGTGTCTTTTTGCCTTTAGAAAAAAATAAAAAACAATAAATTCAGCCAACACCTTTAAAACCTGTGGAGCTCCACAAGTCCAGTTCCGCCTTATGTGTAAATGGCAATGGGGTGAAAGAGTGTTATTAAAGAAAGAAGCCCCAAGTCAAAAGCCCCAGCTTGAAAAAGCCAGAGGAAAGTTTAAAATCTGCTCCCAGGACAGTGATTTTAAAAATTCTCCAGGGTTGTGACAAAATGGCTTAAAAACAAACAAGTGAAAGCATTGGAGTGGCCGTCGCAAAACCCCAACCTGAAAGCCATTTGTGGACCAAACTGGAAAAGCGTGTCCAAACAAGGAGGCCCAAAAGTATGACATGAAGCCCCCCTTTCCCTGGCACCAGTGTTAGTTAAGACCTAGAGAAGTGGACTGTGGGTTCGAAGTATTAGAAAATAGAACAAAAGGAAAACTACCCAGGCTATAGCGAAAAACTGATTCATATTTATTTGTAAAAAAGAGACCAGAGACGGAAAATAAAGCCGTTGTTTATTCACTGTTCTTTTTGAGCTAGATAGAAGACAAATAGACAAAAAAGTTCATACAAAATAAACAAACAGTTAAATGATTAAATGATGCCTGAATGATGCTGGGAGCGGTGTGGCTAGCCAGCTAGCCCCTTCTCTCTCAGATGAGCCAAATCGACTCAGATGAAGGAGTCAGGTGAACTGTGAAGTTCCAGGTTTTCTCCCAGCAGAAACTTCATCAGAGAGCTCCTCGGTCACTGTAGGGTCTACCTGACCTTGTCCTCCGAAATCTTGAGACCCTGAATCATGATCCACGTCATATGCGCAGCCATTTGCTAGCGTGTAGTTCATCCTGCTGTGGACTCGTGCAAGCCGGCGAGCTACAGCCGCTTCACTGCTTCAGCCAAGTTAACAGCCACAGCAAACTGAACCTCCAGGGCATTACCAATCAGTATCTGAACTCTCCTCTCATCAGCATCACAAAAAAAAATGCGTATAAATGGAGGAATTTAAACACTAACACTCCATTTAACTTCTCCTAGAACGATTAGGAAACTTTACAATCAGGCTACACAAGTGTTCCTATATTATTATGAAATGACTTTTTTTGGAAATAGAGCATGTTATGTTAACATGAGATATTAATATTATACCATCAGTCTAAGTGTAGTTTGACCTTCTGTACATCCCACTTACCTGGTTAATACCCAGGAACTAGAATACTTGAGGAACTGCAAAAGAGCCAAAAGTGCTTTTTACCCAGATTGCTCTTACCAGCCTACTTTTACTTCTGTTTAATATCTGCATTATTTAATACAGGTAACATTCTTTATTAACAGCCTCTCTGCACACCTCTGCCATCTAGCTGAGCATGATGGGAGCGGTATGTGGTCATTCAGAATGGTTTGGAAATCCTCTGGGCTTTGTTGCAGGCTGGAGTTGGTATGGAATAACAGTAGAGGTCAATGATTGTTAAATTATGCAGCAAGGGATGATCTGCGTGTTGTTTGTGTTAAGTGTTGCCTGTTTGTTGGCACAACGAATTAATCAGGGAACAGTGCATGGCTCGATAAAGCTAATGACACTTAAATACAAAGGTCCAGTTTCAGAGAGCATAAACGAGTTATTCTGTCACCTCACTGTAAACAGGGATGTCTCTAATGGCACTAGATTGAGTGTCAGTGCTGTCTACTCCATGGCTATCGGTGTAAAGGGAACCCCATGACATCACATGCACTGAGAGGAAGCGTAAGGTCCAGTTACTGTGAAGCGGCACTGAAGGCTCCGTTACTGCAAACAGCAACACAATCCAGCTGTGAGTCGTGGTGTACCCTCATGGACATGCCTAAAGAGAACCTTTCAGCCATGCGATGAGCCACTCTTATATGCAAAGAGAGAATCAAAGGAAAATGTCAGGTGAAAAAGGAATTTCCACACCTGGAGCTCCAACGATGTTCGGATTTAAAGAGAAACTGTGCAAGAGCCGGTGGATCACCTGTTCTGTTACTCTCAGAAAGATGGCGCTAAGCTTTGATCTTTGAGAGCTAGTAGAACTCCACTCTCGCTTTAGATCCTAAAGTATCCACAAGCGGATGTCGTTATTGAAGAAAATAGAAAAAGCGAACAAAAAAAAAAAAAAAAAGAAGTTGCTAATCAAAAAAAAAAAAGTGACTCAACCTTGACTGACTTGTGACTTGCCTTAGACTCGTGCTTAACCAACTCATGACTTGATTCAGGATCGCCCTTAACTGACTCCACTCAGATGTGTGCTTAAGCAACTCAGACACATCCTTAACTGACTCACAACTCACTCTTAACTGACTCATCATTGCACTTACTTTCGATCAAGGTGCAGCTGAACTCAGATTAAATCTTAACTGACTCGTCATTTGACTTACTTTCAGTCAACAGGCAACTGGAGTCGTAACTGACTCAACTCAAACATGTGCTTAACAGATCCACAACTCGTGGCTTCTCCCTTATCTGTCTTGCCTATGACTCATGCTTAACTAAATCGCAACTCACCGTTACCTGGCGAGAGGCTCCTATTGTGTTACCCCTGAGCAGCAGGAAAGTCAAATTTGCTCTGGCCCTAGAGCGAGCTATGGGAAAAGCTCCCCAGAGTTTACACCTACAGCCTGGAGGCAGAAATCAGTACACAAACAGCAGAGATGACTCGTCTCCTTGCAGCTCACACAACCTCAGATTCATATGTCTTCAAATAACAAGGTCTTTCACAGAAGATATTTCAAAGTTCCTACAAAGCATTCCAAACAAAGACACATTATTTAAAGTGAGATATGTAACAAATTTTATTTCTTTAAATTCTATTTTTTTTTTACCACAATCACTATTGTTTTACACAGTAGGGACAGTTTTGTTTGATCAGTTGTTTGTCCTACAATGTCAAAATATGACCGGACGTATGGATCCATATTTTATTCACAATAGAACACATCAGGTGTGAGACATTCAGCATTACAGGAAAATGATTCTCTCATTAAGAACATGGCAGCAACACCCAACAAAAGGCTGGAAAAACAGTGGTACCAGGCCACTTAGTCCAGAGTCAGGGTCTCTCAGAGGCAAAGAGGGGCGGAGCTTTGCTAATCTGTGTCTAACAATTGTGAAACCATTTCAGAAAAATGTTCCTTAATGTAAAACTGTGACGAGTGTGGAATTCCCACGCTCTACAGTAAGCAATATCATTAAAAGATCTGAGAAGCTGGAGACAACCCACGTCGCACCAGGGACAAGGCGATACTGGATACTCATGATCTTCGGGCCCAGTTAGACAATACTAAACCACATACTGCATCCATCACTACAGCATGGCTGTGCAGAAAAGGAGTCCGGGTGCTGAACTGGCCTGCCTGGAGTCCAGACCTTTCACCTATAGAAGACATTTCTATCTCGCCCAAAACTCCAGCAACTGGTCTCCTCACTTTCCAGACAATTAGACGAAGGGATGCTGCACAATGGCAGACATGGCCCTGTGCCAGTGTTTGAGATGCGTTGCTGTGGTAAAGCTCTAAATGTGTTAATAACTTTCATGAAATGGTAAATGTCTCACTTTCATCATCTGGTATGTGCTCTATGTTCTATTGTGAACTAAATATGGATCTGAGATATGCAAGTCATTGCATTCTGTTTATATTTACCTTATAATTTATTTAAATTTGTCACAGCATCCCAGCTTCTTTGGATTTGGTGTTGTAAAATAGAAACCACTTTAAGTAAAGTGGCATTGTAATAGTTGATATCTATTATGGGGTGTTTATAATTACACACAGGTCATTATCTATTTGACAGACAAGATAACAGATGGTGACACTTGTATTACAACGTGTTTATAAATCATCAAATAATTAATTGTACATTTTTACAGCCTTATGAGGCATTATTAGCATTTATAAGTGAGCATACCAAGCATTGTGGCCAAGAAGGTGTTACTGCGTGAGACTGTAGAACATGGGCACTTTAAATTAGGCTAACAGAAACCCAGTAACTCTGCATATCCCTGAACTCCCTCAGCATGAGCACTTATCAGATAACACAGAATTACTCTGGCCACCATTAGCAGAATGACAAGAGCATATCATCCGCTCTGAGGCAGACTCAGCCACTGTGTTTGGGTGTATGAGTAAAGTGTGTCGAGTTATGTGGAGAGAAAGGGTGGGGATTAATTAAATGATGGTTATCTCTCGCTGGGTGAATAAAATGGATGTGCTTCAGACCCCTGGAGGCCCAAGATATGGAGTGTATCTGGGCGCGCACCAGACGAGCATTCACAGAATCACCTCAGACAAGGTGTATATCGATACATTAGCAAATGTGCAAATATCTGTAATACTACACTGTAAAAACAAGAACTTGACTTTGTTCACCTTATACCACCGCCGCTAGTTAGCTACATTTCTAGCAGCTGCCATGACGGACCAGTGCTCGCCGGGTTCTGGTTGTGTGATGTTATTTCTGTCATATGACTTGAGTCGCCACGATTTTCTAGTTAGTTGGCACAACGGATGGTATTTTTTTTTTTTTTTTTTAAACTGAAAAGTGTAAGTTGGCCTCAAGCCTCAAAAATGTAGTGCAGTAAGTTGCCTTGAAATTGAGTTTTCTTAACTCTCATTTTTTACAGTGTAGTTATCGTTGGACACATACCGTATTTTTCCCCCTTGTTGTGATGTTGTGAATTCTAAGGTCTCTGTATTGCATGTGGAGGTCCAGTCTTAACTGTTTGAGCTGTGAATCTCTGAGACATACGAGTCTCAAGTCTCAAGGTGTGAGTCTGATCCGAGTGCAAGTGCTGGTCTGTGTTAAGTCAAGTCGTGTTGAGTCAAGTTTCTGCAGTGTAAGTCTGAGTTTGGCCTTAAGCCTCTGAGTTGTGTGTACAAGTCGAGCTTTGAGTCTCTAAATGTCTCCAATCTTTGGGATACGAGTCCAAGTTCAGTCTAAATTGAGCATCAAATCTCTGAAGGTTGTATCTGGCTCAGGTCTCAGCTCTCTGCAGGTGAGCTTGAAACCTGTCTCTGGAATAGGAATCTGAATCGAGTCTCTGGGACATGAATCTGAGCTAAAATCTCTTGAGATTATCTATTATAAGAGTATCTCAGAGTCTCTGATGGGAGGCTGAGTCAGTTCCAGGTCTTTTAAAGTCTTTACTTGCTTATTGTTATTATTTCATGCAGACCATTTTTGACCATGTTGGTTTGTTTGTTATACCATCTTAACCTGACACCTTTTTATGTCCATAGTGTGTCAAAAATAATGATGAATGGATCGATACAAAAAGCTCAGAATTAAAAAAAATAATAAAACTTTACATAAATAAATTATATAAGGTACAATTGCCACCACTTCAGTGTTATATCCCATTAACCCTATGTATTCTACATATATACGCTTTGTGCCTGATGCAGGGGCTAGAGTGCCTCTGGCCTCCACAGACCTTTGATTGGCCACCACCATGCTCTCACTGAAGGTGGTAGTTGACAGGTTATTAGGCTGTCAGGATGGGGTTGGACGTAATCCTCTGACTCTATTTAGGAATCGGGAGAGAGAGTGTTTCTGCTCTGCCACACGTTATGCATTCTGAATCCACCTCTCTATTCTCTACATGTGGTGTAGAGTCTCAATCGTATGACTAGATACCAAACGCGACACAGCACAGCCTGGGAAAACGGTTTTGTGATGCATTTAAATGAAAACAGATGCAAAAATGTTTACAAATGTATAGCTGGTTCCATATGAATAAAATAAATCAGCCCAAGAGTAAGTAATATGAATAACAGAAATTGTGTTTGATGTTATGTATTTTACTCATGTGGAACCAACTGCAATCAGATTCTAATCATGAAATTTCACCAAGAAGTGGATCACAGTAATCACAGAAACCCATCAAAAGCGTTCAAATGAACCCAGTGCTGGGTCAAAGTGACCTTATTTTAAAGGTAACCCCGTAGGTTATTTAAATAACCTACCCATTCTGGGCCAGATAAAATTTAAGTAACTGTTTTGCAGACTGAAAGGTTTTATTCCAGCCAGCCCGTAGCTTTTCACAACCTATCTCTGTTCACTGAATTGTATTCCTTATGTTTCTAGCTAACTGTTTTCGCCTGTGTTTATTAGTAAGCAGGGAGATTTCATTTCATATTTGGAGTTTTATGAAAAGCTACTATCATTATCATTATGTAATTAGTTCTAAACAGCATCTTCAACTGACAATAAACAACTCCTGTCCAAGAGTTAAAACGTACTCTGGACTTAAATATCCAGATCGGGCTACTTTAGCAGACCTTCTTTACACATAACCAGTGTTACACACACACACACACACACACACACACACACACACAGATAAATAAGCTAAACAAACACTAAGGCACTCAGCTATAGGATTAAAACATTCCTCTGAGGACATTCTTGAAAGTAATACAGGCAAAAGGCCCGTAAAGAAACAGACATAACAATAATAAATAACTTCAACACAGATAAACAGAACAGACTCAACACACCATAAACACAGAGACAGACAAAACAAAGATATCCAGACGCATAAATATGCACCAAAATAAAAATAAGTCTTTCACAGAATTTGAAACCACCCGCTAATGTGTATATACAGTATGTGTATCTATCTATCTATCTATCTATCTATCTATCTATCTATCTATCTATCTATCTCTCTTTTGAATACGGTGAGATGAGGGTGCTTTGGTGAGAGTAATTTTCAGTAACCCATTATTAGTTATACTATATTATTAGTTTGTAGTATATATATATTCGTATAATACAGTATTTAATGAACTTGTTTTTTTGTGTTATTCTTTTGTAGAATGAATATTCAGATTTAATTACATGTACCGTAAATAAATTATATTTGTGATTAACTCTAGCTAAAAGAAAGCCTTATACGACACAGAGCACTTAATTTAATTACTCTCTGATTCATCTCAACCGCACCATCCTTCTCTTAATTGCTTTGTTTTTTTGTTTAATTCTATTCTATTAATTCTAATGAATACATTTAATTGTTTTCACTCTAAACTAATCAATAACCAGGATCAATAACAATAAATTTAGACTGATATGATCAATATTTATTGAGCTACACATACAGAAGTCTGTCTCACAGTATGGCGTCGGGCCGCCGTGTATGCATGTACACACTGAGGCCCACCCTTGCTTATGTCACATGGGCGGCCGAGTGTGAAACCTGAATATTTACATATCCAACAATGTCAAACCTAACCACCAAGTTTCATTCCTGTCCGTTAATTACTTCTGGGTGGAGCTACTTCCTTTGATGAGTGTATTTACATTAAATGAATGCATTACTGTATCATCTATAAATAAAAAAATCATTTTAATAAAATAAATATTGCTTCATATAAGTGCAAACAGTGATTCTGAAATTTTGTACAAGAAACAAACAAAGAGTTAAAGGACAGGGGTGTAAGTGGACCCTGCGATGGAGAGATGGATGGACGGATAGATTAGTAATTAGAGCATGAAGGGTAATTTAAAGCTGAGAGCATTAGTCAGTGTGCTGTCATTCCCTCTCCTCCTCTCTCTCTCCCTCTCTCTCTTTATGCAGGTCACACAGACGAAGTGGTAGTGGAGGATGATTGGCGTCTGATTTGGCTCATAATGACTATAAACACTTATTAACGGACAGATGTGCTCCGAACAGAGCAGCTCCAGTTCAGCACTGCGATCTAGTTTTAGCACGGAGGCTTTAGAGTCTGTGTTCAGCAGGAAATGAGCTCCCTCTTTGATTAGTCACTATTTGTATTAGTCAGAGAGGTTTAAATTGTGTGTCAAAAAATATTACATCACACCATCAACAGCTTCCAAACAGCAGGGTTTGGTACCGCACAGCGATTTGATTTAAATAAGCAAATACTGAAGAGTCTTAGATTGGATAAGCAGTGGAGTGATTAATAAGTGTAACCCTAACTGATGCACTGCAGAGCTTCCCTCTTCAACCATGTGGGGGGACATGTACTGTGGCCATGGGTAAGATGTCACTGTGTTCCAGATGGGCTAAATTAGTGCCCCTCTCTCAAACGAGGAAAGAAGCTAAGAATACATTACAGCCTGGAAGAAAAGTGGTGAGCACCGACTTAGAGGATGTGGCCAGGTCAAAGGTGACTTGGTGGAGGATATGTCTTTATATAATAGAAAAGAACATTTCCACTCAATGCAGCAAAACTGCCTGAGGTTATGGTTAGCGTTATTGGCTGGTTAGCGTGCTGGCTAACCTGGCTGGCTATCAAGTGATCGAACTCTCTAGAGACTTCACCTGTGCTCCACTTCTCATCCATGTTTAGCACAGAAACGAAATGAGGTACGAAGAAAGAGGTCAGGTGGCAGAAGCGGGGACCCTCGGACCCCTTATGTCTATGACTGGTCCGGAGAATTTGTTGGAGCCTATTGTTTACAATACGGCTTCACCATGTCACAATCCATTGGCTTAAGGTTGAAAAAGGCTCTACTGGAGTTGTCGCTTGTTGCTCTGCTGCCGTGCCGCTTGCCCCTTGTTGCTAAATCGTGCCTACAAGTTAGACACTCCCATAGGAAATCACTGACTAGTCGTCTGCTTGTGTGAAGGTGTCACTGCATGGCTCAGTTAAGCTTCAGTTATGATCTCAGATTTGGTATCGGTGAGCATACAGAGTCTCATACCTGGTCTGATAAAACTGGGACTGATGCGATACCTGAACACTAACTCAGGAACGCACTAATTCAGTCAGGATAACAAAACGGCAGTGCTGTGCAGCTGAGCAGGCAGAGGAGGGGTGATGTGAAAGAGTGGCTCTGTGCATGACCTGCCCCTGTTCCACAAACTACCGATTATAAAACACTGTTAATCCAGCTAATGCCGATTCCACAGAGTACACAAGCCTAAAAACACACCTGTGTGTTCAGACCCCGCTATGCCATTCCCAGCCTGCACTCGGTTAATGAAATCTCTCTCTCTGTTTCGTATCTGCTCTGTGTGCTAGACCCAGCGGAGCCCTGTGGGGAAATTCTGGGAGCTACTATTGAAAATGAACATCGTGAAAAGACAGGTTGAAGTGGTTTAATCTCGAGTTGCTTGGGGCCTGAATAGATTTTGTTTTGATGGGCAGGTGCTTAAGAGAGAAACCCTCAGTTGTTGTATATAGCCATACAGCCTGGAGGCCATAAAGTCTTATAGCTCTGAAGTCACATTGTCATAAAGTTCTAATGCCCAGGAGTCCTTCAGGGTGGCAGGCGCGCATCATGTAGCCTGACCACTACTATCATTCTTTATATTACAGGAGCACTTCGTCTGACTGGCCTGACCAACAGTCTGCTGCCCAGGGCAGTTGAGGTTGGGTTGAGACGGAACCACTGAGCCTGCAAAATTAAGACCTTAGTGGGCCTCATGAATGCCCCGCACAGACAACCGTGTGCCTAAATCAGAAAAACGTTCATCAGAGCTTAAGCCCCGAGCACAGAGGCTGATTTGAAATGTTTTGGATATGATGGAGTTTGATGATCTAACATGCTAGCTCAACTCCATTCTCATAATTAATCTATCATTAATCGAATGTCCTTAAAATAATCAGAGGGATCCGGCTCAGGGCTGGGGAGGACTCCAGAGCTGAACTGTTGTAGCTGTATTAAAACTCTGCATGCGGTGAAATACTGCTCTTCTTTTATAGAGAAACTTCAGTTAGAAATAATAATTAAAAAATAAAATAAATAACACTAATAATAATAATAATAATAATAATAATAATAATAATAATAATAATATAAAATTTACAATTTTGAAGTGACAAACAAAACATTATGCATGAAGCAAAATGTCACTGTAGGAGGAGCATCAGTGAATCCAAGCCAATGGGATTTAAATGGCATTTACGAATGTCCAATGTCCATCAGCTGAACAGACTTCCAGAATTCCATATTGGAATATTGGTTTTGCTACTATCAAGATGAACTATAACACCATATTTAATATAATAAGCTGAATTAACGACTTTACACTTGTGGAATTGTTTTACACTTACACCAGTGTTAGGCATGGGAGCAGTAGGTGGTTGACGACTGTGTCCAACTCACTAAGGGCAGTGTTGGGCTTGAGTACCAACCTTTAATGTGAAAATAAAGCCAAACCTAGACAGAGTGCGGGAGAGTGGCAGTCACCCAACTCTACCACCACCTACAACAACTACGTCCTCTCCTGGTCAAAATACAAGTCCCTAATATACACCATAGGGCTAACATCAAAACCTTCTAAACCTTCATGCAGCTAACACTGGACCTGCAGTCAGAAACTGAACGGTAAGACCGTCTGACAGATCATACCTGACAGCAGGTGAGCTACAGTGGAGAGTTATTCCACCATTGTTAAATATTTCCAGTGTGTGGATTGGGTGGTTCGGGTCAGATGTGCAAACTGTAAAGATGATGATGTAGCTTGTTAGACCTGAAACGTGAAATGGAATGCAGGGGGCGTGAGCGGGCCTGGTAAATAGCCTAATAGGGGTTTTGATGAGGTACAGTTATGACACTGTAACAGCTTTCAACTTCATCTCCAGAGACCGAAGCGGAGCCTGTTCTACAGCTTCAGCATTCGTATTTAGGCTCATTAGCGCACCACCGTTAAGATCACTGGATTTCTTTTTACTCTTTGAACATCTGCTGTGTGGAAATGATCAGAGGTATCAGAAATCCCAAAGTGAGGAACCCTAACCGGCCTTAGCTGCAGCTTTATGCCAAGGTTTGATGTTTGGTTAGTTGAAAGCTGCACACTTAGAGTTGAGAAAGCAAGGAACCAACTGCCCACAAAGACATAGTATAGCGGAGATTTCGCCGACCGTGTAGATCACTGAAAGTTTCAATTAAAAATGAAGGAAAAAATATGTTCCTAATTATCTTTTAATAAATTGCTGCATTTCTGAAACTCTATATAGGCTACCTGTGAATTAAAATGACAGATAAAAAGTATATGTCTGCATGAACATGAGTTTTGTTTATAGTAAACCACACCAACCCTAACACAGACCTGGATGTGCCGGTATAAAAGTTGAAGTGGTTAATTCAATAAGGAACATGAAGATAAACATATTTGCAGTTGGACCACATTTGAGGCTAAATGGAAAATTTTCCCTATATTAATTATATTTTATTGTTTTGGTTATTTTGTGGCAAATCAATCCATTCAATTTAATACATTTGTTTGGTCATTTATATTGTCTATTCTTTAAATTAATTTGATCTTAGACTAATGTGTAGAATCCATCTTTCAAAACATCATTCAGCTCATACTGTCAGAATACAGAGATCAAGTTACAACTCAGCATCAGTTCTTTTAGTGGTTGAAAAAAGACCAACATATTTACGTATGAGATAAATCAGCATTACATCACACAGCAAAGACCCTTTTTCCATGTGGATAGCACAGGGGGACGACTGATAGAACCGAGAGAGCAATTCTACGCCAGAGAGACGCCAACTCTACGGGGAAAAGGTTCATAAACAAAATACCAAAATACAATACAGCCCCTCACACGACGAGGATTCATCATTACTGCCACAGTTGTGTCTGGTATGTTATTGTAAATTGAGCCACATTGTCACGGTGCGGTTGGGGGTGTAACCCAAGCGCAGGGCAGGAATCCGTTTGCAGTGAGGTAAATGTTAAATTGGTCCTGGATGTGGACGCACGTGAAACAATGTGTGTGAGAAGTGAACTGTTTTGCTTGACTGTGAAGGTCAGCTTGACGTGAGGCCAGTCAGGATGGGGTTTAGTAAATAAGAGGGAGAAACAGCGAGAAAAACAAACAAAGGAGACGCCAAGATGACATACCCGAACGAAAGGAAACACTTATACAGGAACAGAAATAAGCAGGAGAGGGTTTAACAGAAAGGGGAATTATAGTTCACTGCGTGCAGAGCGACACACTGTCTACTCTGCACAGTTGTTTAAGTATTTTTAGCGCTGGCTTTCTTGGCTTTCTTGGCTTTCTCTTTGTACCGTACCAGCTACCCCTCTACAAAGGTGTAGCAAGGATGTTCGTGTGGTGGAGGCTTATATTGCTGACGCCCCAGGTGCTGCTCGTTGGCCTGATCAGCCTGGGGCATTCTGGGGTTTGAAGTTCCGGCCTGTAGTTCCCCCAGAAGGGTGCCGCTGCTGCCGCCCCCTGCTGGCTGCAGGCGGTACAGCCCGGACACATATATTGAGCTGCTTCCATATTAACTGGATTCACATTATCCTTCCAACTTTTTCACGTCCGGAAAGATTCTTGTTTGGTCGATGTTCCTCTATTCAGCCTCCCGCAGTTTAGCTTAGCCCATTCATGTTACAGTTATAAAGCTCATTACACAAACTACTCTTTAAATAAGGCATTATACTGGGCAACCAATTAGAACAAAGATTTACATTTACAGCATTTACCTGGCGCTCTTATCCAGAGAGGCTTACAAGGTTAATCATACTACAGGTGGGCTGTGTGGTGTTAGGAGTCTCACCCAAGGACTCTTATCAGTGTAGCACAGCATAGTCACCCAGACCGGGATTCTAACCCCAGTCTCCCATATATGGTGGTGGCTCTCTGGAGGGTAGTGGTGTTATCCGCTGAGCTACACCAACCACTGATCATTTATATCAGCTAAAATCCCAGCAACTCTGCGGTCAGGTCGTGTAAGTGTGAACTTTCGATACGTATATACTATATGGATCCCGAAGGGGATTTTGGAAATGTGTGTTCAGGGACAAGCCAGGTTAATGTCTGGCCTTTACACCGTTGGCTGAGTTCTGGATGTGGTTATATCCTATCTGAGGTGAGAGTCCAGCCGTGGTTGGACCGTAGCTGGTTATTCTGCTCTCCTGAGTTCTGAAAGGACAATGAGCTGGTGCGAGGAGCTTTGTGGAGGCTGGAGATATGCGTGCTAAAGAACAGGGATGGGAAGCTGCAGATGTATTATTTACTGCTCCACCTCAGGCAGGTAACCAGAGCACTCTCTTTCTCTTCCTGTCGCTTTTCTTTCTTTCTTTCTCTTTTTTCCTCTGGCTCTTTCTCTCTTGCTTTTGTGTCGTGAGGAACTGGAGTTTCTATTAGTGACCCTGATCAGAGGGTGGTTTATTTTTAACACATAAACTCTGGTTGTACGTACGTGTGTGCATGTGGTCACTTTCAGAGCAAAACCATGTCGGTCTAAAATCATGACTTTACAGGAGAGGGAAAACATGATCCTTAGTGGAGCTGTGAACCGAATGGCGCATGTCTCTGTGGGGTTAACTGCAATTAATCCCACATTTATTCTGCTGAATTTATAACCCAGTGGATGATGTTATACCCCAGTGGAAGATTTTATACCCCAGTGGAAGATTTTATACCCCAGTGGAGGATTTTATACAGTTTATTTGTTAAACAGTGCTTAATGAGACAACAGGAGACTCCAAACTGCCATTGAAGCAAGGATCAGCAACATGGGACCACATGTACACCAGGGGTTATATCACACACTGATTTTAACACCATGGGTTTTGCAGGCTGTATCTATAATTAGAAAGTGATCTGCAGAAATGTACAAAGCAAACAAAGATGCTGCTGGAGTTTTCAGGAGAATGAATTGTCCAGACCCCAACATCACTGAATATGTTTGGGATAACGTGGATCATGGATCTCATAGTATCCATACAGCTGAAGGTTAATAATTACAAACTTCTGTGAAATCAAACTGTCCACTTAGGAAGCAGCACTGATTGACAATCAGTTTCACATGCTGTTGTGCAAATGGAATAGACAACAGGTGGAAATTATTGGCAATTAGCCAGACACACTCAATACAGGAGCGGTTCTGCAGGTGGGGACCACAGACCACTTCTCAGTACCTGTGCTTTCTGGCTGATGTTTTGGTCACTTTTGAATGGTGGTGGTGCTGTCACACTCGTGGTAGCCTGAGACTCTACAACCCACTCAAGTGGCTCAGGTAGTGCAGCTCATCCAGGATGGCACATCAATGCCAGCTGTGGCAAGAAGGTTGGCTGTGTCTGTCAGCGTAGTGTCCAGAGCCTGGAGGCGCTACCAGGAGACAGGCCAGTACACCAGGAGACGTGGAGGAGACCCAGCAGCAGGACCGCTACCTCCGCCTTTGTGCAAGGAGGAACAGGAGGAGCACTGCCAGAGCAAAATGTCCTCCAGCAGGCCACGGTGCAGGTGTCTGCACAAACGGTTAGAAACCGACTCCATGAAGATGGTATGAGGGCCCGACGTCCACAGGTGGGGGTTGTGCTCACAGCCCAACACCGTGCAGGACGCTTGCCATTTGCCAGAGAACACCAGGATTGGCAAATTCGCCACTGGCGCCCTGTGCTCTTCACAGAGTCTGGAGACGCCGCGGAGAGCGATCTGCTGCCTGCCTTCAGCATGACCGGTTTGGGTCAGTAATGGTGTGGGGTGGCATTTCCTTGAAGGGCCGCACAGCCCCCCATGTGCGCGCCAGAGGTAGCCTGACTGCCATCAGGTACCGAGATGAGATCCTCAGACCCCTTGTGAGACCATATGCTGGTGCGGTTGGCCCTGGGTCCCTCCTAATGCAGGACAGTGCTAGACCTCGTGGCTGGAGTGTGTCAGCAGTTCCTGCAAGGTGAAGGCATTGAAGCTACGGACTGGCCCACCCGCTCCCCAGACCTGAATCCGATTGAGCACATCTGGGACATCATGTCTCGCTCCATCCACCAACGTCACGTTGCACCACAGACTGTCCAGGAGTTGGCAGATGCTTTAGTCCAGGTCTGGGAGGAGATCCCTCAGGAGACCATCCGCCACCTCATCAGGAGCATGCCCAGGCGCTGTAGGGAGGTCATACAGGCACGTGGAGGCCACACACAACACTGAGCCCCAGTCTGACTCGTTTTAAGGACATTACATCAGAGCTGGATCAGCCTGGAGTGTCTTTCTCCACTTTCATTTAGTGTGTGACTCCAAATCCAGGCCTCCATTGGTTAATACATTTGATTTCCATTGATGTTTGTGTGATTTTGTTGTCAGCACATTCAGCTTAGTACAGAACAAAGTATTAAATCAGAATATTTTATTTATTCAGATCCAGGATGTGTTACTGGAGTGTTCCCTTTATTTTTTGAGCAGTGTATTAAACAATTAAATAGATAAATATATATGTATATAAAATGTTAAATATATTAAACAGTTACACACATATATTAATTTAATTACATCAGGAATAAAGCAGAACACGTACTCCATATAAAAACATGTGGCCAGTAAAGGGATACTGTTTCCAATGTGTGAAAATATCTATAAGCAATAATCGCTGTAAGTATGCCACTGCTTAACCACAGGCAATGTAACTAGAGCTCTCTCTTTCTATTTTCTCTCTCATGTGATCCTCTCCGTCTCCGCTGTTGTCTATAAGCACATGTGGGTATTTATAATCCAGACAGTACAGACTGTGGGAATTTGCTGTGCAACTGTGTCACTGACACGCCGCGATAGAAAGTCTGCCCCATTCAGGACCGTCACAGTTATGTCATCCGTATAAGCTCTTATTGAAGCTGGCGGATCAGGGCCTCTGTTCCCTCTCCCTGGTCTCTAGATAGACTTTAGCTGATTGGGCATCTGGATGCTCGGGCTAAAAGCTCAGATTTAAACCATAATGAATGCAGGAATGTAATAAAGAGCGCAGGCCGGGGTTTACACAGCGCTGACACGTCTCCTCCTCCAACAGCCTGTAAAGCAGTGCTTGTAACCACATACCTGCATAGGTACTTCAGTAGCTGTGATGTTTTCACTGCTGTATGTTTGGCTAAGTAATGAAAAGGTTACATGGTGGATATACTGCGAGCCACACTGATAAATCTGTTCTACGGTTCTGAAGAGCTGGAGGTGGTTTAGGCAGGCTGGAGCATGTTTCAGTGATGCATTCTTCTAGGAATGATTTGGATGATTTTGGATATAGAGGTCTAGGGTTTGTTATTAGTCCTGCTCTTCCAGTTCTAAACTAAAGAGGCAAAGTCTGGGACCAAGCACATCCAAGCACGACAACATCTTGGCTAGATGGAAAATTATGTGAATTAAATTGTCTTTTTTTCATGTAAATACAAAATTTGGCCCCAAGTCAATGGAAATAAACTGAATTTCTGAACATGCAAAATAAATTTATAAAATAAATACATATATTACAGTTAATTTTAATTTTAAACAATGTTACCAAGGCAACAAATCATACCTTTTTCTCATCCCATGTGCTGCATCTGACTCCACCTTTAAATAATGCTTCACAGTGTTCTCCCACCCTGTTGGGCTATTCTATTATAACAGTTTTCTGCCGTTTATGAGAATTCTGGATGGGTGCAATCGTTTAGAAACGTATACTTGACAGAGGACTGTGCAGTAAAGGTTCAAATCAATAATATTTAATAATAATTAAAATTAAAAACTGGAAATTGGACCAGTTTGACTAGCAGTGTATGGATGAGGAGGACCAGGTTACAGAGAGGAGAGGGAGAGTGAAAGTGAGTCTATTGATCAGAAGGAGGTAAAGCCTTATTAAAGCCCTACCCCCAGAGAGACCCTCTACGTTGGGTCATAACCTACTGCCATGGAAGTCAGCCAAACCTGACAGAACACAAATTTACAGAAATGGTCCAGCTTCTTAATGAGCACTGTCAGGGGAGACATGCGAAACACTGGGAGGAATCAGGAAGCACTCGTCCGTCTCTGCAGGTTATTTATAGACTGACTGGGCTGTAGTTACCGACAGCGCTCTTATTTAAATACCCTAATGACTCCTGTGTTTGGGTTTTATAAAGTCTCTGTGTTTGATTTCCGGACTCGTGAGCTGGTGTTCAGTCATTCATTTGTTCCTGTATTTTGACTCCTGCTTGTTATGACCTGCAACCTGCCTCCAGTCACGTCACAACCAAGTGCTACAATAATGCTGTGACAATATCCAGACAGTCATAACCAACAGTCACAGAGAAAATACCAGTCCTCTTCTCCACCATAGGCCGACTAATTCATCCTAATTCCTAAACCATAAGTGATCTATGAATAAACATCATAATAATAATAATAATAATAATAATAATAATAATAATAATAAATTAATTATTAAAATTTTATGCACGTTTATTTTATTTTTGAGACAGTTATTAGTAACTCTTCAACATGAGTCCTGCTACACACATTTTAGTTATACACCCCCCCCCCCTCTCACAGCACTTGGTTCTACTTACAGCGAGTTCTACAGTACTCTCTTTAGCCCTGTTCTCTGTGGGACAGTATTATATGTGTGTACAGAGTATGCCAGTACCTTGTGAGATCCATTCTACTCATGCAGTTTTACCTACTGGCTGTCAAGCAGTGTACTTTTGCCAGAGTACAAGCAGGTCTTCTTCAGAGTTTCTGTCAGATATGGCCTTTCCCTTCGCAGTGCCATTTTTTCCACAGTGGAAACTGAAATTTGCATAGAGGAAACTGAAAGCTGGAAAGCGTTGATATTTATTTTTCTTTGTAGCCGTCATTAAGCTTCAAGACCACAATTAGCACCCAGAAGGAATCAATCAGCGGGACTGGTGTAGGCAAGGACGGGATGTGTGGCTGTACCTGATTGTGTAGAGCTGGTGAGCTGTGATGTCCTGCATACGTCATTCTGTTAGTGCAGCACCATTGGCAGACGGCTGCACCACGCAGGACCACATGTACACAGACTGATGGACTGTCCATCAAACAAAACTATCCCGCCAACAGCCTCCTGTAAGCAGCGTCCTGTAGGCAGCGTCCTGTAGGCAGCGTCCTGTAGGCAGCGTCCTGTAGGCAGCGTCCTGTGACCACTGATGACTAACTCTGCACCAACAGATTAAGAATCATCTCTGACTGTACATCTACAAGGTGGAGCAGCAAGGTAGGAGTGTCTATTTGAGTGGACAGTGAGTGGACACAGTATGGACATCATAGGACCACAACTAATCACCCCCTGACAGGTGCAGAAGGTTTCACCACACACTGTCAGGTTAATAATATGGAAGCCTATAAACAGACCGCCAGGACGGCCTGCAGGACGACCTGAAACCAGCAGATACGTAGATGCTTTCACCCCAAGCAACACCCCTGTGCTAAAACAGAGGCACTGAGATTGCATATAATGGCATATAAGAGCTCTTTAGGTACAACGTCCAAAAATATAAATCTTTGGCAATAGTTCTGTTCACCATGTTTGAGGATTATATGGGCCTTTAAGAGAGGACAGTACTGGACTCTCTAGAGCACTGAAGCCTACAGGGAGGTATTTCAGGACGTCTTCAGGACATCTTCTACATCTCTGAGGTCTGGCATGTTGCATTCTGTATGCGTAGCTCAGAAATGTTTCCCCATATCATATGTGCGGTTTAGATTCACACACAGAATGTATTTTCACTTTCTGCTCCACAGATAATGACACTAGTACTTTATTGGCTGTTACAGCTTTGAGATATCTATGGTAAGAAGTCATTTGCTCGACTGTTGCTAAGCCGAAGCCTTCTCCTGTTTCGGCAGACGGTCCTGAGGGTTTGTTTGCTCTATGTTTGGATCTTTGTCTTATAGAATCGTCTGTATTTTGGTATAATGAGCTGAAGCTCTCCGGTAATGCCTCCGTGTGCATTACTTCGCTCATGTTCGCCTCAGTGCTCTAGAATGTCCTGTACTGTCCTCTTTGGGCAGCCCGATATAAAGATCAGTTATTGCCAAAGATTCTATTTTTGTTTTATCTAACCAGAGTCAGTCGAACCGGCAGAGCTCTGATTGGTCGAAATACTTGCTAACTTTAGATGCATCTCAGTGCTTCCTTTGTAGCACAGGAAGGTGGCTTGGGGTGTAAGCATGGAAATGACAGAGGTCAAGGTCATCCTGGAGGTCATCCTGGAGGTCATTTTGTTGGCTTTCATATTATTAACCTGACAGTGTGTGAAATTATCTGCACCTGTCAGGGGATGATTAGCTGTGGTCCAGTGAGGTACTGATAAGTGGATCGGACAGGAGTGTTTGGACACTGTGTCCACTCACTGTCCACTCTATTAGACACTCCTACCTTGCTGCTCCACCTTGTAGATGGACAGTCAGAGACTAAAGCTCTGGCTGGAAAGTTCTGGTTGGTGGACGATTCTCAGTCCAGCAGTGACACTGACATGTCCAGCAGCACTGCTGTCTCTGATTCACTCACACCAGCACCACACACACTAACATGCCTCCACCACATCAGCATGATCCTCCACCCACATAATAACCCACCACTGAGGTGGTCTTGTGTGAATCACTGACCATCAAAGAACAGGACGAATAAATATGCAGAGAAACAGATGGACTACAGTCTGGGCAATTGTATAGGCAGTATCGACAAATGCTATTGGCACTGCCCATCCATAGGGGCACCTGGGAGATGCACCTGAGGGGAAAAATGAATTCCTTCTTTTATTATTTTTGTGATTCAAGTTTCACACTCGACCATGCATGCAACCTAAGCAAGGACAGCCCTTATCAGTGTACCTGTCTGACTATATTAGGTGATCCTGTGGCATGAGCTTTCCATTCTGATTCATGCTGTTGTGTCGGTAGCATCCTCCCTGAATGACTGAAAGCAATTAGAGCAGTTGGGAGAGTTTGAGAGGGGTCGATCCGTGGGGTTCCGAGAAGCAGGATGGTGCACCATACTAGTCATGTGGACACTACACACTGTTGGCAGCAGTGGAAAGAAGAAGACATGAAGGACCTGGGATATCTACACAAACCACAGAGGGAGAGAACGCGAACTGTCTGACATGTGATTTTGGATAGTCAGCAGGCAGAGATGCCCTCCATAAATCATCCTGTTAGCACCAGCACCATGCATGCAGACCGTTACGACGACTGCCCTTAACACCACGTATGTGATACTACCTATCATGCTGTGGTGTTGTGCCAGACTGTCATGAGTGACTGGCAGCGGGTCATCTTCAGTGACAAGTCCCGCCTCTGTCTTTGTGGAGATGTTTGGCTGCACAGACCATTCTCTATGTGCTTGAGGAAAACATTTATTGCCATCGTAGCCTAGCTAGCTAGCCAGTGTTAGCCCCGCCTATAACCGTGAATTACAATACTTGATTTTGCCATTAATTTATAAATATATTTTGATTTTCAGTTCATTCACTGAATTTGATGTACAATAAACAGCAGCATCATGTGAGAGAAGTGCTCACTAAATACACGTAGTGCATGAATGCTAGGTGTAATATACTCCTGTCTGTGTTTAGAGTGTTATGGTCTATAATGTGACTGAGGTGCTATCATTACCTGGGTTCCAGCAGCCCCAGTCTTGCCTAGGGCATCACACTGGTCAGGGTCAGCTCTGGTCTGTAATGGTAGAACTACATAGTGCGTCTGTAGGGAATGTAGAGCTGGTTAAATAGAGAAGTCATGTATATACAAGGAGGGCTGCTCAATTAAGAGGCTAGTTGGTATCAGTATACACCGGTTATATTAAATAACGGAACTAAAGAACCCAGAAACTCCAGCATCCCTCCCAGTATGAAGAGACCAGTGTGGACTGAAGTCAAGTTAATACACCATAATACCATTCACTTGGCTTTACTGAAATGAATCATTAGACATACAGATACAAAGCACTATGTAAGCTGGGGAAGATTCCCTTGGTCTAACCCTTGTCCACAAGTGATTATATCTACACCTGGGGTGACCAGACCACCGTTCACCAGCAAGGGGCCCAGAAAACCTCTGATCTAGCTCTGCAAATAGGGAGAGAGGAGGTGGAGAGAGAGTCTCAGTGTGCTTCTGTCTTTTTATATAATGTAAGAGATCAGTGGATTTTGATCTTAGCAGTGTCCTTGACTGAAATATAAGACTACCAATAATATCTGAAAGTGTGCAGGGGGATGGTGCTGCTGTAGGCCAGAAGCTAGAAGGTGAATTCAGGACTGTATCTGACTGTTGGGGCGATGGCAGTGCTGTTATTCCTCACTCTAACACAAAGGCCCAGCCCCAAATTCACACACACTCCAGCGTAGTTAGCAGGCTTAAAATATCCTACGCCAACTGATGCTCATATGGCATACATAACATCTCTGTCCAAAGAAAAACAGGCATCACCAAACGGCAACTTTACAGGAGAGGCCAAAAACCTCATTTAACTTGAATGGAAGTCTATGGAACCAGACGTCTTTCCAAGCGGTTGTGTGCGTTTCTGTTGGTCTGTTCTTCATGAAGTTTCCACACAGTGTAAATAGCAGCTCATGTGATCATATGAGCAAAAATTGAGATACATGCTTTTCTTTGGACAGCGATGATACATATATACGTGTGTATCTGTGAGTCTGCTAGTCATCGCCAAGCCACTGTTGTGCATAGTTACTCTTCAGTATTCTTGTACCAGATATAGCAGCACAGCTAATAGAAAAAGAATCCAGGACTAATGAGCATGCACTGGCATAAACCAGTAGGATAATGTCATGAAGTTTGTATACACTTGTTTATCCAACATTTCCTCTTTTGCTGCAGCAGAAATCTCTACCTGACCATGAGCATTGGAGAGGTCAGGTGGTTCTAATGCCTGGACAATTACCAGTCTAGCTAAAACTGAAAAACTCTGAATGGTGTAAATACTGTAGTGAAGGCCAGCAAACATCTCATTAACTCCAATCATATACTATAGCGCACAAATCATTTTTATCAAATACATACCTTTACAGTGTGCTCTTATTATGTCATAATGCAGAATTCAGTTCAGTGTGATGCAGTGATGTCTAAATAGGATACCATTTTCAAAACAACAAACAAAATCCATATCAGGCAGGTGAGCTTTTCTAGACAGACCTGAATATACAGCATAGACCCGCATCAGCTCTTTACTGGTCTAAGCTGACCTGGTTCTGGTTTAGCTGGTCACCCAGTAGGGTCATGCTGCTTAACCAGAATGCCCCAGCATTCCAAAATGTTCAACATATACTGGTCTGATGGTGATCAGCATGTGGGCTTCGAGTGCTGCTGCCCAGCAGGCCAGCCTCCAAACCAGCCGTGCTGGATGTCCTCACATGTAACCTCTTACTCTTTTAGCCTCAGCTTTTCACATTGTAGTCTACCAGGTATCTTTAATCGGCTGTAAACCGCCCACACAGTGGAGAGGAATGGTGTGATGGAGAGAGGTGCGAGTCACAAGGAAGAGTGTGAGAGTGAAACAGGGTCTAGGTCATGCCGTAGTATATCCATCTCCATCTCTGTCGCTCCGAGAGAACGCTGACACAGTTTGTAACTCGAGCAGCTCAGATAGTGTTCACCTTCTCCGCCTCCGCTGGAACAAATGATCCCATCTGTCCTGTCGGCTCCCCGCACATCCTGAAGACGGCCTATCGTTCACGCTGACGAGTGTAGGTTATTATATTCTGGTCCTGTGTTAATATTCCTTATGCTGCTGTTCATGCTGTGTGCTTGACTACGTCGTCTGATGAAGGAACATGATCCAGTGGGGTGTTATACATGTGATTGGCAAATCCTGTATTTCTGAGCCCAGGAGAGGAAATGAGCGGTTGTGTTTGAACAGCGATGATTAGCTTCCTCAGATTAACAACCTGGGGGAGGGCGGGCTTTAACAACAAATGAAACTGGACAGGCTATAATTAAAGCCAGCACTTGTGACTTTGATCACATCCCATAAAAATGAACTGCGGTTTAATTCACAGCCCCTGACTTTCATTTTCTGCTGGTCCTAATTGAATTTAGGGCTGTGATTGATTTCCTCTTTCAGAAATCAATGGTAAAAGAGAAAAACAGAACCATGACTGGCTATAAAAACCTTCTGAGCTCACTCGGCAACCCTGCCTCCTGGATATTAGTTGCTTCCAGTGGGGAGATTTCGCAGTGACAGACTTCTCTGTTGGACAGGCAGCTTATAGCGTTTGTGTGGATGATATTAAAAAGTAAGGATAATTCAGTTGTCATAATTCTTTTGTATTTGATCATTTTTAACCTTTATCCCTTTGAATTAAACGGGCTATTTTTATTTCTGTGCTAAGATTATTAGTCATTGTGGATCTGTCATGGCCTTCTATGAATTCAGAAAAGGGCCTAATGATTTAATTAAAATAAACCTTTAATATTTTGTTTATTTAATAGTGCCATTGTGATTATTTTATTTGAACTTTATTTGAAGTTTTATAATACAAATTATATCTCATTGTTAAGAGCTGAACTGGATGACTAACATTTTCAGATTACTAACAATCACTAATGTTTGAAATTCAAAGGACTGGAACCAGTTTTTAATTTTCTAGACTATGGTGTCAGATAACTGCCAAACTAGGGGGCGCCAAAACATAGCGTGAAAAACAATGATAAGGGTGACTGGGCTATAACGCTAGCTGTGGTGGAGAACCAGCTAGCTAGCTTAAAATGGCTGAGAGGTTTTACAGCCCACGTGGTTTAGAGTTGCCTGCTCGTCTCTTTCCTCCGTCTGCTCCAGGAGAAACAGAAGTCTGCCATCTGAATAAAACACTAGAATCTGTTTATCCTTGTTTTAGGATTTATGGCCAAAACCTAAAACCCAATTCTTCACTATTATTATTATTAATATTATTATTATTTTATTATTATTATTATATTATTATTATTATTGAATTTCCCTCTGGGATCAATAAAGTATTTATCTATCTATCTATCTATCTATCTATCTATCTATCTATTGTTTTTTGTTGTTGTTATTGTTATTATTATTATTAGCATTAGCATTAGCATTCAAATGAAGAAGAAGAAATTGTGAATAGAAAGCAGCTATTGTAAAATTGCTAATTAACCATATTTATACAACCTTAGTTATACAAATAGCACACACACCACCCTCACGCCTTAAACCCAACCTTCCCAACACATCATCATCAAACTCTCACCTCAGCTCACCCCAACAATCAAACTGAATACTCGAGAGAGAGAAAGAGACAGAGAGGGAGAGGGAGAGAGAGAGAGAGACAGAGAGAGAGGGAGAGAGAGAGAGAGAGAGAGAGAGAGAGAGAGAGAGAGAGGGAGAGAGAGGGCACCTTCCAGTGCAGCCTAATTAAAATACTTCTCCAATGAAGAGTGGGCCAGGATTCCTCCACAGCCATGTACAAGACTCATCACAAGTTACTGCTAATGTTTGATTGTTTTGTTGCTGCTAGCCCTGCTAGGTATGAGGTTTAGACAAAGCCAGGTAGACCAATAGATACTCAAAAGCTAGACATCATGCCAAGATCCAAACTGAAAAAAACTGAAAAAAACTGAAAAAATTCAGGAACAAATGAGAAAGAAAGTAACTGGGGTCTATCAGTCTGGAAAAGGTTATAAAGCTTAGAAATGTTTCTAAAGTTTTGGGACTCCAGCGAACCACAGTGAGAGCCATTATCCACAAATGGCGAAAACATGGAACAGTGGTGAACCTTCCCAGGAGTGGCCGGCCGACCAAAATTACTCCAAGAGCGCAGCAACAACTCATCCAAGAGCTCACAAAAGACCCCACAGCACCATCCAAAGAACCACAGGCCTCACCTGCCTCAGTTAAGGTCAGCGTTCATGACCCCACCTTAAGGCTGAATGGCTAAAGAAAAACAAAGTGAAGACTTTGGAGTGGCCCAGTCAAAGTCCTGACCTGAATCAAACACTTTTTCACACCACTGTATAACATTACTTATAAAAACTAATTCCATACGTGTAGCTTCACTGGTCAGTCCACGGGCAGTTGATAAAATGGCTATACATATCATTATCCATGTTTTCTATCAAATACAGTCTACAACATGTCGTACACCGTCTCTTCAGAGAACCCCGTCACTGAATACTGCTCTCCACTTAACAGCTCATCCACCTTAATAGGCCACCTTGAGGCAATCAGAGTCTATTAAAACCTATGACCTACATATTACAGCTCTTCAGAAGTCAAAGCTATTTTGCATACATAGCAATCTTAGCCCTGTATGATATGTGTAATGTCATTTATTCATTATTTTTTATTTTATTAATTTACATAATGTCATTTTTAAACAGATACTAAACTGCCGCATGCTTTATGTTCTAATTTATATGTTCAGGTTGTTTCATGTCCTGCCTTGTTTTAATGTGGAACGGTCATGCTGATGATTTATGTTGGGAAAGTCAGCTATCCCTATGACCTTTGACCCCTGCTATTGCTCACATTTCAGTTACACACCACACAGCGCCTGCCATGGGTACCTGAGCTGTGTGTGTAAGCATCTAGGTGTGGTTGGGTCAGGCTGGGTCAAACTGATAAGCAAGGACTGGCCTGGATTGGTTCGTTGAGTGAGATGGGAATGTTTTGCGAGGTCTTAAAGCAGACAGTGTTCCACCGTCACAAACACATTTTAAACGTAGGTGCAGAAGGCCTTTGGATCATTCCTACATTTTAGACAGTATATCAAACCTGGCATAACACACGTGGAACTGGAAAATATGTAAAGACATCTGTCCATCCTATCAGCTCCACTGACCATACAGGACACTCTGTAGGTGTACAGGTCCAGGCTGTAGTCCATCTGTTTCTCTGTGTACTGTATTACCCTGTTCTTCAATGGTCAGGACCCCCACAGGACCACCACAGAGCAGGTACTATGTGGCTGGTAGATCATTCTCAGCCCTGCAGTGGTGATGTTAGTATGTGTGTGTGTGGTGGTGGTGGTGTGTTCGTGTGTGCGGTGCTAGTGTGAGTGGATCAGTGTCACTGCTGAACTGAGAATGCTTTATCAACCAGAACTATCCACTCAACAGGGTCCGGTCCGGTGACCACTGATGAAGGACTAGAGGATTTTCCTAATTAACAAAGGATAACTAAAGTAAAAAGCGAAGGAGGGATAGATCAATTAGACTGTAAACAGAAAACGAGGGATGGAACATGGAGATGTGTAACGTGGGACAGGGCGAGGAGACAGGATGCAAGTGCAAGTTTTTGAATGGAAAACTAATAAGGGAAAAACAAAGATCAAAGACACTAGGTAATATAAGAAACAAAACACTACCGAGGAACAGGGTTACAGAAACGACAGACGGAGACAAAACACCAAGCAAGAGCAGAGGGAACCACAGGGACAGCAAGGACTAACAGGACCACCTGGACGGAGCTCCAAACTAGGGACAGGTGAGGGGCCTGACAAGGGGGCGTAGACAGGTGGAGCAATAACCAAAACTAACAGAAGCACATGGCACAGGACAGCAAACGGCACATGGGAATGACAAGAGTAAGACAGAAACGGAAAACCGGAGGAGACATAGATAAACGGGGGCTAGCCTAGACGGGACAAGACAAGATGGAACGATTCACCTGAGTATCTGTTTGAAGTCACTTGCCTCCATTTTATAGATGCTCAGATACACCAGGCAGGACTCTTCCACCTGAAATGCTTCTAGACTGTTACTGCTGCACCATTTAAGGTGGAATGGGAAATTTAGAAGTCCACCTTAAACCTCCTCCCACCTTTCATCTGGAAGTGAAAACGCCCCAGACAGTCCTGGAAGCACATGTGCAGAGTCAGGACCTTTTAGAAAATCAAAAGCAGCCTTCCAAAAGTTACGTTCCATGATCGAACCACCTGAAGGCCACACATTTCTAGTCGCCAGGCACCTGAAGTTGCCTAGTCGCTGCCCACTGTGTTAAATGAGCTTGCCATGTGTGCGGAGAGCGGGTAAAACCGAATCATGTGACTACACACATTGATGTAATAATACAAGGCTATATTATCTTTTCATCATTTATTAAAAAATGCTTTTCTATCTCCTTTATTTGCGTTTCAGCTTTAGCATCGTTCTCTTGTTCACCTCAGTCTATATTTCACACTTGTTTCATGATATTTGGGTGTTCAGGATTTTCTTTTTTGAAATTGGTAGATGGAAACCCACTAGTTTCACTGCAATGCTGAAAATGAACCACCTTTGTGGTGGTGCTGTGGGTGTCCTGACTATTGAAGAACAAAGTATACAGAGGAACAGATGGACTACAGAGTGGTTCTGTATGATCAGTGGAGCTGATAGAATCGACAATGAGTGAGATACAAGCAAGTGTACCTAATGAGGTGGCACATACAATTTGACTGAAAGTTACACGACTGGAGAATTATATAGTATAAATAAAGTTTTATAAATAATACACAAATGCGTTAAAAATCAAACTCACTTATTTGAACTCTTGATGTAGTTCTTTTTGCAGCTTGATGAAGAGAAACCTGAGAAGGCTCTTCAAACGGCTTACAGAAGGTAAAGTCACTGTTGGCTGCTGACATTTATTTTTTTTAGTTTTTACTCTATTGGGTAAAGGTAAAACTTCACTATTTTATAGCAACTTAACACATGAATAAACATCAAATAAGGTATGTAGAAAGCGGTACTTCAGTACATATTTATTACTATGTTCACTCTTCATCAGCAGAACTGCTGGAGATGTGGGAGTGCAGGTGTGTTGGGAAGGAGGATAAAGGTGACCAGGATCAATAACTGATAATAAATTTGACTGATATGATCAATATTTATTGAGCTACACATACAGAAGTCTGTCTCTCAGTATGGCGTCGGGTCGCCGTGTTTGCTAACCCAACACGCCAGACGTCTCGGTATGGAGCTGTAGAGGTTCCTGATGGAGTCCTGTGATAATCCATCCCATGCAGCTTGAACATCCTCACACAGTTCCTGCAGATGGTGCGGTAGGGGTGGAGGTGGAGGGAGAACAGGCCTTCTGGACCTGTGACGTGTGACAACAAGGTGTGATGTGTTGATTGTCCAAGTAAGATCCTCGGCTAAGTGGACACCGAGGAACTTGAAGCTGCTCACTCTTTCCACCAACGTGCCTCCAATGTTCGCCGGAAGTCATTATGGTGCTGACCACAGTGCATTCTGAGTCACTCCATGACTTTGGTGACGGTGGCGTGGTGTTAAGCACGTAGTCGTCTGGACGGTCTGTGGGCATTAATAGGATGACTCATGATGACTTACAATCCCAAACCTGCCCACCAAGTTTCAGTCCCATCGGCTGATTCCGTCTGAGTGCAAATATTTGTGCAGCTATTACTCTGATGGTGATGAGCGTCTTTATGAAGCTTATCCGTGAGTTAGGAAATTCCCAAGAGCTTTATAGAAACTACAAACAGTTCTACTGAGGGAGGAGCTGCAGGACGGGTAGAAACTTTAGCCTGCTCAGATCAATTATTAACCACAGAGGATCCAGCACTCAAGAAATACGGCGTGATCGGCACCCGGCAGAAAGAGGATGAAGAAGCTTGTGAAGATTTGTCTCTGTGATCAAAGATCAGGATTATCCTGGCCGTGGTCTTCTCCGTGGTGCTACATGTATGTGAAAGATGGAGAGTAAACAAGTGAGACTGGACAAATAGAGATGCGTCTGAACTTTTGGGAGATCCTCAGACACATAGAGCCTGGCCTCCTTCACAGAAGCTCAGTCTGAGGGATCATGAGCCAGCAGTTCAGAATCCTAAAGGGTGAAATAGGAGACTGGACATTTTGGAGGAGTCTACTATCCACACAGTCATCCAGAGGGAGGAAATTACTTGAGGCACTGTGCCCTGCAGCTGGTCAGATGGAGAGACAGAACGCTTGTGTGTACGTGTGCAGTTATTCAGCTGCTCCGGGACCGCCCAGCTTCACCACCCATCTCAGATAAACAGCGTGCTGTTTCAGAGTGTCACATAGTCTAATGTCTCTGTCCTTCGCCGTCTGGCTGGGGCCCGTTTTCCCCCAGGGAGGGTCTGGCTCTGACCATTGCTTGGCTTCACTGAGGTCAGTAGGGTCAGATGGTTTTCAACACAAGCACACACAGCAGGACGGTCCTCTGGCATCTGTAATCTCATTATTGGCTTACAAATGCGCTCATTCAGGTTTGTGGAAAGACTGGTACTCGTTTCTGAAACCGAGGACAAGATGAGATGCGTAAGAGTCCAGTGAATGTGTGGAACCCCACATTACCGAACCATAAAACAGAGCAACCACATCTATTAATCCAAATACCAGTGAAGCTTGCTCAGTTTCTCGCACTGCCAACACCTCACTGACCTAACAGCCACGACTGCAGACATCCAGCGAGCAGTGATGGCTCCATGAGTCATCCTGTTAGAGCAGCTTCATGACGCAGGACTACATGCATGCAGGCCGTTACGACGTCTGCCCTTAACACCACCTTAGTAGTGGCTGGAGACAAAGACTGCAGTGGTGTCGTACCAGACTGCCATGGAGTGACTCAGAATGGCAGCGGGTCATCTTCAGTGACGAGTCCCGCTTTAGTCTTGGTGGAGACGCCCAACGAATCCATGGTCCTGTCGCTGCTTCTGGTTTGAAACAGTCAAGGTGTTTCCATCCTTCCACTGTCTGGAGAGAGAGTCCCAGAGTCCAGACCCCAACACCACTCTCGTTAAGACAAGCAGACGGTTTCTTAGGAACTTTGGAAGTGTGGAGGAACTTTTATCCCTCCAGATCTCCCGGAAATGTACGAATTAAGGCAGATAGTGGACCGACTAGGTAAAGACAAATCCGGGATTAGGTTTAGCTGAGTCATCGTTTTCTGATAAAGGACAGAGTTCCCCTACTGGACAGCACTGAATACACACTCTGGTCCAAAATCACTGAACACTGACCAAAAACGTGTACCACTGTAAAGACCCTTTATTAAAAAAAAAAACATCACTCTGGTTCACATCACTGTTAAAGGACGCCATACATTCATATTGTGTCGTACATACAGTTAAAAAAACCCACAGGGCGTAAGTAAGACAGACTCTGCAGAATCTTATTCACATTCTCGTAGGCAGGTGATCAGCTTACACGTACAGTCTACACAGTCTATAATGTGCCTGGCAAAGATAAAGAGAGGGAGGCAGTGGGGAACGAGAGAGAGAGAGAGATACTGTCCCACATGGACACTAACGTCGGTCCTTGTCTGCCTCGCTGTAGACGGGCCCGTGACGGCCAAGATCACGTTAATCTCTGAAGATACGGGTGTGTTAATGAGAACACCACTATAATAAACGAACATCGGTGGAGCAGTACATCAGGAAACTCGGGCTTACAGTACAGGACATCTTCCACTCAGAAACGAATACACAGCGGCAGCTGGAGTCTTAGTAAAGTGTCTCTGTTAAGCAAACTGAGGAGGAGACAGGGGAGGGACAGACTTGCAGTGGAGTTTAGGTCAGGGTGGTGGACCCCACCCATGAGGGTCACTCGATAACGAAGTCGGCTCACAGAGGACTGAAGGCGAGTCAGAGTGATGGACTTGAGAGACAGAGAGAGGATGGGACAGTGGGCACTTGTGTGTTTGGCTCTGTGTGTGTGCGTGTGTGCGTGCGCGCGCGTGTGTGTGCGTGTGCGTGTGTGTGTGTGTGTGTGTGTGTGCGCGCGTGCGCGTGTGCGTGTGCGTTCAGTCGTGGAGATGAATCATGTTTCCGTGTGTAAACTGCACGGAAGTTTAATACGCCATGTTTTCCGGGACATGCGTACATACGTGTATGGATGAATGTGCATATATACGTGTCTATGTATATGTGTATATACCGTGTATATGTGTATGTGCGCTTGTTCGTTGGTGGCATCTCTCCTCCTCCTGTCCCATTTCTGCAGGATTAGCTGCACGGCCTCAAATCTCTAATGCATTTAGGCCGCGTGCCGTCCGGCTCGTGCAAATCCAGTGCAGAACAGCACATGGGGTCTCGCTACTCATGACCAACATTAACCCCATCCCAACAATAACCACCCGTGACACATTTACATCCCCCCCCACCCCCACCCCCACCCCCACATTTATCATCCCCTCCCTCCACCCACAGAGCCAACACCTGACGGGCAGGTAGAGGAGCACATGATGATGACACAGAGGTTACTGGTAACTAATGCACGCCGTTCGGCGTGAATGGCGCGAGCGCGTCCAGGCTGATGTCCGCAGCGCTGCGGTCCAGCTCGCACGCCGAGTCCGTGGCCAGGTCGTCCAGGTCGTCGTTGTTGCGCGAGAGCTGCGAGATGCGGTCGAAAGTGTCCTCGCGCTCTGCGCACTCCACCACGTTGGGGATGATGTTGACGTAGGCGCTGGCGATCTCCTTGTGCAGCAGCGTGTCCTGGTTGTAGGACACGAGCTCGTTGCTGATGTTCACGGTCTCCACGGGCGTGCTCGTGCACAGGCGCCTGCAGCCGAGCAGGCTCGCGAAGGCCTTGCGGAACTCGGCGTTGAAGGCGTAGATGACGGGGTTCAGGCTCGAGTTGGTCCAGCCGAACCACACGAACACGTCGAACGTGGTGTCACTCACGCACGCGCCGGCGCTCGTGTCTCCTGAGCGGCCCGCTTCCGAGCCCCCGCCTCCTCCCCCAGGGCTCGTCCTCGCGCAGAACGGCACCACGCAGTTGAGCACGAAGAAGGGCAGCCAGCAGCACACGAACACGCCCATGATGACCGAAAGCGTCTTCAGCACTTTGGTCTCGCGACTGATGGACGTCCTGAGCGTGCTCGTCTGGTTCTGGTGGTAGTGGTGCTGCTGCTGGAGCTGCTGGTGCTCGCGGCACGCCGCGCGGCAGCTTTGCGCGTGCTCGGCTGCGCGTTCCAGCGAGGCGATGCGCCGGATCTGGGTCTGCGCTATGCGGTAAATGCGCGTGTACGTCACCAGCATGATGGCCACGGGGATGTAGAAGCTCACGAGCGACGAGGAGATGGCGTACTCCCGGCTCAGACTCGAGTCGCAGTCCTCACGCGCCGGCGGTCCCGCGCGAGCCGTGGCCGCGTGCTCCTCGGGCGCGTCCATGTCGGCGGTGCTCGAGGTGGAGCGCGCGCTCTCGGCGCGCGCCTTGTGCCAGTTCAGCTGAATGGGGATGAAGGAGATGAGCACGGAGAGCGTCCACGTTACTCCGATCATGACGAAGGCCACGCGCTGGGTCATCTTGCGTTCGTAGCGGAAAGGGCTGGCGATGGCCCAATAGCGGTCCACGCTGATGACGCAAAGGTTGAGGATGGAGGCCGTGGAGCACATGATGTCAAAGGTCACCCAGATGTTGCAGAAGGCGCCAAACGGCCAGTAGCCGGCCACTTCAGCCGCAGCCTTCCACGGCATCACGAGCACCGCCACCAAAAGGTCCGAGAGCGCAAGCGACACGATGAACGTGTTGGTGACCTTAGTGCGCAGGTGGCGGAATCGCAGCACGGCCGCGCATACCAGCACGTTGCCCAGCAGTGTCCACAGGATGAGCGCACTCAGGACGCAGCCCGTGAGCGCGCGCAAAGCCGGACGCGTGTCCGCCTCCGTGCCGTTCCACATTGGCGGTGGAGCAGCGGGCGGTGGGGGAACGGCGCTGGACAAGGAGGAGGACAGGCAGCGCGCCGGCGTCTCCATGCGCGCGCCCGTGGTGTCAGTGGAGCGTGCGCGCACGCCCGCGCGGTATTGCCGCGTCCCGTCGCGCACTCGGGGATTTGCCCCGTGCGTAGAGCACGAGTGCGCACCCGCGCTCGCAGGCTTCGGTCAGCATTTGAAAAAAAAAAAATATGCGAGGGAAAAAAAAGTAAGATAACGAAAAAGATAACCGGGCACTCCGCTGCACGCGCGCGTTAATCCGGGGAGGGAAGCGCCATCGCTAAAGCTCCGGTCCGGCGGAGCGAACACCAGAACCCTCCGTGAAGCGCCAGAGAGCAGGAGAGAGTGAGATACAGAAACAGGATAGACGGTGAGGACGGAGCTATTTACAGCTTCGGGATACGGGAGGGGAGGGAGGGGAGAGAGAGAGAGAGAGAGAGAGAGAGAGAGAGAGAGAGAGAGTGAGAGAGAGAGAGAGAGAGAGAGAGAGAGAGAGAGAGAGAGAGAGGGAGAGAGAGAGAGATGGGGAAGAGTGAGAGAGTAAGAGAGAGGGAGTAAGAGAGAGAGTAGAGAGAGAGGGAGAGAGAGGGAGAGAATGGACAGAGAGAAAAAATAAAAGTCAGAAAAAGAGGGAGAGGGAGGGGAAATAAAAATAATGAAGAGAGAGAGAACGAGAGGGAAAAAAACAGGGGGGGGGGTATAAGAGGGAGAGAGAGAGAGAGAGAGAGAGAGAGAGAGAGAGAGAGAGAGAAAGAGAAAGAGAAAGGGTGAAAGAGGAAGTATTTGGGAGTGAGTGGAGGGGGGTGTATAATCAAACAGAGAATCCTCCTAGAGCTGAAACGGCAATGTGACGTCCTGGGTCGAGCCATAAGCAGGTGCGTGTTGTTGAGGATACAGGGTCCTCCAAAAGCCGACCCCAGGCTACACAGGGTGAGCCCACCACCGCCATAAGAAGAGCTGTCTGTGTTATGGCACTGGCAGAGGGTACATCAGGAGATCAGGAGCACCTGCTACGGCCCAGAGAAAACCATCAGCGACATAGAACGCTTTGCCCAGCGAACCCTTCCCAGTGTGTCCCAAACCCAGGACAACCAGAACTCTCCTGGTTCTACTGGAGGCACTCTATCAGCGTACATCTGGGACCAGTTTCGCAGCCCACAGCAGGAGCTACGCTGAGCGGTGGTCACAGCGGCAGGGCAAATTAAGTATCTGTCGCCCCCTAGTGGCCGCGTCATGTATGTAACCCTAAATAAATAAAATAGGTACATTTTAAACCGGTCTGCAGGGCCCGATAGACGGGGCACTGGACTGGCCATGAGGTGCCAGTAAAACACGTCATAAAAACACAAACACTGACGTCAGTTCTGTTAAGGAAAGTTTTATTTTGCATATGTAAATCTCTAAAGCCCATTTGCTGATTGCCCTGAACCAGTTTGCATTAACAAAACCCAGTAATGGAAACCCTTCAGTTTCCTGGGCGACACTCTGAGACAGTCTTCAGTTCTACAACCAGCATCCCAGCTGCAGCAGCTCCTATTTAAATCCTCCTGCAGAACACTAAATACACTGTATGCTCTATATGACCAAGAGATCATCACCATATACGTCTAGCCCTTTGTTCATTTTAGATGGAAAACAAAAAACCAGCGGCCAGGTTAGCACCACTGTTTAGCTCAGCTCGTGTGTGCAGTAATCACTGTACAGAGTGGAGACACAGGAAATTTTAAATTAACAGAAAGTATACATCTCATTCATAAAGACACCAAGGCAAAATTCAATGGGCCGAAGAACGGATGTCAATGCTTCACAATGAAAAACTTGTAAGACCAGATGTGTAGTACACGTGCAGCTGCATCACTGTGCAAACCGGACAGTAGAGTCATAGGGATGTTAAATGAATTAAAAAATGAAATTACTTACAGACAAAATTGAATCCTTATCCAAAATTAATTTGGGAATAAAGATAATCCCAAGCCAAATTTAATCCTTATATAAAAATATGAATTTTTGGAATAAAGAGAAATTTTTGAAATCCTTTGAATTGGATTCAAACTTTCCACCAGTTTCTTCTAGGTTTGCTAATTTGTCATATTAAATATCTTATGTCAAAAATCTATATCACCCATGTAAAAAAAATAACTGGCCACCTAAGCCTAAGAGCTGGTTGTGGTTCTCTAGGCCATGACAACCGCAATCAGACATCTGCAAAGTCTTAATCGTCGCAGTGGAGGAATGTTGAACGCCTTTCCTCTGCAGAACAGTTTTAATAGAGCTACACTGGAGGGTCTCCACGCCACACATCTCGAAGGGATTCTGGGACTTTTGAATATTCACCACTGTTTCCGGTTATCTCCATTGTTGGATTTTGGCTCTCACTGGGGTTCACGGGAGTCCCAGAGCCTTGGTAGATTTCAGGGACTTCACTTCACATCTGTATATGAATTTGGAATCATGTGTTGCTGTCTGAGACCTTGTTGCTGCTTTACATTGCCAGGGTGATTCTACTGAAGTGTGTTTTAGATCTGGTAGATCAATAGTCATGTCTGGGTATTGAACCCAACAGTGAATTGAAGTTGGTTAACTGATTGACTTAGTAGCCCTCATATGTCCAGGTAAGGCTGAACAGCATCTTATCCTCAGTAAATGAAAGCCTCATGTGTTTTCTTTGGTTCTTTGTCTAATAATAAAAAAATAATTTGGAAAAAAGAAGAAATTAAAAAAGCAGCACTGTGTGGCACATGAGCCACTGTGAACCCCAACCCAATCAGAACCTTCACTTAAAGTGAATGCAAATCCAAACTACATCCTCGCCAAATTAATCCCATTCCAACCCAACTTCATCCTGGCCCAGGTTGAGCCATGGATCGAACTGAATCTCAACCCAAACGGAAACTAAACCCTGAAGTCAATCCTGCTTCAAACCGGCATCCAACTCAGACTTAATCCTGGCCTGAACTGAATCATGACCCAAAGTGTCAGACAGAGTAACCATCTGAACGCCTGCCCTGAAACACATGCACAGTAATTAACACACACGGGACAAACGAAGGCTGTAATTTGAGGTGAGAAAGGTTCTGTGGGCTCGGCTGCATTAAACCCTCACCAGTGAATGTCTTGCACCTGGATTCCCACACTCGCACACACGGACTTACAAATGACCCGGTACATATTCGGATTACAATGGCTACACCATGTCTAGAGGAAAGACCTCTCAGGGTTAACATGTAATATGAGTGCTAAGGTAGGTGCTAGCAAACAACAAAAACACCCACAGGCATTGTGTGTGCCATAGTTCTGCTGGCTCACGAGTGAAACAGGTTGCTGATAACGAGTGAAAGAGCCAAGCTATAAACAGTACTCAGACATGTATCAAATTCAGTTAGACCACTGTGGGTGGACGTTTACTCTGGTACTGAGATAACATGACAGTAACTAGATAGAAGGTATTTGAATAAGGACTTTGTAAAACATGCATGGTGTACATGAACACAAGAGAGAACTATCCATACTTCTGTAAACATCCTCCAAAAGAGCATCTTGTCATCGTGATTACAAAACTTTTACAATTTCTCTATATACCGTATGAACAGTTTACGATGAATTTACAGCAGAACTGGTTACCACTTCAACGATACAAGGATTGAAAACAACAGCACTGGTTATGACAGAAGTGCCACATGCTTTAAGAGAATGAAGTTGTCCTCAGTGACGGGGTAAACACCGTAACACATGCCTGTTTGACCCATCTTCTGGAGTGTTTGGAACCAGGTCTGCCTGCAAGGCTGTGTGTAGAACCAATGCAACTGACCCAAATTTATTTATCCACATGTCAACTGAATTCCCCAAAGCACCAGAGTCCGAATTTATTTATCTCACTTGATCTCTGCCCCAAATTTTCACCCAAACAGACCAAATCTTTTTCTTAATCTTAGCCCAAATTAAACCACCCAAATAACACCAGACCCGAATTATGGCCCAGATTTCTTAATCTTAGCCTAAATTAAAAACTGACCAAATCACCAGAATAACCCCAATAAGATTTTCACCAGACAGTTACAAAACGAATTATGGCTCAGATTTCTTAATCTTAGCTCACATTAAAAACTGACCAAATCTTAACCCAAAATAACTCCAGACCTGAATTATGGCCAAGATTTCTTAATCTTAGCCCAAATTAAAATCTGACCAAATCTTAACCCAAAATAACTCCAGACCCGAATAATGGCTCAAATTTCTTAATCTTAGCTCACATTAAAAACTGACCAAATCTTAACCCAAAATAACACCAGACCCAAATAATGGCCCAAATTTCTCGGCCTTAGCCAAAATTAAAAACTGAACAAATCTTAACCCAAAATAAACACCAGCCCTGAATTATGGCCCAAATTTCTTAATCTTAGCTCACATTAAAAACTGACCAAATCTTAACCCAAAATAACACCAGACCCGAATTATGGCCCAAATTTCTCAATCTTAACCTAAATTAAAAACTGACCAAATCTTAACCCAAAATAACCACCAGACCTGAATTATGGCCCAAATTTCTCAATCTCCGCCCAAATTAAAAACTGACCAAATCTTAACCCAAAATAAACACCAGACCTGAATTATGGCCCAAATCTCTCAATTTTAGCCTAAATTAAAAACTGACCAAATCTTAACCCAAAATAACACCAGACTCGAATAATGGCCCAAATTTCTCAATCTCTGCCCAAATTAAAAAACTGACCAAATCTTAACCCAATATAACCACCAGACCTAAATTATGGCCCAAATTTCTCAATCTTAGTCCAAATTAAAAACTGACCAAATCTTAACCCAAAATAAACACCAGACCTGAATTATGGCCCAAATTTCATAATCTTAGCTCACATTAAAAACTGACCATATCTTAACCCAAAATAACATCAGACCCGAATTATGGCCCAAATTTCTCAATCTTAACATAAAATTAAAAACTGACCAAATCATCACTCAAAATAACACCAGACCTACATTATGGCCCAGATTATTTAATCTTAGCCCAAATTAAAATCTGACCAAATCTTAACCCAAAATAACACCAGACCCGAATAATGGCCCAAATTTCTCAGTCTTAGCCTAAATTAAAAACTGACCAAATCTTAACCCAAAATAAACACCAGACCTGAATTATGACCTAAATTTCTCAATCTTAGCCTAAATTAAAAACTGACCAAATTCTAACCCAAAATAACCCCCAGACCTGAATTATGGCCCAAATTTCTCAATCTTAGTCCAAATTAAAAACTGACCAAATCTTAACCCAAAATAAACACCAGACCTGAATTATGGCCTAAATTTCTCAATCTCCGCCCAAATTAAAAACTGACCAAATCCTAACCCAAACTGACACAAATCCCAAACCCTTAAACCCAAACCCAAATAAAACCTCTGACCTGAATCTTAACCCAAAATGGCCCAAATTTCTCAATCTCCACCCAAATTAAAAACTGACCAGATCTTAACCCAAAATAAACACCAGACCTAATTTATGGCCCAAATTTCTCAATCTCTGCCCAAATTAAAAACTGCCCAAATCTTAACCCAAAATAAACACCAGACCTGAATTATGGACCAAATTTCTCAATCTTAGCCTAAATTTAAATTCTAACAAAAACTGATTCCATTCCTAAATGACTCATGGCCCAAAATGAATACCATCCCCAGATACATTCTGACCAAGCTGAAAAATTCAAACAAATCTTTTCCTGGCCTAAACAGAATTCTGGCCCAAAATAAAGCCAAGCCATACGTAAATTAAGGCCCAAACTGCATTGCGTTATAAAGTGTAATTCAGTCTAAATTAATCCTGTATCCTGTAAGTATACTGGCCCAAATTTATCCCAGCTCAAAATCTTGGCTTAATTTCAATTCTGAAACAAACCGAGCTACAAATCAATGCCAAAACAGAAGTGTGAAGTTGCATACTAGGCATTGTGATGCAATGTTGTAATGCCAAATGTGAATAATTATGTATGGCCAAATACAAATTCTGAAACAAATCATTTCAGGTTTTTGTACTTCCAAGACACGTTCTGCAGAGTTTTCACAAACACTCCAGGAAACTGATCAACACCATTTGCAATATATATAAGGTTCCAAAATAACTTTAGTGCTGTGTGCTGTGTGGAATGTATGGCTTATCAATAGAGAAATTCAAGTCTTCAGCATTGGTGGCACCGAGACACAAGAGAACATGATCCATCGGACTACATACAATAACATACAAATGCAGAATAAAAAAATAACAGGGTGTTTTCTTTCTATTACAGTACGCGCTCTATCAAGTTCCAGCAGGAGCTCGTATAGAAGCTTTGCCTTAAATATAAATGCCTCTGTTTTTAATCTTAAGGGCAAACCACTGTACCATGCTGTCCAAAGCAAAAGCATTTACGCTCAGGAAATTTAAAGGGGATTAATCAATTTAAAAAAACGAACGGAGGAGTTTCTTCCGGGTATAATTAATAACAACAATGTACAATCAAACAAAGTGGTTCCTGTGTTTTTCAAAGGTTGTGCTAGGGTGTGCAAATGAGTCAGCAATTAAATCAAACTAGAGTATTAAAAGCGTCGGAAAACACGAGATAAGAACTAAAAACTGCTGATTCTGAACCTGTTGTCAAAATGAAGTAAGCCAAATGGCCGGCAGTGGCCTAGTTTGGATCTATAAACTCAGGTGACCTTAAAAGATTCATTTAGAAGTAACAACTTTATAAATTCCCTTATTAACAAATATCAAAGGTGTGAGAGGTTAGAATACATACTATAGTGTACATCGGTTAGTTCCCATTAAGAATATGATAAAGGAGAGTCCTGATGTGTCCCAGAGTTCAGGGAGACACAATCGCTCAAAGGCAGTATCAGTCAGATATCATAGACACCTTACCTCTACATCACTGCTGACGTCATTCTCAAGGTGATGCAGAACTACCTCACGCTCTTCACAGTTAGAATAGTTATCTTATAAAACAGTTGGTATTGTTGATGTGCAATTTATAGAAGCTAAGGCTGCACAGTATATCATCTCTCAACTGTTACTGGAATGTTTTGCGATATGTATATAATAGAAAGCCTTATCTGTTTGTCTCTAGGTGCTTTCGTCATGATTAATGAAAACGGTAGGTGAATTATTTTGGTTAAGAGACAGTACCGTGCAAAAGTCAGAGACCACTTTTCTTTTGTTTCATTTGTCCAAATGTTTTTTTTTAGAGATTTCAGATATTTCTGAGGACTTCACATGAACTTACACAAGGATCGGGAAAGAGCCATGCGACGACCGTTATAGCCTTCCATGTCCTATCAGATAAACCCTGTATAAAGATTTCAATTTTGAGAGAAAGGAGAAAATCACGCTCCAATCTTCATATCTGTAACAATCCGCAGGCGTTTTTGTAAATCCTGTAATGCTTAGCTGCAAAGATGATTTGACTGACAAAAGGAAAAATACAGACATCCGAATTAGCACTGGGCATCTGATGTGTAGAGACACTACCGAACCATGAGGAGCAAAAAGAGACTTTGGAGGTATGAAGAAATATCTATATATGGGTAGATACACTAAATACTGAAAACTGTGAATCACATTTACTTTTGAGAAGTAAATCCATTCCGATTGTTTCCCCTTTAGTGTGTTATGTAACTTTTTGCATATGTAAAGAGTCTGCAGAATGATACAGCTCAAAGGAAAGGCCTTATCTGTTACACAGCGATGTTGTTTTGTAGCACAATCCTTATTGCCTACTTACCACCAAGCTTGGCACACAATTAGCCAACATACCCAGAAACATTACCACTCTAAATCGCCCAGCTCTAGTCTAACCAATAAGGGTGGATCTACCTGCTCCTTCCTGACACTCAGGATCGCCATTCAGCACCACTGTTGGAACAGCTGTAGCTGTGTAGAGGCAGAACTTGCAGCAACTTGCTGCTCTGGCATTTGACCAACCAGTATAGCATGGACGTGCCCACCAATTAGAGCACAATGGGCACAGAGCCAGTAGGCAGGGCCTAAAGACACAGGGAGATGAATGCACATGTTCACTATAGAAAGAACATCAAAGCATTTATATCTATCCTGGTATTCCCCAAAAATAAAATAAAGAACACTGAACAGATTAAATTAGGACTTTTTTAAATAGTTGTTTCTATTTTGTACTGATGAAAATGGTTGTTTAGTAGTAAAGTTTAGAAATGTAATAAATAATGGATGGTCTCTGAAATTTGCACAGCACTGAAGTCCAAGCCAATCTTTCATCAGGTTTGCATTTTTTTATTATATATATTGCAATTTCCCAAAACATCTCTGAGAGATTGCAAGGTGCATCACATGGCAGTCTAGTGTGCAGCCCTCCTAGAGACCAGAACAATACCCAGAACTGTAGCTGCATGCCGAAGTTTGAACACCCCAACTCAAACGATGTGTTTTAATGATTTTCTGAGTGACCTATGTTATGTTTTTAAATATAAACGGTGTTTACAGGCCAGATTTTGTGTTCTTTTGTATTTTCAATATGTTAAATCAGTAAACATACATACATAAAAATTTGTAATTTTATTTTTTTTTATGTAATTTTTGTTTTTGTTTGTTAATTTGTTTCTATTTTTGTAATTTTCATTTCTGACATTGTTTTGCACTTCATCGTAATGTTCACTGATTTTCTAAACCAACACAACTGTTTGACCTGTGTCGCTCAAACTTTGGCGTACGACCACATGTAAATCTATACTTTGAGTATGTGTTGCTAGCATTAGCACCAACAGAAAATAACTCAGCTCCAGCCCAGACATGCTGAAAGCTGATTAGAGCTGAGAAGAAGTAACAGCAACTCCAAAATGGGAAAGTGCGTATGGAGCTCTACAGGTGGTGGATGTATGTAAATCATAGGTTCTGTAGCGCCACTTCACAGCACCGTATGAGAGAGCCACAGTCTGTCCGACCACAGCGAAGAGAAAGCGAATGGCTCTTAATTCTGTACAGTCACAGCAAAAAGAAGGCAAGCACTTTTTCCTCTTTCCAGTCGGACTGGGGAGAAGGTCGAGTCCATTTTTGAGAACTTATGGAGGAGACCATTCCGTCTGCTTCTTCCATACCATCTCTGGCTACATATACGGGAACACACGTGGGCCAGAGTGTGGACCGCAGTCAGATACTGGAAAACCCTTGGGGATACTTAGATCTTGCGGAAAACCTCAAAGAGAGCAGCCACGGAGTGCATGCGATAGAAGAGGCTCATGGGCAGGGCAAAGTTCAGCACCGTGCTCCAGATGGGGAACCCAAACGATGCCTCTTCCAGGCCATTATCAAACTGCGGACGGCAGCCAAAGGCGGGTAGGATCCACAGCTACAAAACACAACCACACACACCACACACAGCAGGCACAGGTTAGCTCAGAACAGAGTCCAACTGTGAGGAATGACAGATGTAGAAATAATCATGGGCTGAATTTGTGGGGGAGCAAGGAGAGGCACTGCGCCCCCTACTGGCTACAGCTGAAATCTTTTTGCTGTGTTAATTTATTGGGTTTTATGGATTTATATAACTCCCTAGCTCATTTAAACACAATTCATATGGGCTTTGGCTTTATATTCAGCATTCGGAACGCTTTATAGCTAGAACGCCCAGTTGCTGGTTAAAACGTGGCCTACATTCCAAAATGAATTAGAGTCAAAGTCAGACAGCATTGCTGCCAGTTACTGTGCTAATGCTAGTAGCTAACATTAGCAACATTCCTGAATTAACTATAAACATTAGTTGCACCCAGTTTGTAAAATACCCTGTCGTAATCAAGGAGTCCTGAGAATCTGTTAAAAGTGCCCAGGCCTAGTTGATGAGCTCAATATTAAGAGGAGGGTTTAGCAAAGCGTCAACCAATTCACTACAGCGCCAACCTGCAACAGACCGGTGGCTCAGTCATGTTAAACAGGGTTTCATTTATCCAATCAGGGCTTAATTTAGGGGGACCTAGACCACCCATAACAGTAGACTAAGACTAAACGATAAAGACATAAAGATTCTCACCGAAATGTTGCACATGAATAAGAAGATGGCGATATTTTTCAGGACCTGCCTCTTCCTGCTGGGCGTGTCCTGGGCTCCATGTGCCACAGCAAGTGCCACATCTTTGGTCTTCTTGTCAAGCGCTGGTTTGTCAGTGTTACTGCTCTCTAGCACCTCACGGTGTTTGTCTGGACTCTCAAAGGCATGGTTTACGATGCCATCATATGGAGGTGCCATGGATGCCGTGACTGAGAATATCTCATGGGCAGCAGGGCTGCGAGCGGAGCATTCGCCAGGCTCACGGCGCCTACGGTACAGGGACTCGACGACGAACAGGTTCTGCACACACTTTTCCAAGACCAACAACAGCGCATAGGCTAGATTGCTCCAGCGGTACGAGGGGTAACTCTGAGCCCCACCCACTGCCACCACACTGCACCAGCACAAGAGCCATGAGCCCACAGACGAACCAAGCAGCAGCTTGGAGTCCAGCGTTCGGGCCGGGTTGGGTGTCGTGTCCATAGGCCAGTCTTCAACACGGTAGATCAGAAGACCCAAAGCACCCGCCACACTCATGCATGCCAAGATCACGATGCCAAAGCAGTAGAACATGGAGATAGCTGCTTCGCGGGCATCCGCCGACTCCTCCACGTGAATGATGTAAATGATCAACACAGTGATGGAGCTGGCTAGAGCCAGAAGCCCCAGCACAGGCCCCAGGAGAAGACATGAGCCACCCGCTGATGCACGCTTCTGGTTGGTCTGGTGGTCCAGGGTGCGGCCGATGTTCTTCCACATGACGAAGAGAAGAGCTGAGACGAAGATGTGGTATTCGATATTAAAGGGGCAGAGATAATAAAGGCTGCTGCTGAAAATGGAGCAGGCACTCGTTGTACAGTTACAGCTAGGTTCCTCGGGTTCTGATAAAAGAGGGAGGAAAGGAAAACGGGGACAGCAGTCGTATGAAAACGGGCAAAAAAGAATTAGCATGAAAATAATTGACTGAAATGATCAGAATAAAAGCTTCAAACCAGCAGCAGCGTAGCATTAAAGATTAGAAAAACACGGATCTGTTTTCTGAGCTTGTGTATCTCGTCTGGATCATCAATATGCCTGCTGTGTTTTTGCCCACCTGTTTTTGATGGCCTGGTTAGATATTAATTAAAGTACAGCATTAATTATCAGTATAATTAAAGTAAGACCTCTCCCCATCTCTACTGAGCAAGGCCTTCCCATGTTGGCCACCCACAATCAATAAAGCCTCATAGCTTGCAACTTCCAGCCTTCCTCAAGCTACGGGTGAAGGATGCCGCAGAGCCTGCACCTGCTCTTTGACCACAGCTGGTACAGTTTCCCTGTACGTCCAGGAAGCCGTGAGGTATAAACCCTACCCCAGCAGGTATCAGCAGGTTTCTGAGGCTGGCCTGGTTGCTCCCCAGTTTTGCTCAGTATGGTGAATCTTCACTAGGTTACGCTTCTGGCTGAATTCTGTAATTGTAAACTGATTTAGCTCCACACCAGCTCTGCTCTCTGGTCCTGTCTGCCTCAGACCCGTCCAGGGATCTAGTATAGTATTTCTCTCTAAGTTCAAGTCTTGATTTCAGCTCCACTCCTGGTTGCTGATTCAGCTCTCGGTTTCACTGGCGGTTTAGTCTCTTATGAAGTGGCGAGCCCGTCTTTGATGCCTCTTCTGTTCCAGTTAATGATTTGGCTGTATAGCTCATTGTCCTCTCAATGCCTTCACTCATCCACCCTCCTCTCCCTGGTCCAGCCACTGCCATTCCCCTCACTGGTCCACCCGTATTGGCTCTACTGGCTGTGACAGCAGCTCTGACTCAGTCTCTGGGCCTGTTCGTTACTGCGTGGCTCTGTATGTCTGCATTTCTGAGACGAACTTTATTCACAGTACTCTAATTCTGGCTCCGCCCTTACATTCTGCCTTGACTCCTCCTTGAGGCTATTATTTCCTCCACCTGACTTTTTATAACCCAGCCTCGTCATTAGTTTCACCTTGTCTTGTTTCTTTGTTACCTCCATGGTTGGACTAGTTGGTTTTTAGCCTTGCCTTGTTATGTGGATTATAGGTCTGCCTCCACTGTATCCACCTGCTTATGCAATAATCCCTACTTTAAATATGGATTATGATTCCTGATGTAAGAAATTGGCTCCATAAATTAATCTACCTACTTTTTTATTAAACCAGTGAAAAGAAAACATTAATAAACATGTTTGTGTTTGATCTCAGTGATATTTATATCAGTTACCTGTATTTCATAGCTAACCATGCCACTGCTTGTGGGCGCAGCAGTGGTAGGGTCAGTAATGCTCATGTTGGGCAGAAATGGGTCCAAGGGTCTGTGGAGTATCAGTTACAGTAAAAGCAACTGCCACCAGGGAACTGGGATGAAAGAGGTGGGGAGAATGGAGCAGTGTCCAGGCTGAGCATGTCGGGCAGAGGAGGGCTGGCCATGGGGGAAGGGGTAAGGGGGTAAGTGTGTGTATGTGTGTGTGTGCCGTCTGAAACCCTAGCCTGGATAAAAACGCTGGTTTACCTACACCAACCCCCTTCGCAGGGACCAGTGAATCAAGCCTCAAGGGGACCATTGTCCACTCTCAAAAACCCACAAGGCATCGCACACAACCCACCCTGCCTTCCCACATACACTGCCATGGCTTACCCACAGTGAAGTTGAAATATCCAAGGGCTGCCAGTCGTCTCTTGTGGTCATTGAGAGCATGTTCAGCCTCGGTCATCACTCCGTTACTCCAGAGCAGAAGGTTGGTGAACACAGCATGGATCACACCGAACCTACCACACCACCACACAAAGTATACAACCGCACAACACCCATCAGCCTTAACCTGAACAGACATGATGATACAGTGTGTGTCACCCTACACCTATCAAACACAACGCTGGCTAAGCAGAGCAGCATCTGAAATGTAACTAGCGTCTCGGCTGTGTGGCAGTTCCTCTGAGACCCATAAGAAGACTTAACTGCCACACGCAGTAAGATCTAATAGGCAACGGCTTCCTTCATGGCTATTTCCTTATATACCTAAGAACTATTTTCATTGGCGGATAACTTTTCATTTGGGTCTGTCGGTTAAATATCTAGACGACTTGGTTGCTGTTCACACCTCTCATCACTTCATTGCACTGTAGACTCAGATTTAGAGGTTGGAGAATACTACCTTTCCCACGTCTCGTATCTCTTAATGACGTCTTTGATGTGGAACCAGAGAAAGTGCACCTGCAATACAGGAAAAAGTCTGTAAAGTAAAGATGGTGTGGGTGAATATGGCCTGGATCCATCCAGGTAAACCGCACGCAGTGACGGCGCAGCGGTGTTCAAGCTCCGCAAAGGAGTGTGCAACAGAGCATTCATTGTTCATAGGCCTTAACCCCCCAGGCAACATCAGGAGTGAGCTAACGCTAAGGCTGATAATCACATTTCTATCAGTACTTTAATAAATGTAGATGGGTTACTCTCAATACCTGCATACGGGCAGTTTAGAGTGTTTCAGGCTCAGTGCCCATGTAGGGTTCAGTCAGAAGCTACAGTGTTATATTACTTTTGCGATAAATGGTCATATTTAATATCATAATATTTTACGCTACAGGAACCCTACATAAGCATGTCATAACAACTGACATAACTCACATAAACATTCATAAATGCTTATTCCTATAGGTGTCAGCTGTAATGAAGACTACTTTGGCTAACCTCGAGTAAATCTAGCAAACCTATCCTTTACCCTGAACATAGTGATGCCTATTGGAAAAGCTTTATAAGCAGGTATGTAGGCTTATGTCAGTTGTCATGACAAGCTTATAAATAAAGGTGCCATAAAAGAAATAGCATGGTAACATTGCTGTATTAATAAACATATTTTGTAATGACAGTGATTTATAGCATGGCCTTGTCAGTGTTACCCAGAAATCCTTGTTAGCTTTGAAATGAAGGATGGCTGCAAGCTCACCTGTGACACGGTATGAAGCGCATGCACCACAGGGTAGACCCCCAGCATGATAGACACACAGGCCTGATACCCAACAAAGCTGCCAATGCGGAAAGCGTCCATGATGAGCGAGAGCAGTGCCAGCATGGTGAGGCCACCTGCACATGAAAGATATCAAGCCCCTACCGTCAGCTCCCACAGTCACACAATGGTCAACTCAGTGCCATATAGCAGAGCTTAGTGCCCGCTTAGTGCCCGCATAGTGCTCATTTTACAGTCAATCTTTATGCCCTAGAGCAGGGCTCTAGCCACCTTTGTGGGGCTCTTCAGGTCTTATTAGCACCCAGTGTGGTGACACAGAACAGAGTCCAACCTTAATGTTCACCTTAGTGCCCCCCTTAGTGCAGGAGGGTCCTGCGGTGTTTGAGGTCTCTAGTCGTTGATAAGCCTGGTGTTTTCAGCCTGAGAGTGTTTAACCCTGTGCACAAGACTGTCCCTGGGACTGGGGCAGAGAACCAGTGTCCTAGAGTAGGGTTCTAGATTTCCTTGTACCGCCAATAAGTTCACTGCTGGCAAATTCTACTGAACAGATGCTATGCGATCGTGAACTAAAGGTAAGGCTGCTGTTGTGGTTGGTGTAGCTCAGGAGGTAACACCACTACCTACCAGTGTGCTGGCACCCCATGTGGGAGACTGGGATTCAATCCCGGGTCTGGGTGACTACGCTGTGCTACACCCATAAGAGCCCATGATAGGACTCCTAAGACTACATTGGACTACTGGTAATATGAATGACCCTGGAAGATGCTCTGGATAAGATATATACACATATGCAGCGGGCCAAAAACGTCTATATCAACAATTTGGGCTAGTTATCATTTATTTTATATATGTATATATATAATAAGTGCTTAGTACTGACACTCTAAGCCTCAAACACTTCTATTCCTCCTTTAAATACACGACATGCGTTTAGAACAGAGCACTGTAAAGGCTAAACGATTATGTAACATTCGTCACCCATTAATATTTACACGGCCTAAAATTGGCGTACTATGGCAGGACACAGGATTTATAAAAGACTGTAAAGGGCATGTTGGCCCCCTACGATACATGCTTGATATTCATCCTTAAAATAGAAATAAGGCTGACATGAATCTTAATTAGATGTTTGGTTTCAACTTAAATACAGCTTGTCCTGCTGCATGATTTAAGGTGGAATTCACTAAACAAGCTTGCAAAAAGGGAGCCAGGGGGGGTTCACATCTACATCAGGATCCTGGACAGCTGTTAGTTGGCTCTGCACATTTCACCCCGAACAGTTTCTAACCCGTTAGCGCAGGCTACGCTGATGGCTGAACACTGAAGAGAGGAACGGTCCCACCTTTATTACCATCACCCCCCCGACAGCAGCCTGTATCTAGCAGCCATGCTTTTATTTCGGTTTGAGCGTCTTAAACTGAACGTTTCCACAGTGAGTGGTCTCCTTAATTAACTCTGTGCTACCCAGTCCAGGTAACATTAGCTACTAGAAAGCGCCAGGTAACTAACATCACCATAGCTAACTAAATTACATGGTGACTTTGCTTATTACACAGAGGCTCATTTTATTTTTCTGCCTCTGTTTGTTTCGCCTGGCTGAAAACCAGCCAATCAGAGCAGAGCACATCAAAGCTCACATCCCTTCTATGTAGACAACAGAGAATTAATTGAGGTGCTGATTAAACGCTGTCTGTTGCACCAGCTTTAAAAGTAAGAAAACTGGCTGCTTTCAAATTTTGAGGTCACTAAACAATCATACATACGCCAAATCAGTTTTACACGACCTAAACCAGCTGATGTACATATTACAGCTAACTGCACTGCAAAATCTGCTTTGTTGGTCCAACCTAAAACGAATTGCTCTGATTTGATTTTTATTCAGGGTCATTTTTTGAGTTGAGTAAAACTCGATTTGCTTGTAAGAAATTAGAGGACATTTTTTAGGTTGCAGGTTTTACAGTGTGTCCCAGTCTTCCAAGAACACATGTGCACAGACATCAAACCAAAAGGTTCAGGGAAGTTCTTGACTCCTCTCTACTTCTTCACTTCACTTAACATTAAGCCTTCAGAGGTCTCCAGATAAATGGTAACACTGAACACACTGAAAAATGGGTCTCCTAAAAAATGACTAATAAATTTTACTCACATCAATCACATGATTGACAACATGGTTCATTCTGAGTCTCTGTTTTAGGTTGAATAAACTTAATTCTATAACTTCTGACTGCATCCTCGCACCTTCTGTACAGTTAATGCACTTTATTCATCACTAGCCTACTGTATACCCATGTTTACAGACTGTATACTCATGTTTACAGACTGTATACTCAGGTTTACAGACTGTATACTCATGTTTACAGACTGTATACTCATGTTTACAGACTGTATACTCAGGTTTACAGACTGTATACTCATGTTTACAGACTGTATACTCATGTTTACAGACTGTATGCTCAGGTTTACAGACTGTATACTCATGTTTACAGACTGTATTCTCATGTTTACAGACTGTATACTCAGGTTTACAGACTGTATACTCAGGTTTACAGACTGTTCTCATATTATCTCTACCTAGATGTTATTTTTATTGTATACATACTGTCTACTTGCACTACTCTTACAGTTCAAACATTCATTTGTAAATGCTGCTCTTATACATTCATATATATATATATATATATATATATGTGCTTATATATATATATATTTATTATTACGGCTTGCACTTGCACTTCTGGTTAGATGCTAACTGCATTTCATTGGCTCTGTACCTGTACTCTGCACAATGACAATAAAGTTTAAACTAATCTAATCTAATCTAATCTAATCTAATCTAATCTGAGTCTTTTTTTTTTCAGGTTGGACCACCGAAACTCTTTTTACAGTGCGTTATTGATGATATAGCTTCAGTTCAGTGTTGGACCTTATGGTCTTATGATCGTATGATCTCTGTTACGCACAGTCAGCACAGCTGCTCCACTCAGTGCTGTGTTGTTTATGAGCTGGCTTGGTGTTGATCATGCAGTGTGTTATTAATGTCTTGTTTGTTCAGGTCACAGTGTTTACACTGGCACGTGAGTAATGATATAGTATTAATACAGCATGCAAATACAAAAGTGCTCAATCAACCACACACAAGTGAACTGAATTTAATTATGAAGCCCGTTTCCATTCAGTCACACAGATCATAGTTTATACAGGCTTGTATACACCTGCGTGCCTGTGCACTTCCTACGGGTGTACAGTCAGAAGCTCGAGCGCCTCTGGTCCTGCTGTGCTGATCAGTTCGAGCCTTCATGTACACACCTGTAGCTGGATAAGAACTTGCCTTGCTCGTATTGGTGATTTACATTGACCCCTAAATGACCCTGATGAACGGTCAGAGCGCTTGAAAGGTCTCCTACCTCGTATCCAGCTGGTTGCGGCGTGCACGTCTCTCTCCGGTGGCACGCTGCGCCTCCGTTCTCTCCGCACCATGTAGCAGACCATCCAGGTGAGCTGGACCAGCATGAGGGCGGTGAGGAAGGCCAGCACGGTCTCCTCGCTCGAGGGGCCACGGTACGCCAGCGCGAGCATTAGGGAGACACCCACGAGCAGCAGGTTGATGCCGTACTGCGCGCTCAGCACCTCGCCGCTCTTCTGCGGGTACTTTTTGGCGAGGCTGCCCCGGAGCGCGCGGAGCAGCCTCTTCTCTCTGTCCGAGGAGGAGGTGGAAGAGGAGGAGGACGAAGACGACGATGAGCTGGCGCAGTACTTGCTGAGGAACATCGTGTCCAGGCTGCTGTGTTCCACCATGACTTCCAGGGGCTCTTAAAAAACAACCACAATTTAAAAATCCTCTCCGGTGCGCACAGGCGCAAATCAAACGCGTGCGCACAGGCGCAAACCAGTTAACCCAAACGCCGCTCAGTAACGCCGCAACATCGACACGCGCTCTCAAACAGGCTCGCGTGCACCTTCAAGCTCGTCCTTCTCTGCGCTGAACGGGCTCCGGTCCGCGCAACCGCGCTGAGCGCTCCCGCGACCTCGCTCTGAGCTGGGACGGCCGTGGGGCGAGAACGCACGTCTACTATATAGCCCCTCGTGTGTGTGCGCGTGTGCGTGTGCGCATGTGTGTGGCACAGATTAAGCGCGCGTGGATTGGGTTTCTGCCCTCCGCACTTCCACTCGGACCCACCTGTGCGCTGTCGGTGCGCTCAGAACTCCAGGTACTCGGTTTTAGCTGCTCGAGCCCCTACCGCTGAAAAGACGCAAACCTACGACGCCCAAGGGGAGAGGTGGGTTGTAGCCAAAAGGGGTGGTGTGCGATCCAACGTGCGCGGATCCTCCAAGCAGAACGAGTCGAGGAGCGGGCGCGTCTCCGGTGCGTAAAGGCGCACGACGCCTGCCGGTAATGTAAAGGCTCGGCTCAGCTCTGTGTCCGGGGCCAGGGCAACGAAGCGAGGCTTTTAGAGGGCTTGATGGGAAAGAGGCGGGCAGCCTGGGCTCAAGTTTCAGTGGTCAATGCTCCAGCCCCACAATGGCCCTTTATAGCAGGTGCCTTTGTGCGACACGCAGCAGCTCTACCTGCAGGTATGAAAATGTGTGTGCCGGGGTTATGCAATGATGAGGAGCTGGTAGCAAGCACTGGACATTTAAAGCACCCTACAGCCAACCCAATGTCAGTCAGATGGGCAAAGTGTTGGTGGTTAATGACCTTAGGGGGAGCTTCTGTTCAGTTTCGCCCGTTAAACGTGTGATGGAGAGTGGGCATAAGCAGGACACCCAGTCCAAGTTAACTCCATAACAAACGACCACCAAGCCAAAGCACTGATTCTGTTTGTGGTAGGTTGCGCAGAAGTGAAGCTCAAACACTCCCAGAACTTTCATATCCGTTTGGCTCCCCGGTTTAGTTTCACCTGGTGCATTTTTACTTTGGATGAAAGCTTCCACAAATCTTGAAGCCTTTATCCTCCAGCTTCTGGTCCCTCGTTTCGGCCAGGGGTATGTCAAAATGTTAACTTAGTATAGAAATAAATAATGGCTAATTCTCTAAAAACACTGGCACACTACCTCAAAATATTTACATATCATTATATAATACTCATCAAAATAACAACTAATTACATTTTAGAACTGTAGACTCAATAACTAGTCCTGATTTGGAGAGAATAGGCAATTAGCTAAACACACAATGTCCACTATACAATGTTACTTCCACACAGTATGGTCATATTTCCATATGCCAAGTTACATTTCTGAAAAAAAAAATCATTATCTAAAGATAAGACAAAGATACATCCACTTTCTTCAAAGAAAATAAAGATTACATCATCATTTAGATTCATTTTCTACAAACACCATTGCCATAGAAACAGTTTACTAAATCAAAGTTTAAGAAAACGAGTCCAGGTAGCTAAGAATCTCCTCCGCCTGGTAAGAGTGGGCTTCCTTACTGAATTATAATTATTATAACATGAACATAAAAGTAAGACTCACTCACCTTTTCTTTCTGAACACAACCTGATGAATAAATAACGCCAGGTGCATTCAAAGAAAGGTAAGACGAGGCCTTTTCATTGTGGTGGCACAATAACGAACCTCATAGCATTAAACAAACACTTCCAGCAAATTACAGACGGGATAGGGAATGGGCTGAAACGGATCGGGCCGAGACAAAGGAGCCTATTATAGGAAACACGGCAGGTCTGCGGAGCTGCAGATCAAACTGATCCACGACTGGTTAATATGCTTCCGGTTATCACGAAGGTGATGACCCTCCCTACCTTCCCAAAGAAGCATGACCCCGAGCCTTTACCAGGGAACAGCTACACAATGCACCACAACGGAGGAATGAATGGAGCCTATTCTGTGGTAATGCCGTCTGTTCGGCATGGAGATCCACACCACGGCAACAGACCATCTTACCTGGACATCAAAAGCAGGACAACACCTAATCAACAGGTGTGAGCAGGTCTTCACACCTGTCGCCCGGGTAACTTCTGCAGCTGAAAGAGAGGAAATGACTGCATAGGATTTTACAACGGTGTTCATGCTGAGCAGTTAAGCACCCGTAAGGCTCAGACCTCGCTCCAGGTCAAACGTTTCTTCAAGCCTGTCTTCAACAGCTGTCTGGGCGACGTTCACACTAAAACTGCTCAGGTCTTTTTTATTTTTGATAAATCAAATTTTGGTTAGCATGACGGCCAATGTATGACACCGGTCTGAACAGGTCACGCTCCGGAACGGGCCTGTATGTTCATTCAGAGCTAAGCATAATAGACACAACCCGAGCAAAGTTTAAACAGCAGCTTAATTCTCTGCATCATCTGAACACTGCAGCTGTGCGGGACTAAACCTCTCTACAGTAACTCATAATAAAAGGTAAGGGTGTTTTGTCCTTCTCCTGCCAGGTTACCACTTTGGAAATATTTTATATATTCTATATCGTCGCTGTCTAATGAAAAACGTGCATTTCCATTTTTGTTGATTTTGACTTTTATGCATCGTTTGAACGCAGCACCTGGCAGTAACAGTGTGTATAGTTCATGAGGACTGGACCAACAAAAACTGCTCAGATCTGCTTGGATAAAAAGTCTGGGTCTATAGACTTGCATTGAAATTGCATTAAGTTTTTGGCCACTCCTGTAAAGTTGCCGTTTTGGAGATACTGCTTTTCATTGGACAGCGACGAAGAATACAAACCAGCCATCCATGTGAGTAATCGAATCATGGAAAACTGTGGGTTCACATGAATCAGGAAAGGTTCGGATTTCTGCTTTGCAACCAGCCAATTACTTCACGGAGTAAGGCACACGCATGTTCACACTGCAGACTTCACCCTAAACATAACTGCACATCCTCTACAATATTAAATCTTTAATTTCATCAACCTGTACGTGGTTTCAGAGCATGCTCCAAGTGTTTCGCTGTCTTCTCGACTGCAGTGTTATTGGTGCATGCTTATTTCCAGTACCAGAGTCAGTTTTTACACACCTGGAGACAGAAAGATGAAAGAAAGTACACATGCTGAGAGACTTCATAACTGATCTATCTCAGCTCTCTAAAAAGCTGGAAAAGCCCATCCCCTGTCCCTGAACGCTCCAGAAAAGCATTTGAGGACACACTGACATTGAGGACAAATTAGTGTGCCATCACAACAGCAAAAAAAAAAAAAAACAGGGAGCGCCTGTACAACAGGATTTTATGGATATTCCCAGGTCACTACACTTTTGGCCATTTTAGATCACAGTACAGCGTCTAACTAGGCAAATTAACTTTAGCTACCTTGCTTGCTAGTCTTTTTAACTGAAATGATGCACTGCAATGCTCTGCACAAATGTCGACAAGTACACCAAATCAAGATCAGAACCACTGCCTGATCAGAAACTCTACACCTCTGGCAGCTAGCATAAGAACTAGCAGTGTTTAGTCTCTGTTACCTTATGGAAAGAAGTTCTAATTATAAAGAACAGTTATCAACACATCATATTACATCATATGTATAATGTGACTATCACTTTATGGTATGGGTCAGCTACTCTCCACTGCAGATACCGTACCAGTGTAGCTGGTCATCCTAGCAATACTGAATAAAACTGCAGCGTGAAGTACTGAACTGAGGCTTTTGTGCTTACACACGGAGGAATCTGTCTTCTCTACTTAACCCATCTGCGAAGTGAAACACCCACATATACACACTAGTGAACACACACTAGAGGGCAGTGAGCACACTTGACAGGAGCGGTAGGTAGCTCTATCCATGGCGCCTAGCGAGCGACTGGGGTGGGTGTGGGTTAGGTGCCCTGCTTAAGGCCACTTCAGTAGTTACTGTTGGTTCAGGTAATCGAGCCAGCTACCCTCTGGCTACCTGGCTGGTTCCCTAACCTCCAGCCTACGACCGCCCCAGCTAAAGCTAGCTAGCTAGAAGATACATTTGGTTTAGAAAAGCCAGAAAACAGGAGCTTTGGAGAGATAACATCAGGGTTCGAAGGCTGAACCCATTTTGGAATGTGAAGCACATGGGTACGCTAAGCTGGTAGCTAGCTTCAGCATGTATGGAAAGGTGGCTAAAGTGATTCTTTTGGGGTCACCCTTTGGTATTGGCTCAGCAGTACTAGATACCTCGTCTGCCTAAAGGAAAAACAAAAACAGCGTGAGAGTCGAGCCAGTACCTGTAGCTACAGGCACACCGTCGTTTCCAGGGACGTCCATGCTTATTTTAACGAGGCGACCGCAACATTCTGTGTATGACAATAGCGTGACTGCTGTACAACATCGCGTGTCTTCAGATCCCAGTCAATACAAAAAAGGGCAACGACTTCAAATGTAACTCTTTTATTGGAAAACTGAACTGATCATTACGTTTCTACCTGGGGCACACATATAAAATAAGTTACACTGAAACACGGAGTAAAAACAGACACTGCTGCTATAAAACTACAGATACAAAAGAGGGAATCCACATCATACAGGCAGGCTGGAATGTGCTCCAGACTCCAGCATGTCACGGTCACTCTGTAAAAGACACAGAAAACTGTATTCATCACTTCCATTCAGCACGGCAAAAGGTCATTTTGTGTCACCTGATACTTTGATGATAGTTGTATCAGCAGCTCACTATCTACATTCTGGGTAAACACACCCACACAGTGCACAGACAGGAGACAAAAAGCCCAACGTTCCGCCTAAACCTGCCCCCAAGTGTGTGTACTGAGCAGACATCAACTTCTCACTTCTCTGTACCATCATCGGTTCACTACTGAGACTTCTACAGTGCAGATCAGACACTAAATGATTTAGATCCCAGTTTAAATTAGTGCCATTAGGGAATTGGGAAGTAGGGGTTCTGGAGTGGTACAGTACCTCCAGATTCCGGGACTGTTTAACTGTGCTAGACATAAAAGGGCTGAAGTCAAATAAAATTAATAACATTAATAAAATTAAACTGCGTGTGAATGTGTGTGTGCATGTGAGTGAGTGTGTGGTTGTTACAGGGAGTTATACAGAGTTATTTTATGTATGTATTTTTTATTGTCTGTCAGGAACGTCAAATTTACAAACGTCCCACTTGATTTAGTCGATTAGCAAACACATGTTTAGAGTGCTAATAAATCTAAACTGGAGCTACAAGGCGAATGTTGTTAACAAATATAACTCAATAGTCACCCAAATAGCCTGTACCTTTTCACATCCAATCAAACCTTTTTCAACCAACTTAAAGCATATTCAGGGTGTCATTAAATCTAAGATGATGTGTCAACGCGGTTTAAAACACTGTTTGACTTTTGCCAGACTGTCGACTATACAAAAACAAACAAACAACAAACATAGGGTATCCATCTCAGACTATGGAACAGTGTATACAAACATTTCTGTATGTTTATCAGCATCCAAATGATTTCTATTTTACTGAAAACACTGAATACATACTTTTACAATAGTGTGTGTGTGTGTGTGTGTGTGTGTGTGTGTGTGTTCCTACTTTGTAGACCGCAGGAGTCACCCCAGCAGAGAGATGAGCATCACCACTCCCATGAACTGAGTGAAGAGGATCACTGGAGTCAGGAAGGACCACACAGGCCACAGTGCAATGTTAAAACTGGAAAACACACAGACAGACAGACACACACACACACACACACAGACAGATAATGTCAATAATGTGATAATGTGGACCAGCAAGGTAGGAGTGTCTAATAGAGTGGACAGTGAGTGGACCAGCAGCACTGGATGTCAGTGTCGGTGCAGTGCTGAGAATGATCCACCGCTCGAATGATATACACACATAAACAGGCAGGAAGTCCATTTACACAGCAGGGAACATCTGGCAGCACGTCCACTCGCCAATGGGGCGCAGCTACTTGGAAAGCTAAACCCTGTCTAGACACAAACAACTGTTCCCTTCAAATCTTAAAGTGCAAGTGTTTGTTTATTTATCTGTTTATTATGTATTTATTATGTTTAAAGAAATACAATAGTAGGCCGATCCTGTTGAGTGAAAGATTCAGTTATTTCACAGTGGAATTTATTTTAAACTTTTAATTTGTTTATTTATAACAAAAGTTATAAGAACTTATTTTACACATAAATACACATATTCTGTCCATCTCATTATTCCACAATCCATATGGTAGCCTGACATTATATATAGGTAATTATAATAGGTTTATCTTTTAACACAGTGAGCTATATAAATACTACAGCTATGTTCATATGATTCTACTGAATATGACTTTCCTAATGAAGACAAACTTGTAACTGAAATTATGAAAATAATGAAATCACAGAACTGAACAGTCAAATCCGATTCTACTGGTGAAACTGCCGGGTCCAGCCCTAGTGTACAGTGCCAAGTAGCATATAAGGAGGCTGTGGCATGATCATAAACAGACCGGCTCAAAGATGCATTCAAGATTTCTCAAACACCACACACACACTCTCGATACCTCGAGAAGTCCTCTGTGGTGGTTCTGTCCATTAAAGAAAAAAAGTTCAAAGGGAGCGAACAAAGAATGCAGAGAAACAGGTGGACTATAGAGCTTAGTGGTATAGATATAAACTGCACCTACACCTGGAAACGAGGCAGGGGTAATTAATCAGGTGGCCGGGTTGGTCTATACACTACTGACGTAACTAGTCCATTAATGAGAACAGCTGTGGGGGGTGGAAAGTGTATTCTGAATGAGGAATGCCCAATCGAAAGAGAATATGAATTACATTTCAAACTTTCGCCCACGAAAACCTAATTCAAACAGACCTGTGCACACAATCTTTTGATCCTGTGTGCGAAATTAAAATGAGTATTTGTCTATCGCCTTTGAAAAGTATTCACGCTGCCTCCGTCACCCCACTCCCACATAAAGCTCCATACCCAATACACTTCAGCTGGAGATATGACTATATGCAGGGCAAACTTTGCACAGCTAAGGCCTGTGTATTAGATGTCTGAATGTCAAATGACCTGGGGAAACATGCCCGGCAGACTTTTATTAATTTAAACTACAGAAAGATCCCGGCTAACGTTTTATATCAGGTTGTAAAGTAAACCAGGAGAGAACGTGGCTGGTTTATTTCCCAAGCCGAAAGGGTAAATTTAAAACACGAGTAACCCATATTTCCTGCGTTAGCTGCACTGTGGTTCACTCCTAGCTCCTTCCTTTTAGCGCACCCTGTTTAAATCCCCAAGATTATTCTCATTATCGCCAAGCTGGGTGAAGCGAGCACTGTCACCTTAACCCTCACTCCTCATACTCCTCATATAGGTCTGTGGCTCCTGTCCTGTTACAACATTCTCCTCTCCTGGCCAGGACCTCTCGCTAATGTGTCCCCTCTGAAATGGAATGACTCGGTACCATCTGCAGAACGAACCATGATTCTCATACCTTCATACTTCACTCTGGGTATGATGATCGTATGTGCAGACATTAATCGAAGTGTTCTGAAAGTATTTAATTGTCTTTTATAAGGACTCCAGGTACGGTCTGCACAGCTGTAGTAAGTAGAACACGCTCTGCTGTTTAAATTTACAAAGACAAAATTAAAATACATTATAATTAAAATACATTATTCTGTTTAAAGGGTTTCTTGTCCAGGCAAAACCAAAAAGCATAAGCATCAGTCTAAGCTGATGTTGGGAACCAGGCCTCAGGAAATGAAATAAACACACTGTGGGCCAGATTAAAGGTCAAACTGTATATATGTGCTATATGGAGCTGCTGTTAGTGCGAGACCCCCACTGTACATGGCGCATCTCCGGTTTAGCTCACCTTCATGAATAAATAACCTGATGTAGATTCTGTTCTTCCCACTCATAACTTGAGATCATGCCCATTTAAACGGAGGAAGCAGACACATACAGGATCTGTTTAATGTCCACAAACTAAACCAATAAGCAGCACCTGGAGGAGCATGCAGATGTTTGCATCAGGATTGTTTCAGGTTCCACATGCCCGAAAATGATGTAGCACTGTGCAGCTAAATCCCGTACAGACCAGCATTAGGCTAGTAAGGAAGATCCATTCATCTTAGCACTTTACCTTGTAAGAGATAATCTACACTAGCTTGTTCAGGCACTGGCAGGCATAACTGATGACTGAAGCTGGCATGTGCAGAACACTCTGCGTTAACACCTCCAACCTCAGCTCCGCCAACGAACCCCTTTAGGGCTAAGGTTGGCGTCCACTGATGTTACCCAGAAGTCTGCACCACCCATGCCCGCCCTCAACACCTAGTGCTTCGTGTTTGCATGAGCCGGTTTCACCTATAGGACATGCCTGGTCATATTTAGCCTTTAATTGGCACCACTGGCCTAGAACATGCCCAGGAACCCTTTCAACACAGGCCATCACCTTGCAGCCTTTCACTGCAAATCTATGCCCAAAGTAAAATACCAACAGCCCACAAGAGAGCCCTGTGGTACTCCATCCTAATGTGATTTCTTTATGATACAACAATAGCAGGCATAAATAACAGAGTCCTTTACGACCACAATAGAGCACATTACATCATCAGAGCTTCTGCTTGGAAAGCCTGAAAAGACACAGCACTGTCACTGGCACACCCAATGTTTGTATCACTATGACCTGGCGCAGTCACAAAAACGCCCTGCACAGTCACAAAAACCAGGAGCAGCCTGACGCATTCAGATGTGTGAGAACAGGGGGAAAAAGATAGATAGAATTGTCCTGTTGGTGGAAATCGACTAGGAACTGCTGAAGTGCCGGGTGGATCAACAAAAGGGTGGATGAACTAAATAAGCATGAATGTATACACGTAACCAAACATGGTGAATTCTAATGAGCGATTTATTTAATTCTATATTTGTTGTTAAGATGTTTTCATTAGGGTTGCCGAGAGGTGGGAAATGTCCAATAATTTTCCAGTAACTTTCCATGAGAACTTTAGCTTGAGAACTTTGGAACTATGGCAAAATGTAAACTTTCCATGGAAATATGGGGAACTTTGGGAATTCATGGAACATTATTGGAATTAATATGAACTATTGGATCATTTAAAGGAACTACATCATTTACCATCATCAATGTACAGTTTTTTTGTCAACAGAAGACATGAATGCATTATACAGATAATAATTATGACAGAGTTAGTTGCGAGCAGAACTTGCTTTCTTGCACAATCAAAAATTACATCACAAAAATAATTCAAAAGCACGCAACTCAAAACGTAAAACAAACCAGCCTTCCCTCTTCTTAAAAAAAAAAAAAAAAAAGATCAAGTTTAACATCAACTCAAATAAAGGTATTTTCCCACAAGCTTCTCAAGCCTGGCCTCAGGCTTCTTCCTGAACCTCGGTATCCTCCGTGTTCACTTCCTCGTCATCTGTAACATCTGACTCCTCTTCCTCTGTGTCAGTGTCCAGCCTAGTTGAGGACGGCTCTGTGTTTGGCTCTAAGAGCCTTAGGTTTGCTCAGATGGCCACATTAGCAGGTGTAAAAATTTCCCCACACATCAGATGATGCACGTGGCATTCTTCTGTTAAATAAAATGATGGTTGGTGTAGCTCAGTGGATAACACCACCCACCGCTAGGGAGCCACCACCACATGTGGGAGACTGGGGTTTGAATCCCGGTCTGGGTGACTGTGCTGGGCTACACCAATAAGAGTCTCTGGGCAAGGCTCAAATCCCCTACACTGGCCCACCTGTAATATGATTAACCTTGTAAGTCGCTCTGGATAAGAGCATCAGATAAATGCCGTAAATGTAAAATGAGAAAGTGTAAAAACACTAAAGCTAATAGTCTTCAAAATGTTAAATAAATAATTAATAAGTATTCATTCTTGGTTGCAGAAAAAAAAGCCTTTGCTAGCCTGCTACCCTTGGTAAGCTAACCTCTTGCTAGCCTGTTAGCCTTGGTAAGCTAGTCTCTTAAATAACATTGCTCATTAACCATTTCTGATTTACCAGATAGCAGGCACATCAGAATCAAGCGTGATTACCTTTTGATGTAATAGTTGCTTAAATGTTTTAATGTTATTACCGTCAATCAAAATATAAACCTTGTCAAAACTGACCTGACTTTAGGTAGTCCTTTGTTCTAAATGTGCTTTCAGTGGTGGTAGGTTCAGGTTTCTAGAAATCATCTGGACATATGCTGTTCATGTGATGGAGCAATGAACAGTGCATGGAGGTGGGGTGGTCTCCATAGCCCTTCAGTGTGTAATGTGCCATGTGCCTGGGACTGAGGAGCAGCTTTGCTATTCAACTGTTTTGGAACCATATCTAATTATTTTAGCCAAGATTATGCATCGTTTCGTAGTGTCTGCTCAGAAGTGTGATGTGACTGACCTGCAGGAGGCGGCGATGAAGGCTGCCGTGGTTACTGGTGGAATAGCAGGATATTCCTGATCATACTGTTTGACCCCTCTGAACCACTCCAGATACACGATACAGAACGCCGCCAGGCCCACACTCACAGCCAGGAGCACCAGACCCACGTTAAACCACCAACTGCAAGAGAAGACACACATTCACAAACTCACAACAAACACACCTTACGCCAACCAACCGCAAGAGGAAGTACACAAACACACATCAGTGATGATGTCACTATATTCTGAGAGAAGAGCGAAGGGTCAGCAGTGTGATGTAAAACACTGCGGGTGATGAAACTAAGCCAGGCTACAGCTACAGCTACAGCTTATCGCTAGCTAATTTAGCTATCGTAAGCTAACACATGGGCAGCCTAGCCAACTTAAAACACACTAGAATTATTCGTAGGTCCTAAACACTGCTGGTGTCCAGCATTAGTGTCACGGCCAGATCTCCAATTCAGCTTTCTCTGGAGCCAGTACAGGAAAAGTTTTCAAACTGAGGGTCTACTGTTATAGACACTCTCGCCCTTTGACTTTCACTTTGCACCAGTGGGACTTTTACTGTACAGGGCAGCCAGCTAGCATTGAGCAGGTCAGTGTACATCTTCAATCACTACAAACCTCAGTTTTTAAAAAAGTTGGAACATTATGCAACATGCAAATCAAACACAAACCAACACTGCTAATGTCTAACGCATATTTAACTGAACACAAGAAAGGTAATATATTTAAATATATAAAACTCAAACACAGGTTAGGACTAGCAGCAAATTTTAAAATTTATTTAAACAATCATAAATCATACAATCATACATTTACTCAAAACCTGTACCATGTGAAATGTAACTGCCCCCACTAAACCTAATAAACACTTGTTCTCACTGGGATTAAGGTCAGGACTTGCACTTGGGCTTTATGTCACAAACTGATGATGGACATTCCTGTTCAGGATTTTCAGATACGGAGCAGAACTTATGGTTACACCAGTTATGACGAGTCGTCTCGGCCCTGCGGAAGCAAAGCAGCCACCACCACACACTATTTGACTGTTGGTGTGAAGTTTTATGGTGGAATGCAGCGCTGGTGTTACACCAGATGTCAGAAACCTGTATCAGGTTCAGCTACAACAGGCCCACAACACCGTATCTCAGAAGTCCTGGCTAGATGTTTTTTTGGCAAATGCTCAAGACGCGCCTTTGTAGGCGTTTTGATGCTTGGGTTCTGGTACACCGGCCACTTCTGGGAAAGTTCACTGTGGTTCATTTACGTCCCACAGCCTTAGCAGCAGCATTGAAGCATTTTCCAGACTGTGGGAATGCAATGTCTTTGTTTAGCGTCTGTATGTGGAAGTCTTAGCATCTCGTGGTGCTGGTTTAGTTGTTCTAGCCTGCTTCACGCTAGCAGACAGGTAAATATACCGTCACTGTCCAACGAAAAACATGCATCTCCTTTTCTGTTGATTTCTACCTTTATGCATCATCTGAAGACGCAGCTGCTGTTCACACAGTGTGAAATTTTCATGACTGATGAACCAACAGAAATGGCCCAAAAATCTGGTTCCACTGACCTGCATTAAAATGAAATTAGGTTTTGCCCTCTCCTGCAAAGTTACCATTCTGGAGATACTTGGTTTTCTCTGGACAGCGATGATGTAAGTGATGTTTAGATTCAACAAACAAATCAGGTAGTAACCACGCCTGGCTGAGGCTAGTGAAAGTGAACCCAAAGGTCAAGAGATTTATTCCCTTAATAAATAAAATCGTCTTTTAAAAACTGAACTATAAGTTAAAAGCTAAAAAAATTAAAAGTATCTTTTAAAAGGGAATCAATGTGCATCTTCCGTTAAAGGAGAGGTGATGTAAAACATTAGTAAACATGATTCCCTTTTGGAAAATATTCCAGACATTAAATATGAAATAAGCATTTATTTATAAAAACAACAATGTTAATGAGTTACTATTATGACATGAGGTAGTCACACAAGTTTATAAACCCCTTATAAATCACGTTTATTGCCATTGCACATACAGTCCCAGTATTTTCGGATAAATACCCATATTAAAAGATTAATCTAATAAAAATATAATAACCTCTGCAGGCCACAGGACTACAAACGGAGTGACTGAACTGAGAGTGCCTGGACGTCTTACTTGCCCTGCTACCTACTCACCTCCTGACCTGCCCACGTGTGCTTCCGGCACGTGTATTCATTTGCACGTGTGCAAAGTCATCATACAGCTAACATGGAGGTGTAGACTAGCTAGCGAGGGATATCTTGTATGTAATCTGTGTGCCTATATTAAGATCTGTGTGATTGACAATTTCTGCACTGCGGTTTTGAGTAAGTGACGTTTAATGACACTGTAGTGCTGCCACGCCACGCTGTACGTCCAACCTAAACCTATTAGATCACCAGGACTTTATTAACGCGCCTGAGTATGGCTTCCTGGAGTACACTGGGGAGGTTAACAGTTTAGGAAACAGAAGCCAGTAATGAGAAACCTGTTCTTATTAGGCTGTTTGGTGAGTTGGGAAACAAACCCGAGCGCGGACCGGACCCTGTGACCCTGTGACCGAGCACGGACCGGACCCTGTGACTCAGGGGTTCAGTATGTATCTTATATATGGCCTTTAAGAGGACATTGAACAAACAAGGTGATATAACTGAGCTTACTCGCGTCCATAAACTGTACGCGGCTCTATCCAACACTCCCACCAGAAGAAACGATCTTTACCGTAGCACTGCTATTTAAATCCAACTAATAACCAGTACCATCACCTTTAACCTCCCCTTCACCCAGCCCAGCCCAATCACTGAGCAAAATGACCAAGCCGGCTCAGAACCCCTCCTGATACCTTTCACTCAGAGCAGAACTCAGAGACAACTGACCTTGGTTTTCCAGATTCATAGCCATTTTAGTGAAATTAGCTCCACCCACTAGTCCTTAAACCACACTGCTGACAAATATTCAGATTTCCCATACGATTCTTCAACTCCAGAACATTTTCATCATGAAAAACCTGAGACTAGATCAACTTAATTAGAATTACACATGTCGCCTCTTATGGGACAGTAGTTGTGGGCGGAGCTAATAACATGCAGTGAGGCGTTTTTACAGAATTCGATTAAGATAAAGAAAATAGTTTTTGGCTGTAGGTCTCATATATAGGTCTCACATATGCAGGATATATTTGACAAAAGCAAAGGCTTGCTCTATAGCGCCACCATCAGGTCAATCTGTGTCATTTTTGATGTGCGGTGAGATCCTGGCACATCTTCCCTCCAAGTTAGGTGTCTGGATGGCTTAAGACGGTTTCTCTAGAATAACTTCTAGGTCAAAATGTGGGTAGAAGAATAAGGTTATAATAATAAATACTAATGATGATGATGATGATGATGATAATAATAATAATAATAATAATAATAATAATAATAATAATGATACCATTTTTGTACTATATAGTGTATTAAAGTTTGTAAGATAAAATTTTTAATTTATTAAGATAAAGAAAGAGTTTTTGGCTTTAGGTCTCAGGGTTCAGGAGATATTTGACAAAAGCAAAGGCTTGCTCTATAGCGCCACCATCAGGACAATCTGTGTCATTTTTGATGTGCGGTGAGATCCTGGTACAAGTTTGGTGTCTGGATGGCTTAAGATGGCTTCTCTAGAACAACTTCTAGGTCAAACTTGGGTATAAGAATAGGGTTATAATAATAAATACTAAAATAATAAACAACAGGTTTAAGAAGATGATAATAATAATAATAATAATAATAATATTAATAAGTTTGTATTATACAGTGCATTAAAGTTTGTAAGACACTAATGATTCCTTTTCATATTTGATATTGGATAAGAAGATATTTTAGCATGTTAAAATTAAGATGAAAAGTTAGGCGTAGTAAACCATGACCACTCCAAGAGTCGTGACTCGGTCTCATTTCTAGTGGTCTTCAAAATGTTCAGCTACTCAGAGGGGATTGAGCGCAACGCTTTTCCTTGGCCACTGAGATTTGGTTACAGCGTTCAATCTTTTCTCATGTCAAAAATTTCACATTTAATAATCTGTCTATTTTTTAAGTCTATTTTTAAGTAGGTATACACAAATTCCAGTGGTCTCCAGGTGAGTGTAGTTGTACACACATGTGGATCACAGGCTACATCTCTGGTTTAATCTAGAAGATCACTTATGCTGTAACAAGCAAACAATAACAACGGTGAATAAACAATAACAGCCGACAGAGGTTAACATCAGGGGTTAACGTGAAAGATCTTTGGGTTTTTGAGCAGAACCGTGGATCAGACCACACAATAGGGCATATTTAGTCCAGCTCTGTCTAACCTTGCACCACTAAATTAAATCCATCAAGGCCGGCAGTGTCTGCAGACATTTGCACCAAATCCCCTGGTTTAACTAACTAGCTCTTTGTTGAGGAGGAGAGTTCCTCAGTGAAATCAGATCACTGGATCCCTGATAGGCTACATTGATCACAGTGAGATGAGAGTAATAAGGATGTTCAGCAGAGTGAGACCGCGCTGGAGCTGGGCCAGCTAAAGAAGTACATACAGCGCACATATCGGCACGGCCGCGACCAAACCTTTCATCTCCAAGAGCAGAACCTTATAGTGGAAAGTGAGAGCAGGTTTAAACGTACATGACCATTTCTGTGTGCAAGGCACAGCCACACACAGGTAAAGGACATTTTCAAGGCATGTTAAAAATAGATTTTGTTCTGGAACAGTACGCATAAAAACATACACCGCACATTCTCTCTTCAGCCCAGTCCCGGCTGGCTTTAGTGCAGACAGGGCCCGGCTCAGTCTGCCGCTCGGGGCTATACTATCACAGGGCCCAGGTCCGTTTCTAACTGTGCTGAAGTATTCACTATACATCAGTTTAATTGTTTTGTATTCCTACTTAATCTTCTCCACAGAAACGGACAAAAGTAAATCTGACCAGAAAAGTATGTGTCCTGAGGAAAGTGCGGAGTGATGGCACAGCCTAGGTGGTACTACAAATTGCTCTATGAGAGAAATAAACAACTAGAGGAGCGTGGATCAGTCTGTCTGTGGATCTGCCCTGAGTGGCAGTACAGCATCCATAGGTTAAAGGAGACAAGAGGGTTTGAATGGGGGTGAAAATAGGAGGAAGGGGTCAAGGTAGGGGGGCACAAACAGACGAGTGATCGTTCCATTCATTCTTAATGGGGGGTAAGTCCACTCCTACACGTGTATCCGATCAAAAAGCCGTATACAGGCACACCATTTCTGAGCCAACCGAACACTACAGCGTTGGAACGGTGTTGAGGTCTCGAAAACTGCGGGAAGCATGGTTTAATAAGACCAATTAACAACAGTCTCACATGCCACGTACTTAAAACACCCATTTAAAACATACAACATAAGACATTTAAAAATACATCTCAGTTTGTATTTTAATCTACACTGTGTAAGTTATAATACAATAAATTTGAATTAACAAATGAATTAATACAGGTGATTCACTTTTTTCAGGTGAGGAGCACTTTAATTAAAAAACTAAATTCCAATTAATAATAAACGAAAGTAGAGACGAGTAAATTCATAGACTGAGCAGCGTAAACATGGATCAGAGAGAAGAGTTATTGTTATACATACACATATATATATATATATATATATATATATATATATATATATATGTATATGTATCTGTATATATGACGGTAACTATCTGTCTGCTGTAATAACTGTAGGCCCGTGGAAAAAGACCTCTCCTTAACTACAAGCTCCATCTACACTGGCTACGTACCTACAACATGTGATTTACCGACTGCTACATGTGGAAGATTAGAAGATAAACAAAAAGGAACCTCAGTAATCCGTGTGTTTTTCCACTTGAACATGAGCATGAGAGACTGAACGTTCCCCTGAGGGGAGAACAATAGCACGCTAAAACCCTGAGAATCGTGTTTGGCTGTCCCTGCTAGACGTCAGTAACCTGCTAGGATTCTAAAGCATGCGCTCCCAAGAGCTTCACAGACACTAGGGCTGCACGGTATTGGAAAATACTGACATTGCATTGTTTTCTTCTCTGCGGTGAGAGATCTATTTATACAGCACCCTCCACAATTATTGGCACCCCCATGAAGGTGTGTTAAAAGCCTAAATTACATTTTTATTGCTTCTACAATAAATATAAATAATCTCACACTGAAAATTGTAGAATAACGGAACCTTTAACTCCCTGACAAATAAATCATTATATTTCATAAAATCACCAGCTCAACAATTATTGGCACCCCTAACAGTTCCAAGAAAATTAATGTAATTGAAGCAGTTCTGTCATTTCTACTGTAGAGATGATCAGAGTATCTAGGAACCTTTAATTAGCAATTCATCACTTCCTGTTTCCCTGGGGGATAAACATGACGTGACACAGAGGCCTATTCCTCTTATCCACTCTTTAACATGGGAAAGACAAAGAGAACACGCCATTCGAGTAAGGCAGACGTGTGTCGACCTTCGTAAGTCAGGCAATGCCTCTCACCTCCACCTGCCCTTCTCCACAGTCAGAGGAATCATCCAGAAGTTCAAACACCAGAAACAGAGGCAAACCAGCCTGGACCAGCCGCTGGTTTATCCTGCCTCCACGCACAGTGAGGAGGACGGTAAGAGAGGCTCACTGTTGAAGAATTACATCAAAGAGGAGCATCACGGGGTCACAAAGTCTCCATAGCAACCATCAGGAGCTGTTTGGGAGGCGTGGGAAAAGCCTTTCTCACTTACAAGCATAAACATAAACCCCTGGAGTTCACTAAGCGGTACTGGGACTTCAACTGGGGCCGTGTGCTTCGGTCAGATGAGACCAAGTGAGTCGAGCGTAACACAGACGACGTGTACGTGGAAAAGCCCCCCATGCCCACTGTGAAGTATGGGGAAGGATCAGTGATGCTGTGGACCTGTTCCTCCTCCAAGGCCCCGGGAAGCTTGTTAGCTGAAGATGGCTCGTCACTGGGTCTTCCAGCGAGACAATGATCCTAAACATGGGCCCAAGTCTACACAGATCACCAGACACAAAATCACGATTTAGAGACTGTGTGAAGAGAGGAATGGTGGAGGATCCCTACTGGACGATTTAGAGAGACTGTGTGAAGAGAGGAATGGTGGAGGATCCCTCGCTCTGTATTTTCCCATCTTGTGAAATGTTATAGGAGAAGGTCAAGGCTGTCTTGCTGGCAAAAGGGGGTTGTACAGAGTATTTACATCAGGGGGGGTCTGCAATAACTGTGGCACAGATGATTTCATGTAAAATAATTATTTTCTATTGTGGGTTTTTTCCCCACTAAATAAATATGCTCTCTTTTTGCATTGTTGTCCTTTATTATTTAAAAAAAAGAAGAATTTATTAAAAGCCTAAGAGAACATCCCAACAAGCGGTGCCAGTAATTGTGCGTGCGCTCTGTGTGTGTGTGTAAAGCGCATGAAGCGCTGAGCTACATTTGCGGCAGGTCGGTGGAAGCGTTTCTGTTTCTGGTGTGCTCGTATTCAACTGTAAACAGGAAGAGAGTTGTATTACAGAGCACTGGCAGACACACTGTGTCCTCACTACAAAGACACAGTGTTTGATACAGAGTAGCTAATCCAGCAGATTAACCTGACCACACCAGGTAAACAGCTACACCTCAGCTCAACCAAGGTGGAACCACCTGCAGCGATCATACATGTGTTCAGTGACCCAACACTGGAGCATCATTTTCACAAGATGAAATTTAGGACTTAGGGCTTCTCCCAATAAAATTTATTTATAAATGACTATAAAATATTTAATTAATAAGTATGTTATTAAGGTTATAATATAACCTTTGTAAATGTATATGAGGTGATGTTACCTTTTAATATCGCTGTTTTCTAGAATGACGTTGAAGAAATCCACATAGTAGGTCAAACCCACAGAGGCCAGGATCCAGAAGACGGAGTGCCGGTTAATGCGGGGTAGAGGTTTAGATTCTGCTTCCTTCCCTGCCAATCATACAATCATATCATAAAGTAAAACAGTAAGAGTGAGCAAGCCCTTTAAACCAAAGTGCTGGGCAAAGGTCAAACTTCCAGTGGAGCTTCTGAGGAGTGGTGTCAATCGTCATGTTAAATTAGAAAACTCCAAAACACCCAAGCGACACACTTTACCCCAACCTAAAAAAGACGTCTACAGTGTTCAGAGTGGGCTTCTTTAGCTCTGCACTGTAGCAGCGTGGCTAATTCAACTCCACATCGTCACTGTCCAAAGAAAAACAGGTATCTCCAAAACGGCAACTTTACAGGAGAGGCCAAAATCATCACTTAATTTGAATGGAAGTCAATGGAACCAGCCGTCTTTCCAAGCGGTTTGGGGCCATTTCTGTTGGGCCAATCTTCATGAGATTCTCACTCCGTGTAAACAGCAACTGATGTGTTCAAATGAGGCATAAAATTGAAAATCAGCAAAAATGGAGATACATGTTTTTTTGATATGAGGCTTCTCAATTCACACAGCCTATGCTTTAGTGTTACAATAGATCCTGAAGATGGACAGCAGGTCTATGGGTTATACATTCATTTTACAGAACAGCATTCAGAGTGTAACTGCAGTCTCCTGGGGAGTGTAGTGACTATACATCAGGGTAATGCACATCAGGGTGGGAGGGAATCCGCTTGTCACTGCCAGCACCCATTACAACAGATCAGCCACCGAGAGCTGACAGGATAAAGATAGAGCTTCTAGGCAGCAGTGGCATCAGGCCAAGTGGCCTTTACAGTCGCCCACTGGCCACTCCACTCGTCCCCATCCGGGCATGGCACCACCATAGCACAGCACAGCACTGCACAGCTGCTGTAGCTCCCAGCTGGACCTGCCTGCACACCACCATATACCACACACCACCAAATACAAGACAGCTGAGTTCAAGCTGAGCTTAAATCACTACACAGGTGTTAATGCAGCATGGTGGGAGTTCTGCTGGGCAGATTAACTTTATAAAGAGCTTCAGGACAATCTGCCCTGGACGTGTCTGTCCTGGACGTGTCTGTTCTGGACGTGTCTGCCCTGGACGTGTCTGCTCTGGACATGTCTGCTCTGGTTCGTGCTGCTTCTTCTTCTTCGCCGGTTGTCGATGTAAACACGGACAGTACCGCGAACTGAGACTCAGAGGACTCTGAATGTGTGGTCGGAGTTAACTTTGCGGACCCTCTGTCTTCTACCCGTTTAAAACAGTTTCTACACGAAAAGCCCTCCAGAGCACTTACTCTTCTCGTCCTCCTCCGACACGGCCTGCAAAAGCAGCTCAGCGTCTCGTTTAAATCTGTTTCTCAGAGTGACCAAGTCGCTCTCTGCCAGGGGAGACTCCATCGCTGCAGAGCCTCGATCCACTTCCGGGAACGGCGTGACACGCTGCTGACGTCACTCGGCACCAACGTGCTGAGCTCATGGACGCTCCGTGCGTAAACCTGCTAACTTCATAGGATCTATTCTTTTCGTTCATATTTATTCTGTCTCTTGGGGTCGCTGAAATCATGCAATAAATAAATAAAATAATTGATTCATTAATTAATTAACTAAAAGAAAACATACAGTTATAAAATAAAGTTATTACAAACAGAAATGTATCCACATGATTTAAAAGCAAAGAGGTTGTTAAAATAATTATTTAGTGAATTATTTAATTATATATCATATATTTTTAAGCCTTGACAGTGACATATATACACACACATATATATATATATATATATATATATATATATATATATATATATAAATATTTGTATGTGTGTATGTATGTATACACACACACACACACACACATATATATATATATATATATATATATATATATATATATATATATACATATATATATGTGTGTGTGTGTGTGTGTGTGTGCATAGATAGATAGATAGATAGACAGACAGATGTGGGTGTGCAGGTCTGCCTGAACTCAGCAGCTGCTTCCTAGCATATGCACGTGGGCCTGGAGTCATTAGGCTTAGTCTGAGGAGATGTCTGGGGGAGTTACAAAAAGCCAGTTCAGTGGGAGTCTTTTCCTTCCCAGCATTACTAGGGCTGAGACGCGTGAGGTTGAATTTTGGATAGCATGGCAAAACATGAGGCTCCCCACCGACTGAATACTTCCATTCAGCTTTAATCAGGTTCGCTGAAAAAGGCCACTTAATCCGGATTGTGTGGTCCCGGTTATCAACAAGGCACTATGCAGGTGGTGGTGGTTCCATACTGGTGTGGGGTGTGTTCTTTGGGCATGGGTTAGGTTTGCTGGTCCACGTAAACATGTAATTGATCGCTGTCTGCTACGTTTTACTGCTTGGTGACCATTTGCAATCTCACTTGTTCTGCATGCACCTCCCCACAATAATGGGATATTCCAGAAGGATAATTCACAGTGCCATCGGACCCATGTAGTCCAAAATTTGAGGAGCATTCTGGAAAGCTTTGATGAGTGGTGTGGCCTTTGGTGGCTTTGTCATGCCTAACAGGCTACTTCTGAAGCTCAACGTGGTACACAGTAGGTCTAAAGCTCAGAATGCACCTCATTCCTCCACCTCAGCTACACACGCAACCAGGCCCGTATCCTCTTCCCCCTATCAGTACCTAACTAACAATGTGGAGTAACCATGCATGATTCCTCCACAGCTCTGGCTGCAAGACTGGCAGTATCTACACACCATAAAGAGTGCTTCCTGCAGGGCCTCGTGCAGGTCTTGTTGGTGGGGCCATCTCTGTTTGGATATGTAGTACAGTTGGAGATGTTGACCTGGTCACGGGCTAATGTGATCTAGAGAAGCCAGTGTGTGAGCATAGACCTCTCTAACTCAAGTTATCATTAGCCTTGGCTCATAATGGCTCCACTGCCTGTATTCAGCTGTGAGTGTGGTCGGGTAACACTCTCTGAAACCCCCCAACTAATGCCCTGTACATGGACCTCTTGATAACTTTTATCATCAGCAGGTTATAGGTCAAACAGAGCATCAGCTAACCGTGCCAACAGGTACTGGTTAAGTTGTCCCTGCTTCTATTCTGATCCCACCCTGTTCAAGTTCCTCATGCTGGCAGGCCAGGTAAACTAATAAACATACCCCATGCTGGTCAGCCTGCTAATCTGGTCTACCCACACGTTTTGGTTAATTTGGAAACGACTTACTTAAGACTTAAACACTTCCTCTCTCTGTCTCTGTGGCGGAAGAGAAATGGGCAGCTGCCAGTGCACCTGTTAAAGGAGAACACACCTGTTAGAGAAGCACACCTGCATGGCTGGCTGTGGGTGAGCAGGTTCAAAAGGTCAGCTGTTTCAACAGGAGCCAGGTGAGAGGTAGATTTGTCCAGCTCCGCTGGGCTCTGCCAGCAGCATTGCTGTGGAACGCAGTATCAGTGTCTGAGGCTACAGACTGCCAAGCAGGTCTAGAGTTCAGCTCGGAAATAAACCTGCTCTCACCTGCCAAGAAAGAGAGAGAGAGAGAGAGAGAGAGAGAGAGAGAGAGAGAGAGAGAGAGAGAGAGAGAGAGAGAGAGAGAGAGAGAGAGAGAGAGAGAAATGCCCACAGGCAGTGTTCCCCCAGAAGGGGAAGCAAATGAGATGGTGAAGCCACACAATAGATGAACTTAGAAAGGTGGAGTGATGCCAAACACAGAGCAGACTCTTACAAGACTTCAAAACTCAGGTGCGAGACGCCCACAGAAACAAGAGCAGGACACCAGGCTGAAACGACACCAGAGAAAAACAAGCACGTCTCTCACGGTGTACACAACAGCACTAGAACTGTCACTGGGGGAACACACTGACACACTCAAACACATCAGTATACAATCAGATTCATCTTGAGGCCCACATAACAACTTCATCAGGAAAGATCAGCTCATAGACTTGGGAGATGGAATTAGTGATACAGCACGGTGTTTAACCCAGGGAACTCCACACAATGCACACTTCAGTACTGTCCCTGTCTAACACGCCTGATTCACCAGCTAATCGTTAAGCTCCTTATGTGCTGAGTCAGGTGTGTCAGGGAAAACACAGTGTGCAGAAATGAGATTGATAGAACTAAGGCTGGCGTGGGTTAGGAGTTAGGAGCCGGTCCATTAGATCCAGAATTCTCATCAAACGCTCCAACCAACACAGTACCGAACAGGTCATCATGAAAAACCGCACCAGCAATGCTATAAAAGGCTGCGTACCTACTGAGAAAGTAGGTTAGGAATATTCTTCTGTGTAAGTAATGACTACGAAATATGCTGCTATGAAATTGTTAGGAACCTTAACACCCTCGTAAGTCAGCCTAGTAATTAACATTGTCTAGGGACCCTCAGGGCTTTCTAAGACTACAGAGAACACCTAATGACTCTGAGAAACCCCTCAGGGCATTACGAGCCGACAAAGGAGACCTAATGGTTCTGAGAAATGAAAAATGGTGTAACTTTTAGGAAATGTTTATTTAATATAATTATTCTTTATGATAGATAGATAGATAGATAGACAGACAGATGAACAGATGGACAGATGGACAGATGGATAGATGGATAGATAGATAGATAGACAGATGAACAGATGGATAGATAGATAGATAGATAGATAGATAGATAGATAGATAGATAGATAGATAGATAGATAGACAGACAGATAGATATATAGATAGACATATAGATAGATAGACAGATAGACAGATAGATATACAGACAGATAGATAGATAGATAGATAGATAGATAGATAGATAGACAGACAGATAGATATATAGATAGACATATAGATAGATAGACAGATAGATATACAGACAGATAGATAGATAGATAGATAGATAGATAGATAGATAGATAGATAGATAGATAGATAGATAGTTGTAGTTTTCAATCCAGTTAAAAGTAAAAGTATAGAAATGTTGAGCTGAAAAATCAAAGGGGCAAGACACGACTGTTCCACAGGAATCGAAGGAAAACACTGATCCCAGATGTTTGTGAAGGCAGAGAGTTTTATTGGTGACCGCACAACAGGCAAAGCTTTCCATCAGGACATCAGCAGGTAGAGGAGTTGGGAACCGTTAAGGAAGGGCCTAGTAAAAACCTCGCTGATCACCTTTACGAAACCCTGGTGGAGTGACAGGTGACGGATACACTGGAAAGTGTTGCGCCACCTTTCCCATCATCTACACCAACTTTCGGGGACTTTAGACTTTTTTAACAAATTGAATTTCAGGAGCAGAGTCTTCAGCTGCACAACAGCATGGGGCTTTTGTTCTAGCGCTTTCTTAACTTCCTCATGTCTGTCCACTGGAGACAGGCAGCCCTTTCTAATACTTCCGTCCTCTGATTTCACAGACCAGCTGTCATAACACTTGTAGGAAATAAAATATTAACCGAATAATAAAAGGCGGACTCGGACCACACCACACGTAATCTGGTGCTGAGATCGAAGGTCATGACCTTGTTACGCACACAGATCCCTGACTTTGAAGATTCTGCATCAAAAGGGTAAAACACCTGAAATCCGTGCCCACCAGAGAGGCATTCTACACATCACCCCCACACCACTGTGGCTATTCTTACAGTGCTGTTGGTTCCGCCGTATTACTGCCACAGTAAGACCTGAGTTAACCTTGCAAGTCAGACTGGAGCGGGACATTTCAGAGCGCTACGCCTTTACTGGTGTAGGTGTAGATACTGGTGATATCATCTTGTAACGGGGAAAGGGCTAATATAACGTTTCAGACAGCGGAGGAAACTGGCTTCTGTTGGGGAGAGTGTCTGCCTCTGGCGTATACTGTACTTTAGGCAGACTATATACACACGTATAAAACATATATAACTGTAGTTTACTAGACTAGGCTTAAAATGGCCTCTTGTAACACACAAGCACTGTATTAATAAAAAAACGAAAGTTTATGAACAACAGACCTACTTTTTCTATAACAGTATATCAATGAGGAATAATAATAAATATTGATTGGTTGGTTGATTACTCAGGTGTGTAAAGGCCCCCAGCATTGGCCTGCAGGACTGCATTTTTTGGAGTAATGCAGAGTAATGAGTTATCATCCAACAAGTGTACCTGACCTCACTGATGCTCTTATGGCTGAAGGCAGTCAAACCCTGGAGACTAAAGCGGGACTCGTCACTGAAGATGACCCGCTGCCATTCTGGGTCACTCCATGACAGTCTGGTACGACACCACTGCAGTGTTTGGTGATGAGGGATGAACAAAGACCATTGAAGGACAGGGTGAAAGTCAGAGGAGAGAAACGGATGAACTACATTCTGTGATTGTGGAACTACACTGTGCTGGCAAGTGGAGCTGATAAAATGGAGAATGAGTGTAGATACGAAGGTGTGGTTTTAATGTTCTGGCTGACGGTGTATTATTTAATGTTATATTCAAAATATTAGACAATATTAGAAAATTGTGATACGAATTAGTGTATATACTCATCATCAAAAGAGGAGTTACAGCCAGAAGGAAGATAAAGGTGACCAGGATCAATAACTGATGATAAATTTAGACTGATATGATCAATATTTATTGAGCTACACATACAGAAGTCTGTCTCTCAGTATGGCGTCGGGCCGCCGTGTTCGCTAACCCAACACGCCAGACGTCTCGGTATGGAGATTCTCTTCGTATGGAGATCTGGCTGCCATTCTGAGTCACTCCATGACAGTCTGGTACGACACCACTGCAGTCTTTGGTGACGGTGACGTGGTGTTAAGGACGGTCGTGGTAACGGTCTGTGTGCATGTAGTCCTGCGTGGTGCAGCCGTCTGCCGATGATGCTGCACTAACAGGAGGACTCATGGAGGACACCACCGCTCGCTGGATGTCAGTAATAGTGGATGTTGGGTCAGTCAGGTACAGAGATAAGACCCATCCTGCTTACCTCACATGCACGGTTGAGTGTGGAACTTGAATCATTTGCATGTCTCGTTATGCCGAACCTACACACCAAGTTTCATTCCTGTCGGTTTAGTCCTTCTGGATGCAGCCATTTGTGCCACTATTTTTTGATGACTGTGTAATTCTTTTTTTTTATTTTTTTTATATTAACTAATAATAAGTCATAATATTATTAATAATAATAAGTCAATTTCAAATCTGTCAACGGAAAGTGGCTACAACAGAGGCACTGGGATGATTCCGAATCCAGGACACAGAGCGATGAGTTAACTGCTCTGCTGCGTACGACACTAAGGTTGTACTGTCAGAAGTTACAGGCCCTTTTTATTTGCTACAGGTATACACATAAAACCATATCTTAAGTAACTCGTGTTTGACCTCCACCTTTTTAACTACTTCTCTTTATATCAAAAAGTAAAAAAATCACGTGAACTGACCATTAAAAAGGTCAAACGTTATTTACGATCATTGCTGAGAACCTGAATAAATCTGATACTCGCCAAAACCGTCAGTAACACCATATTTTTCTCTTTCCTCTTCCCACAGGAGACTTGATCTGGCCCCTTGGTCTCTCAGAAGCATTAGAACAATGCTGGGGTGAACAATACAGGCCTGTGAGAGCCGCTGGTGGAGCAGCTTTATCAGAGACGTATACCTTTACACCACCCCCCCTTTAACGCTGGACTGCACTACAGAGAGAGAGACAGAGATGGAGAAAGAAAGAGTGTGTTTTCTGCTGACTCTTGGGTTGTTTTTTTTTTTACCTGAGTAGGCAAAAAGTGCTTTGGGGCAGAAGGGAGCGATTCCTTTACCTCGTGCTAGTCACGCTGACCACACAGCAGTAACTGAGAAAACGGGGTTGACTCTGCTGCCTGAGTCGAAAGCCCGGCCGTGGCAGAATTCAGCACCCGCAACTGAAACGTATCCATCTATCAGGATGCACTATGATCAGCTTACCCTGGGCCTCCGCTTATCTCCAGCATGACTAAGCAGCACAAAACAACACTTGAATTGTTTCCCCAAAAAGTCTGATGCCCTCTGCATCCCTATTTTAAGTATCACGTTCTTACCTGAGTAGGCAAAAGACCTTTACACGTTTTATCAGCTGAGTCACTCGGAGAGAGTTTAAATGTGAGCCAAGTCATATGTTTTCATCTCTCTTATATGAACTGCCTTCTTTAAAGAGATGCTCTTCAGTGTTACGGGTGGTAGAAGATCAGAGGCCAGAGAACAAGGCTTCAGAGGTCAGAGGTCAATCTCATCTAAGAGCTACTACCATTGTACCCTTGAACAGGGCATTTAACCCCAAACTGCTCCAGCATTAGACTAGTACGTGGAAGGGCAGCATGATACTACCACCACCATACTTCGCTGCTGGAATGATGTTTGTATGGGTGGGTGGTGTAAGGTTTGTGCTACAGCTAGTATTTTAAATTTTGGTCAGAAAGCGGGTTTTGGTCCTTGCCTCACATTTTTGCTGGGTGCCTCTGATGGATCCAGGTGGGCTCCAGACGTGATATGATGAGGCTTTTCTTAAGTAATTGCCCCCTTGTACCTTTTTAAACACTTCAGTATGCGTGCTTCAGAAAAACATCCGGCGAACAATGACCTGAGCGAAGGACAAGAACTGCCAGCGCTATTGTCTCTGACTTCACATCTACAAACTGGACCATCGAGGTAGTGTGTCGAGTTAGTGGGCACAGTGTTTCAGCTCTGTGGTGGTCTTGTGGAGGTTCGGCCTATTGAAGAGCATGGTTGAAAGGGGGCTGGAGTATGCAGAAACGCTGTTGGCTAAAGGTTTTGGGCTGGGTTCGTTTTCACAAGGTATTAACACTGCTAAAGTCAGGAATGCCGATGTAGGATAAGATTACTTCAATAGAAACAGAAAAACTGATCTGGAATCAGCCCTATTGGTGACTCAGTACTGCCATTACAGTTTAATCCAGGACCCGGCTTAATCCATGAAACCTGCCCTCCGAGCCGAGCTCCACCCCTGCTCTAGCTCAAACTCTCAGCTTCATTATCCAGACATGACTGAAGATGTTGATTAGTGGGCTCACGTGTATTAGATTAGCACTGGTAATGCACCCCTGGAGGACAGACACTGAAGAGCAGGGCTGGCCATGCCAAGGTGTGTTTAGTGGCTAAAGGGTAAACAAAGTGGGTAAACAAAGTCAAATCGAAAAGCATAAATGAAGCACAGCAGCCTGGTTATTCTCCCGGTCCCACGGTGCACTGCATGGCAGCGCGTTAGAGTGCAGATGCATGGATGTGGGAAACGGTCTAGGCTAGCCTAGTTGGATGTTGGGGGTATCTGTGTCTCCAGTAATCTGCTCACCTTAAAGGAGAAGCTATAGCGGAGTCTGGTGGTGGTGGTGGTGGTGAGGTGGATAACTCCTGCCCCGCTTTAGATCTATGAGCTTTTCATTTAGTATGTGTCCGTATGGTGTCCTTGAGAGCCTCACGGCTGGGTTGCCAAGCGCTAGTCTGTTGCAGGATAAACAAATACAATCTTCTGTTTTACAAAAACGATTTTATTAAGCAAATGAAATAAATGAACTGATCTGACTACAAAAAATAAAACTACACTTTACAAACTGATTAGTTAATGAAAAAAAACCCGAACTGGCCCCATAATAAGCAGTCCTTCTGAGGAGATGGGCCTCACCTGTGTCACCTGGATACATCTCACTGTGCCGTTCATCCAGGTCAGCAGGGAGATGATGCGATTTTCATTTTTGTGTCTTCCACAACCCTTCCGCACACCTTCCACACATCTTCCACAGAGCCTACTTGGGGGGCAAACTTTGTTTACAGAAGCTGTCAGAAATTAATCACAAACAAATGTTTCAAAGAAGTTCCTATAACTCCCTATGTAAGTAATGCACAGTTGCAATTTGGTCCCAATATGGAAGCAAATCAAGCTGAAGTCCCCGCAAATCACTTTAACACGCTTGCAGTGGACATTTTGCAAATTTAAATAAAAAGATTTGAATAATTAAGTGCCATTGATCATATTCTGCCATTCCATTCACATGTGCACAGTGAATTATTTTTTTTAAACATGCAGCTGCTCTTTTAAACCGGCCTGATAGAAAAACTGAATCAGGCAGCCACATTCAGTCACTTTAAAGTGTTATCCTAGTCAGTTCTAGGTAAAAGCTACATCCCTACAGCTACAGAGATAAAACTGTTAAAGGTGCAACTTAAGACTTTTTAAGCCAAAACATTGAAGAATGAACTACAGATGCAACAGGATGTGAAGACATTAACACTTTGGATGATCTGTTACAGATGTTTTTGTATTGTGTTGAGATATCAACTGAAGTTAGCATGCTAACTAGCTAGCATCGGTTCGTCCTGTCTCGTGAAACCACTTTGTAACTCAAGAGGTAATGGTGTGTAGAATCAAGCCTGCCCTCAGTGCGAATCAGGTAGTATTAGTATAGTGATATACAGTACTTCCATGCTGTAGGCTTGTGGATACACTATCAACCATCTCAGTGGACATCTCTGGTTAAGCCTAATCTTGAAGTAAACCGTAACTTCACTGACACGTCAGTGTTAAAAACCCACTGAGAATAAGCTTCAACCTAATCTGGGTTTAAACAATTAGGCTGTGTCTGGTACACGTCTACTCTACTAATGTTCAAAATGCTATGTTCAATAAATGGATGAAATTATATACTATTAAAAACAATATAAAGAGATAATGAAAGTGTTTTTGGCCCCACAGTAAGGATGGAGTGGCTCTAAGAGACAGTACAGGACCTGAAATCATTCTTATGTGCCTCTAACTATGAGAAAGTTAAGCCGAGCAGCGGCGGGCCCCCCTCAGTCAGACACCAGCGTTTTAATTCAGGAATGACAGCGCACTATTACCTGATCGTGTGCTATATCATTTCAGGTAAGTATGGGATCAGCCTTACTGTGCGAGGATTAGGAGGGCTTCAGAGACCGCATGAGTGTGTCCTATGTGTGTCTGTCTCAGCAACAGGCAGGCAAGTGTTTCAGAATGTGAATGTGTGTCCAGGTAAGGAACAGGCGATCTATTCTCCAGGTGGAAGCGGACAGTGGGGTTCTGCGCCTCTGTGCGGCGGGCCGACCCACCTGTGCCCTGCATGGCGGCGCAGGAATGTGCATTAGGATTCAAATTCACCTTCGCCCCTTCTTTTTTCTCCTTCAATAAGCAACATCGCCAAAGATAAGGAACCTGTTTTAAAAAAGCCCCCGCCGCACAACGGCAGAGGCCCAGGGTCTAACCTCGGTCTAAAGGGCCTAACCTGGGTCTAAACCTTAGTCCCTGACACAGGCACTGGGAAGAAGGCACTGGGAGGAAGGCACTGGGAGGAAGGCACTGGGAGGAAGGCACTAGGAGGAAGGCACCGGGAGGAAGGCACTGGGAGGAAGGCACTAGGAGGAAGGCACTAGGAGGAAGGCACTGTGAAGAAGACACTGGGAGGAAGGCACCGGGAGGAAGGCACCGGGAGGAAGGCACCGGGAGGAAGGCACCGGGAGGAAGGCACTGTGAAGAAGACACTGTGAGGAAGGCACTGGGAGGAAGGCACTGGGAGGAAGGCACTGGGAAGAAGGCACTGGGAGGAAGACACTGGAGGAAGGCACTGGGAGGAAGGCACTGTGAAGAAGACACTGTGAGGAAGGCACTGGGAGGAAGGCACTGGGAGGAAGGCACTGGGAGGAAGGCACTGGGAGGAAGGCACTGGGAGGAAGGCACTGGGAGGAAGGCACTGGGAGAAAGGCACTGGGAGGAAGGCACTGTAAAGAAGACACTGGGAGGAAGGCACTGGGAGGAAGACACTGGGAAGAAGGCACTGGGAAGAAGGCACTGGGAGGAAGGCACTGGGAGGAAGGCACTGGGAGGAAGGCACTGGGAGGAAGGCACTGTGAAGAAGACACTGTGAGGAAGGCACTGGGAAGAAGGCACTGGGAAGAAGGCACTGGGAAGAAGGCACTGGGAGGAAGACACTGGAGGAAGGCACTGGGAGGAAGGCACTGTGAAGAAGACACTGTGAGGAAGGCACTGGGAGGAAGACACTGGGAGGAAGGCACTGGGAGGAAGGCACTGGGAGAAAGACACTGGGAGGAAGGCACTGTAAAGAAGACACTGGGAGGAAGGCACCGGGAGGAAGGCACTGGGAGGAAGGCACTAGGAGGAAGGCACTAGGAGGAAGGCACTGTGAAGAAGACACTGGGAGGAAGGCACCGGGAGGAAGGCACCGGGAGGAAGGCACCGGGAGGAAGGCACTGTGAAGAAGACACTGTGAGGAAGGCACTGGGAGGAAGGCACTGGGAAGAAGGCACTGGGAAGAAGGCACTGGGAAGAAGGCACTGGGAGGAAGACACTGGAGGAAGGCACTGGGAGGAAGGCACTGTGAAGAAGACACTGTGAGGAAGGCACTGGGAGGAAGGCACTGGGAGGAAGACACTGGGAGGAAGGCACTGGGAGAAAGACACTGGGAGGAAGGCACTGGGAGAAAGACACTGGGAGGAAGGCACTGTAAAGAAGACACTGGGAGGAAGGCACTGGGAGGAAGACACTGGGAAGAAGGCACTGGGAAGAAGGCACTGGGAGGAAGGCACTGGGAGGAAGGCACTGGGAGGAAGGCACTGGGAGGAAGGCACTGGGAAGAAGGCACTGGGAGGAAGACACTGGAGGAAGGCACTGGGAGGAAGGCACTGGGAGGAAGACACTGGGAGGAAGGCACTGGGAGAAAGACACTGGGAGAAAGACACTGGGAGGAAGGCACTGTAAAGAAGACACTGGGAGGAAGGCACTGGGAAGAAGGCACTGGGAAGAAGGCACTGGGAGGAAGGCACTGTGAAGAAGACACTGGGAAGAAGGCACTGGGAAGAAGGCACTGGGAGGAAGGCACTGTGAAGAAGACACTGGGAGGAAGGCACTGGGAGGAAGGCACTGGGAAGAAGGCACTGGGAGGAAGGCACTGCAGATAAAAGATTTAATTTAAAGGATGTACCCTCATCCCAACCCACAGATGTACAGCTGTCAGAGGATTTCTGTAGGTGGCAGGTTGTGGTGTTGTGGGTGAAGAAGAAATGGGCCAGGACCGTTCCCTGTGGTTCCCCATCCTGCAGAGCATTGTGTCTGACGCACAGTCCCTAACTCCCACATACTGCAGCCTGTTTGGGAGATAATCAATACTTGTGAATGAATATCGGTGAGAACAAGTCTTTCGCAAGCCTTCTTCAGGTCAGAGGTCATCACCACTGGTCTGTGGCCATTAAGGTCACTGGGGTGTGCAGTCTTTGGAATAGGGACTACACATGATGTCTTCCCAGGAAAGCTGGGCTGAGTGATGGCCACTGAAAGCAGAGGTGTGGGCTGGTCAGAGGAAAGGGCAGATGCCAGATCGAATCTGTTGAAGAAGTCATTTAGGTCGGTCTCCCTCAGACTGCCTGTTGGACTTTAAATCCTGAAACAGTTTTTAAGCCCCTCCAGACTCAGCTCACATGCTGCAGCTGGCCTTCCATTTTCGTCCTGTAATGGTTCTTGCTTTCCCTGATTTTCCTTCTCAGCTCCTTCTGGATCCTCCTCATGTCCTGATCTAAAGGCCGCCTTCCTCCCATTCAGAGGAGTCGTCAGGTCTGAGGTGACCCAGGGCTTGTTTTTGGTGGGCACAGTGTTCTCCGCACAGAACTCCATGTAGTCTGTGATGCAGTTTGTGGGACTCACCATGTGGCCTGCAGAGAACCTCCTCAGATGTTTTGTACCAGCTGGATGTCTGTGAATAATGGGTCTGTAGACAGACAGGAGATGTACCAGGTTGTGTTCAGACTTAGCCGATGGAGGGAGGTGAGATGCACATTACACATCGAGTAAGTGGGAGGCGTGGAGAACAAGGAGGTATGCTTGGAATCTCCAGAGATGAGGATGAGACCGTGTTCACATCAGCAGACGTTAACAGCCATCGGCCTCATGCTCCCACAATCAGCTTAAATAAAAACGCTCCTTCTGCTAAACTGGCTATATGTATCCATGATGTTGGGTGTAAGGCCTTAGACTGGGAGGCTTCAGAGGATTCTCTAAACAGACGGCGTATGTATGAACGACGCTGGGTCTCTATATCGGGCTGTCTGCTTTCCCCACGTTAAGGATTTAACTTAAGAGAGTATAGAAGTCAGAGACGTGCTAATAATCCAAGTTAGAGCGCTCTAAACGCCTTTTCAGCATCAGAGCACCCAAACCCACGTTTCAGTCTCTGCTGGGCGTCGTAGTTTTGGAGGGGGTCTCCGTGGTCTGGCTCTCTGGTGGTGCACTCTAATAGAATCATTGATTTCCTCAATGACTTCCGAGCTCCAGTTCATCCTGTGGAACACTGGAGGGGCGGAGCTATGACTCCCCATGTAAAACCCTAGAGGGTGTAGCTCTGGCTCATTCTGTAGAGTTGTCCACAGCTCTACTGTCCTCAATCTCTGATGAAAGTTCCTCCACTGCTCCTGTCTTCACCTCGCTTTCTGCAGAACTGGTGTCCACCTCACCGTTTGAAGTTCATCTCTCTGTTTCAGCACCACCTTCCACATGGGTGGTCCCAGTTACTCCAGGACATCAGTCCTTTGTTCCTACATGGTCTCCTGCTTCACTAGGAGATGTGTTATTACAGTAGGATGGCTCTCTGTTACAGGATCATGTCTTATCTCCCTCTTTAGTGAACATGTTTCTCTTTTAGGGGCATCATCTGCATTGTCCTCCAATGTGTTGATGACAACACTGCCCTCAGTGCACTCCTCAGTCCCTTACAGTTATGGTTCCATATAATCCAGTGTTGTTTTTCCTTGTATGCTCTCCAGAGACTGCCATGGAAGGCAGCGGCCTAATCTCTGTGCTATTATTTATTATTTTATTATTTCTGCTTCTGTTTTACCCGTTTAACTATAATCTCCAGCTATGTCCCATGGAGGCGTCTTTAAAAATGCTCTTTTCTCATGTATATTATCTTTATCTTCTGGTAAATGGGGTAAAAAAATCTAGTCTAATAAATTTGTAATTTCTAGTTCACAGTTCAAAGACTTTAGAAATATCAGAATTCTATATGCAGCAGTTGGAGGACACTAAGGTGCACTCTGCTTTTTTTAAAGAACAGGGATCTATCAAATCAACAAATAAGAGCTGTTGATCCTTATCGAGCTGGACACGGTCACAGAACCATCTCTAAAGAGTTTGGATACCAATCCACAGTGCCCAAATCCCATGCCTTGCACTCGGGGTGATCTGTATTGGTCGACCGAGCCTGGTCTTGAACAACCACCCTTCGGGCACTGTGGATTGGTGGGATCCAAACTCTTTAGAGATGGTCCTGTGACGGCTTCCACACCTGAATTTTGTCTGCGAGGCCACAAAGGAACCCAAGGAACTAAAAGCCTCTTACACTGGCTAATATTAATGTTCTTGAGTCCATCGGGAGAACACTGAACACCAATGGTACGCATGGTAGGGCTGCAGGTAGAAAGCCGCTGCTCTCCAAAAAGAACAAAGAGACCAAACTAGAACTTTAGT
>JAMWET010007592.1:0-84020 GCA_024036415.1 Prochilodus magdalenae | reverse complement strand
CTGTTCACCGGGGGGGGGGTCCTCCATGGCAGTCCTAGCATGGCTCGATTTGCGGTTTCTTTGCTGCAGTTGCTATGGTGTGAAGGGTAGTTGTCATAACAGTCTGCATGCATGTGGTCCTGCTTTCTAAATGCCTGCAATCATGGCTGTTGGGTCAGTCAGTGATAAGGCCCGTCCTTGCTTATGTCACATGCACGGGAGAATTTGAACCTTGAATCATTGGCATGTCTCACAATGTCAAACCTAGCCACCAGTTTACATTCCTGTCTGTCGGTTGATTCCTTTCAGGTGCAACTTTTTGTTCAACTGTTCTTTTGATGATCAGTGTATCTCTAAAATCTAAAGTTTGCAGGAGACGGCTAAGACCTCATTCATTTTAAAGCCAATGCAAGCAGACTTTTTTTCTAAATCAAATGTTGTTTACTTTAAATAAAAGTTGTTTTTTTTATACGGCAGTAAAGATTTTGGACATGCATGCCTCCTTTGGAAGTTTGGGCAGGAGTACCCAAATGAGGCAATAGGCTAAGCACTGACCCCCATGATTACAAGATTTTGAGTTCAGTGTGTCAGACATATGTAGCTGGTAATCAAAGAGGGGAAGTGCTTACTAGCTTCCACTCCCGAGCATTGTGGCACCGTTGCTACATGTCCCACCAAAAGGGAAGTGGTTAAAAAACAATCTGGTTTTGAGTGGTTCTGGGAATGGTGGTTTAAATGTGGCTGGGTATCACAACAAGGACTTGGGTATATTGTGACATACTGTTGTTAATAGACACTGTTCCTTGCTTCATTCAGAAATTCTAGTTGAAATTTGCAACATGGTCTGATAAGCCAATATTTTAAGCTGTGTAAATGTTTTCTGGGCCAGAGAAGAAAAGGACCGTGCAAACTGTTACCAGCATAACGCTCCAAAGTCTGGGTCCGTCATGGCAAAGGCGGGGGATAAGTGGGCAACTCATGAAGGCTTTTTCACAGACATCCATGCTTATTTCTGCATGTCAGCACAAAGCCACTTTCTGCATACTTTACAACAGTATGGCTCTGTAGTGAGAGAGTGTAAGTGTTTGCCACCCAAAAACAGAGGGCCAGAAAAAATCACAGCAAACGGCGGTGAAGTTTCCTCATTGATGGCTTTATCGCGATATGAAGTAGTAATATGCAATAGTACACAAAGCTTTTTTTAATGTTGGTATAATAACATAAATCATTTAACAAATCAAATCTTGGGCATGTTACTTTTTTTTTCAGACAGCACTTTACAACCATAAAAAATATATCGCATGTTCAGTAAGCCATCCGCTTTTATAAACACAAAAGCCATAGACCACATCTAGCTACCATAAACCAATCGGCTGCATACATCTTGCACAGACAGCAGTGACCCAAAATGGCGTCGCTCACTGACCTCATAATTAAGTAGCGCCATTCACGCACTCAAACCATGACTGGAAACGAGACTGAAAACAAACTGAGAACACAAACACCTAAACGTACACTTTAAACATGGATTTCACCCTAAAATTCTACACCAGTAGATCTGAAAATTGCGATGGGACCACCGTTGGCTATGGCCACTCCATTAAGGTGTGAACAGCAGCTTCAACTGTTTAGCTAGAAGTGCTTGAAAACCGCCCCCCCCCCCCCCCCAAATGACCGAATTAATGTTTTTACGACATTCCGATAGCTACTGCCGGCTAAATATTCCTCTAATACCATGTCTTCAACAATAACAAAAGCTTATTTGTTGAATTCATACTGAACAGAGGAATGAAAACGAGCAATATACTTTAAATTCAGTCAGCTTTCTGACTCATATATGCCATAAGCTAACTGGGCTGTTTTTAGAAAGATGGGAATTGAAAGATGAGGTGGTTGCAAATCCATAAAGGTCTGTGCTCATCCTTGTGTCTACCTTATGTCATGCTGAAACCACAGGCTGGATCTACTTCAGCTCCAGTATTTACTACATCTCTACTGAGAGGAAGAGCTGGAGCGAAAGCAGACAGGACTGCAGACAGAGAGGAGCAGACCTGGTGATCATCAACAGCAGAGAAGAACAGGTGAGGGAGTCGGGGGAGAGAGAGAAAGACAGGAATCGTTGCTAGGAGAGAGAACTACTGTTAACTGTTCTTTTCTCCAACAATTACAGGAGTTCATCACTCGAATGTTTGGCCGCAAGGAAGCTTGGATTGGTCTGACAAACACTGACACAAAGGGGGTCTGGAAATGGGTGGATGGCTCAGTACTGAACACTCAGTAAGAGACCACTGAACTGGACTCTGATGCAGTTGGTTACTCTCTCTAATAAGCTCTAGAGGTGTAATAGTGAGAACTCTGATTCCGTTTCTCTGGGTTTCAGGTTCTGGTGGAGGGTCAAACCTAAAGAAAATGAGGGCTGTGTTACAACTGGCTACTGGCCTGCTGGCCATGATATTACGTCAACCTGGGCTGATCATCCCTGTTACTCTGTAGTAGGTGGGATCTGTGAAACATCTAAAAAACATCTAATACTGAATGAGTGGCGGAAACTGTGATGTTCCCTTTCTGTTCACTGACACATGTATTGATCAGTTGGAACTATTAAAATATTATAATATCGAGGAGACGTGTTTAATGTTTTCTGTTTGGTTATAAGAGTTCTCAGAAACTCGGGGGGCTGTGGTTTAGGATTGACTAACATGAGATTTTTCATCAGGCAGAGAAGTTTCTAGAAGAGAAGGGTACTGCTACATGTTGCGCAATGCTAACACAGCCCTCCACAATTAGAACGACATACCAGCAGTCAGACATAGTGGCGATGCTTTATAGCTTAAAAAATCCTGCAGGAGAATATTGGGTCATCAGTCCAACATCTAAAGCTCAAAACACCATCCTGAATATGGCAAGAGACCACAGACCAGTTACACCAACCTTACTATAGAGGGAGACAAGTTACTGAACAGTTACACCAACCTGACTAATGATAGAGACAAGTTACTGACCAGTTACACCAACCTGGCAATCGAGAGAGACCAGTTACAGACCAGTTACACCAACCTGGCAATAGAGAGAGACCAGTTACAGACTAGTTGCACCAACCTGACTATAGAGAGAGACCAGTTACAGACCAGTTGCACCAACCTGGCAATAGAGAGAGACCAGTTACAGACCAGTCGCACCAACCTGGCAATAGAGAGAGACTAGTTACAGACCAGTTGCACCAAACTGGCAATAGAGAGAGACCAGTTACAGACCAGTCACACCAACCTGGCAATAGAGAGAGACCAGTTACAGACCAGTTGCACAAACTTTCTTGGATCTATGAATCCTAAACAGACTGTGGTGAACACGCAGGAGTAGAAAGCAATAACAGCAGCGTTAGGAGGAGCAGGCCAGGTAACCCTGTTGACAGTAGAAGGGAGCCACTGCTTATGTGCAGCTCCTGAGGGTAACGTGTCAGTGGACAGTGTAAGGGGAGGGGCTGTTACTTAGTCAGTCACATGATATTTCTCTAGTCATGAAGCCACCACATTACAGTCAGAAACACGTCACAGTTCCTTCTGTGCTTATCTCGGTTTATATCTACAGTAGAGCTTTAGTTTAATGCTGACTAGAGCAGGGTGGATGGATAATGAATCATAAGGCTACATATACAAAACACTGTACACAGTTTTAGTGCTGTCAGGGTATAACCACACCATGAGGTTTGAACTATGCCCTGTTCAGACACTGGCCACAGGAAGCTACAGCAGGTTGGTCATTTCCTGAAGCGACAGCAGACCAGCACTATCAGTGTGAAGGTGCGTATGAAGAGTAGATGATCGCTAGTGTTTGCAGACAGAGACAGTAGTTCAGTCTTCTAGTAAGACTTATAGATTAGAGATGTCTCAGAGTGTTAATGATGACATGAACAGCACTGAGGAACAGAGAGCGAGCGGAGATGGTGGTGGATATTTATGAAAGTGCAGATGCTGTTAGATGCCATGACTCCAATACAGAGATGGAGGACTCCAACACCAAGAGGAAATAAGAAAAGCAGAACACAGGTACAAGGACGTTTTAGAGTGAAGTCAACTGATGTAAAATCCACTGTTAGTGCGGGAGGGTAAATCTATCTGCCACTGTTTCTGGGTTTGTTGCTGTTGACTGCAGACCCTTTAGTTAATGGGTGACTGTATAAAGCCTTGCTTGAGGTTACAGCCCCGTCCACTTCTAGGTCATGGTTTTGCGTCAAGAGAGTTCAATGAAGATGACAAAAATTGTTAGATCCTCTGTCAATTTATGGAATCTGCTGAAGGATTTGTCAATCACAGGGCTGGTTCACTTACAGAACACTGGCATGCTGATAAACTGACTGCATGCTGATTGGAGGGCTGAGAGCTGCAGTAATGACTGCACACAGTAGTAAAGGTAACGGGCGTGAGTGGTTTCAGTGTTGAGTTTGTCATCGCTGACCCGAGTGACCGCGGTTTATTTGCAGAAGCTCAGAGTCATTCTGAAAGCTGAAGTGCTTTGTGTAGAGTAGCCACCATCAGTTTCATATGTTAACAGCTACACCCGTCAGAGCTCACATCCACACTCCCGGACCTGAATTACTGAAGCAGGGAGGAATGGAAATGGCCCAGGTTATATATGAGAACTCAATCAGTTCTGCAGAACCTTATGAGGATGTGGATAATGATGACCAGGACGTATACGAGGACTTCAGCGGCGAGCATACTGGACCTCAAGAACCAAGAAAGAACCAGGAACAGAAGAGCTCAGGTGCACATGGTCTCTCGTCTCTCTCTCTTCCTTCATTATCTATCTATCTTTATTCTCTATGAGCTGTTTGATAGTTTGAGGTGTGTGTAAATATCAGTGCCCTCTTATACTTCAGTGTCTGGACGAGCGGTGAATTACTCTTTCTCGGCTTCTTAGACAGACGAGCTGCTTATTCATATTCAGTTCCAGATAGTTGCACTAGTTACTCATCAAAGCGATGGGAAACAGGAACCATGAGAGTATCTGTATCGGGAAATCTGAGCACGGCGTGCGACTCTACTGAAACCTCTACTAAACCACAAGAAGGAGCTTGAGGAGAAACATCTGAGCAGCAGGAGTCTGAAGCGAATGTCTCCTTTGTTTTTCCATGTGTTCTAACTGTTGTCCAGGAGAAGATAGGGAGATATCCAGGAGCTCTGTCTTTGGACTTTCCTGTCCTATCGGTGGTGCTCTTACAGAGTCTGATAGAACAAGGAACAGATACTATAAAGTGGCTGCAGTGTGTCTGGGGCTGCTGTGTGTTCTCCTGCTGACCACCATCACAGCAGTGTCGCTCCACTTCAGCGCAGAGAGAGGGCAGTTACTGACCAGTTACACCGACCTGGCTATAGAGAAAGAGCACTTACTGGGCAGCTACCAGAACCTGACTACAGTAAAAGACCACCTGGAAACAAGCTACATGGGAGTGATAGCAGAGAGGGACACCCTTCAGAAGAAACTCCACCATTTGGGTGAGTTTTAGATGTGTTTAATTCAGGAATGTAAACATAAAGTATTTATTTATTTATTAAACAGTCATTTTAAATATGGGTGCTTCATCAGCTGGGCTGAATCTGAGAGTGGAGAGGTTGGCCAAGCACATGATTGGCAGGTTGAGGATGTGAGGTGAGGTTCATGGCTGTATGTTGAATCAGGAATTAGGCTTTAGCTGAGCTGGGTTTTAGTTTTCAGCTCAGCTTCTCACATGTTCAGGTGTAAATGTATTTAACCCAAGGCACTATAGTCATACCTCCACATTTAACCCAGCAACCTGACATTTAGCCTTGGGTCTAGTAGGTACCCAAGACCAATTGGCCCCTGAGAATATGACTATGCATATGATTTAGGATGGTCCTTTTATGCTTCTGTTGAAGCTGATGTGAAGCCCTTGGTGGGAAGAGCATACAGGTATGCACTGTGCTGGGCACATTTAAACATTTGGGATGAATAAATGAATAAATGAAAAAAATAATAAATGAATAAATAAAAAGAGGGACAAAAGTGGGCTGGGAGTAGGTATACTAGAGTTCACTCCGGCTAACACTGTCATTCAAATTTCTGTCTATTAGAAAAGGCCAACCAGGAAGGATGGAGGTACTTCAGTTCCAGTCTGTACTATGTCTCAACTGAGCAGAAGCCCTGGGAGAGCGGCAGACAGGACTGCAGAGAAAGAGGAGCAGACCTGGTCATCATAAACAGCAGAGAAGAACAGGAAAGCAGAATGGTCTTCCAAAACAATAAACCTGTAACATTATATATATATATATATATATATGTACACTCACTGCACCCAGACACATGGTTTTCATTGGACAGTGATGATATGTGGACATTGCACCTATATGGGCTTATTAGACATCCCATTCCAGAGGCACAGAATTAATACGGATTTGCTTCCATTTCTCAATAAATTGTTCCATTTTATAACGTGGCACAGCGGGCATGTCTTTGAGTGTACCAGTCTAAGTCACTGAGCTGTTTAATACGAGTCATCCTAGTGCCATTGTCTGTCTATGGATACCACATGGTTATCTATTAGCAGTGGGTTTGACTGAAATGTCTGATGCACATGAAGCCAAAAAACAATAACAGTGAAGTAACAAAGTGCTGGAAATGAGTCCAGGGCAGGTTAGTGCTTTTTCTTTCAGTCCTTAGTTCTTATACGTGGTTGATTTAGTGTAGTGGATGATGTTTTTGTCTTGCTGTCAGCTGGGGTTCGATTCCCCACATGGGTAGTCACCCTGTACTACACCAATAACTTGGTCCTTGGGGAAGTTGTTGTTTGGCCCTGTAACTATTGCATAGTTATACTCTGCAGTGTTAACAGAACATGACCGGGACATCATTTGTTTATTGACATGGAAATAAACAGACACCAGGACTAAAATACCAACATAGAGCCCAACAGGGGTCTTAGCATACCTCTGGTCATTGGCCTTTTGTTTTTGAACATGTATCAAATGCTGGCTCTCAGTCTGTTCTGTAAAACAGCTCGTATCCTATAAAAGAATAAACCACCTGCAGAAATGAAAACAGGAAACGTAACCTAGGTCTGTTTCACTTCAACAGGAGTTTGTGGATTCACTGTGTAAACACAAGAATGCTGAGGTTTTTATTGGACTGACTGACAGTGACACAGAGGGCGTCTGGAAATGGGTGGACGGCTCGGTACTGACCACTGGGTAAGAGATTACTGGACAGAATATACCTATAATACCTATACGAGCTTACTGGACAGAAGCAGTCACAAACTGGCTCCAGTCAAAAGTGGCATCCTAAGGCAGTGCCTCATTTCACGTCCTTGAGTGGCCCATTCTACTGCCAGGGCTTGTCTATGGAGATTGCATGGCTATGTAATGAAGATATGATGCCCATAGTGGATCATTCACTCACATCATCAGAGGACACGCCCCTTACCAAGTTTTGACTTGAGTTCTCTTTGAATTCTTTTTCAACACGTTTACAGTCACTAAAGAAGCACAGCTCTCATCACAAATTACAGCATGCAGTTCCACATGTCCACTGGAGAGCTCTCCAAATGCCGCTACATCTGTGTAATGATTGTGTTGTTTCAGGTACTGGGAGAGCAGCCAGCCTGACGATGGTGGCAGGGAAAGCACGGAGGACTGTGTTATAACTGGGCCTGGACTTTGGAAGAGGTGGAATGATAAGCCATGCCAGAAATCCTACTACTGGATTTGTGAGAAAGGTTTTCCTGATGTCACAGAAGCAGATTAGCCTTTGACATGCACACTGAGTCAAGCGAAGACGTCAGGAATATCGGGACAGTTTCCAGTCAGTGTTTATTTCAAACAACGTAATGATCGCTTACATGTACTGTACTACTGCGCATGCGCGCTGAGCTGTAGCTCTCTTTGTGGGACGAAGGAGCTAGCTGCAGCATAGCCTCCAGTCTGGTGTGCCTACTTCTGAGTGAACCGGACAGTAATGGTGAGGTTCTTTGGTGACTTGTGCCATTAAATGCCACTTCTACCCCGCATGGCGTGTGTCCTGGGCGTGTGTCTCCAGAGAAGCCAGGGACCAGTGCCCTTTTCCCTTCCCAGCTCCTGCACCACACGTTCTGTACCACCTCTAGCCATGTCTACACTTCCTAAAAGACAGCTGGTGCAGGACAAGTAAGATGGGCTGCTGAAAGTGCAGCATGGTCTCAGAGGGCTGGTTTCCCTTGTTCCCAGCCTCCTGTCCTGATGGCCAAACATAAACCTCTAACCGTAAATCACATACAGAAACTCATTTTGACAGCTGCAGGTTTCCACTTCACTGTGACAGGGTTTACAGTATGAGCCAGTTTACAGAGGCAGAGACAATCTGTATGTCTTGACTTCATGACAGACTGGCACGACACCATGGTGATGTTGATGCAGCCGTCTGCCAATGGTGCTGGCACTACCAGGATGAATGAAGGATGGAGGCATCACTGCTTACTATCCTGGCTGTTGGGTCAGTCTAAGGCCTGCCCTTGCTTACGTCACATGTGCAGTTGAGCGTGAAATGCAATGTGGAAAAGTAGGTACACTCACTCAGTACACTAAAGCTGGAGGTGAGTCTAATGAGATCTGAGCTACAAACCATTCTGAAATCCATCTCTGACTAACTCCACCCACACAGTGCACTGGGAGGACTTCCTGAGTGCTGCTGTACATGATTTTAAAATGGAGTTCAATCAAATTAAAAGTCAGTCAGCAGTAACGACCCTCAGGCGATGTGAGTGAGTATTTACAGCATTGTTAAGAACATCAGAACAAAGTTCAAACGGCACACAGTGGTCTGTATAAAAACTATTATTTAATATTAATACTAATACTAATATTATCAGATATTATTTACAATCATGTACAACACATGTAGCTTCAGTTCCTGTTTCTGCAGCTTACAGGGGAATTCTGCAGGTGCTTTATCCTTTGACCATGAAAGGATTTTAAAACCAAAATCTTCTCAACACTAACAAAAACAAACGTCCCAGACATCAGGCAGCGTGTTCATCACCGCTTCATGTAGTGTAGTTCTGCGAGGGAGCTTTTAGAGATGGACATGTGGTTCCCATCCCCACCACTGTGAACGATTCTGACGCAGGACGTTTTGGATTCTGTCTTTTGTCTTTAACTATGTGGAGAGATGAGTGGAGTTCCTCTTTGGGAAGCTGCAGGCGGATTACAGTTCGGAATGTTCAGATATGCAGTAGACGACGGTGGGCTTGGAGATGATGCTTCTACTGGATCTTTGTTGCAGCTGGGGAAAAGAAAGTGTAGGCTTCAGGAACAGCTCAAGCGGAGATCAGGGGAACTGATGCAAGCTCAATGACGACAATGTCCATATTTGAGGGATCCATCTCTCCAGCGATTACGAAAATCACGGTGACAAAAGCTTTAGGTGTGGTCATGAAGGCCATAGTGACGATGTCTTGGAGGTCTGGACAGGTGGTGTCTGAAGGCGTGGTGGGCACAGAGGCTGGACAAGTAGTGTAGCACCTGCTGCAAGATGAGGGTCTCTCAGTACACAGTATCTGTAGGTACAAGAGAATGTATTAGCATTAGGCTAACCTAGTTCAGCTTTGGCTGGTCTAATGCATGCTGTGTATAACTGAACAATAAATACTAACACCATAAAGTAGGCTAATGTTGTACAGTAGCACTGAACACTACCTTTCATGTTTCACAACATACAGTTCACCAGTCTGTACAATCTATACTGTTTATACTATTTAACAGACACAGAGTTCACCACCTAAACAAAACCTCGTCCATCAACGCTCATAATAAACCATAAACAATAAAGACTCATTCATTCACCTTCTAAACTGCTCATCCTCCGGGGTCATGGAGGGGATGAGGAAGCCTTTTCCAGCACCTCCTGGGCAGAAGACAGCTAACACCCTGAACAGGTCAGTATAGATAATTTACTGTTTGATTTTCATTGGGGTCCTACTACATGACATCCATGTGTGGTATCTACACACTAGAACTTAAAAAGGACCTGTCTGAGTCTTGCTGACCTTCTAAATGTTTCCCAGGGTGCTGGACATGCTGCTGTAGGAGGCCTCCACATGGTCTGCAGCTGGTCACTACTTCATCTGTCAACAAGGCACTGGGGCAGAACCATCTTCAGTGGCTGGAAAAGAAAGACTGGGGACTCGGGGTAGAGAACACAGACGGTAGCATCGTAAGAGACACAAAGGCCTCAGCAGTGAAGAGATGAATCACCAGACGCAACAGTAGTGGCTGCAGGTCTGACAGTGGCGGTACCCAGAGTCAAAGATGCCACCTCTGCGGTAACCCTGGTTGTGCCAGTGAAACAGAGACCGTAGTGGTGACGCCTTCAGCTGTGAGCAGGAGCTGTACAGTGCTGGTGTAAAGGCTGTAGTGATGATGTCTTCAGCGATCATGGTGATCATGGAGTGGCAGGGACTGTGACTGTGTGGAAAGGCTCTGCTCTAAGCCTAACAGTGCTGATACCCACAGCTGAAGACACCACCTCTCCAGTCACCCTGGTTGTGGTAGTAAAATAGAGACTGCAGCGGTGACACCATCAGCTATGGGCAGGAGTTCTAGAGTGCTGGTGTGGGTACACAGGATGTAGTGGAGATGTCTTCAGCTACAGGCAGGAGCTGTTAACACCTGCAGCTGTAAGCAGGGGCACTGAGCTACAAGATGAACTGCTGTAGTATTTTAATATCTAATAAACACTAGGCCTGTGTATTTGCGTGATGCAGTGTGCATTAGGCTTGTACAAGTTTAAGTTAGACTCATTCAAATATCCTACAAACACAAGTAGATGCCTAGAGTGGTGGAAACTTCCTCTCCAGGCCGGGGCACTGGACTTATGGGACAGCGCCACCATCTAGAGTGACAGGCTCTCTAAGGAGAGTAAAAAGGAAACTGCTGAGGAAACTGTGAGCCTAACCTGGGTGATGCCCACAGCTGATGGCCCCACCTCTCCGGTGACCCTGACTGCTGACATGAAACAGAGACTGTAGTGGTGGGACCTTCAGGCATGAGCATGAAGCCTGTAGTGATGATGTCTTCAGCTAAGGGAAGGAGGAACCTGCACAGGGGAACTACAAGTGACTCGTTAGCTATAAGATGAACATCTTTGGCTGTGAGGGGAATCCTTGCTAGTCTCCATCTCCATTACAGCACCTGAAAGTTCTCCTATTAAAATTCCCATGCTCCCGACTCTAGCTGCCACTGCCTCAGGGTTAAAGCCCACAGCTGAAAACACTGTAGCTATAATTCCCATGCCTGCATCACAAGGCACCACCACATACACCTCAAGATGCAACCCGTCCAGCACTCATACTCCTAGCCAATGCTGCTATCACTCCTAGGTCTTGGCTTGCAGCTGCATAAGCCACTACTCCAAAGGTCATAGTAGATGGTGAGAAACCTACAGTATCTGTCACCAAACCTAAAGGCACTCCACAACCCCTGCTTGCATTTAGCAGTGGTTCCATTTGTAGCATCCTAACCACGACCTAAAGGAACCACTGTTCTAGATATTCTGCACATACCTGCAGGTATAAATTCTCTAAAACACCTCTACTAACAGCTAAGAGATAACACTGCCACACCATTAGTCACGCCTGAAACTAAAGTGGACACTGCTTCAGAGCCTGGTGACACAGTTGAAAGCTCCAGTGCTTCAGTCACCATGCCCCTCCCTGAAGGGCCCTGCTCAATGTGTCATTGTTCCAGAACTGCTGGCAAGTTGTTATTGCTGTGGTGTCAGTGTCCATGGTTAAGGCCACCATTGCTTCAGAGTTCCTGACCACCACCGCAGTTTCCCTGGTCATGACTTGAGGTTCTGCTGCTCTAGGAGTCTTCTGCCAGGGACATCTACACTGCTCTGGCTGTGTCCAAAAACGTCACCGATGTGTGACCTGCAGGTGCTCCTAGGGTCTCCCACTCCACAGTCTGCTGTTAATTCTGGGGCCTCAAAGGAGCTCTCCTTGGACTGTGCGTCTGACCATCACCACCTGAAGTCTCCTTGTCCATACCCACTCCAGAAGTCCTGCCCTGTGGCTGAAGATGTTCTGGGCTGACATGGTGCTACCACTCCAGAGGTCCTGCTCATAGCTGAAACCATCACTTGCCTCTACTTGCCCACAATCAAGTTGTTGCCACTTCCATTAATACACCCACATATGTTCTCCTGTCAGCCTGGAGCTGGCACTTTGGACTCCAAGGGGCTCTCTGTTGCGGATCCGTGACAAACTCCCCACATCTGAAGACTCCAATGTCCTCCAATGCCCTGACTGTGACTGAAGGCATCACCAATCCCGCGTCCCTGCTCATGGCTGAAGGCTGCTTTTAAGGATTAGTAGAATCTAACTGATGATCATCGCCCCCTCTAATTTACACCGCTAACACAAGAGCTAACGATCAACATGTGGACACTAATCTGAATTAAAACACGCAGCCGCATGTTCATAATAGATAAATATTAAAAGTTAATTAGTCCATAAAATTATTGAGGAGCCCATTCATCATTCTGTGTTATAATAATTCTAATCTCACCCACTTTCATATTTATTCTTAAAAATATTAACTGTGTTCTTATTAGCAGCACGATAATCAGCAATACCTCATATTCGTATGAATATATGAATAGCCCACTCCAAATTTCCTATTTAGCCTGGTGGGTTATGTTCCACTGGTGTCCTGGCTCCTGGTGCTGTTCCTTGTTTCTTCATTAACACAATCTGAAGAAGCTAAAACTGGGTGACTCTTAGGTTCCCCCGACGTCCTCCTATCACTGTGTCTCCAGCATGGTCCTCTAACGATCTGCTGCATTCTTCAGGTCAGTGAAGACGTCCTTGAAGAACTGTGGGTCGTTGTTGATTCGCAGCATCTTCCCACTCATGCGCTTGGTGATGTCCACTGTCCTCTTCCAGAAGGCGCCTCTGTTCTCCTCCACCAGGAAGGGCATGGCTGGATAGCCGATCTCGTGGCCAATGTAGGCGTACGCCACAAAAAAGCAGGTGAGGACCACTACCTGAAGTTCCTTCATGCTGGACACCTCAGCCGAGACAGTGTCACGGCACAGCATGTAGAGGAAGACCACGCTGCCCGGGCCAATGAAGAAATGAGCCTGGCATCCGTTGACCAACAGGAACATGTCTACGATGCGGAGCCACATCAGAGGGTCGTCAGGAGAGAGGTCCTTAAGCAGGCAGCAACGACGGCACAAGAAGTCGCCCAGCAACCTGAGGAGCTCATCGGTGGAGGCATCCTTAAGCACCATCTCATGCGTGATGAGAGCCTGCTCTGAGAGCACGTCGGCATGTGCATCCGTGGCTGTGGAGCTGACGGTGGGTTGAGGAGATGCTGAGGAAGGGCCGGTACCAGGCTGGGGTTTCTCCAGATGTTGGGTGGTGATGGGACGCACAGTCACTCCTTCCAGCTTGTTCCTAGAAGCGAGGTCCATGATCTTCCTCCTCTTGGCTGAAAGAGCCTCAGGTGAGAGCATGCCGAGGAGTCGCTTCTTGCCTCTTGTCCTGTTGTCCTCGTTGACAGGTGTCGAGAAGACGTGGCCCATCCTGCTGTCCACTTGGGTCCACTTGTACACCTGTTGATATGTGGAGTGTGTTGGCGTGTGGAGTTTGTTGGCGTGTGGAGTGTGTTGGCGTGTGGAGTGTGTTGGCGTGTGGAGTGTGCTGGTGTGTGGAGTGTGCTGGTGTGTAGAGGGTGTTTGGAAGAAGACGGAAAGTGGAGTAGTATGGAGTGCAGTGAAAATGGTATCTGAGGAGAAAAGACACATATCAATGTTAAAGCTTTCCTGGGAATTTCAGATTTTCCCAGCCCAGTTCAAAGGAGGCACTGTGACAAGGAATGCAGTGATATGGGAATTCTGGACCAATGCAGATACCGATATTTTACATGTACATATACTGGGCATGCAACACTGCATTCTGTAAAGACCCCCATACACCAGATGCACCATATTCCCATTCCATACTCCCTGATACACGGATCAAAAGACCCAAGTTATTTTAATCCAGGAAACCTGGAACAGGAAAACTGGACATGAACCTGACTTCAGTTCTGTATGGCGGGAGGATCAGAGTCAATTTACACCTGCAGCTTTACAATGGAAACACCACCAACACTGAAACACCACTAACACTAACACTTAAACACCACTAACACTTAAACACCACCAACACTGAAACACCACTAACACTTAAATACCACCAACACTTAAACACCACCAACACTGAAACACCACTAACACTTAAACACCACTAACATTTAAACACCCCAAATACGTAAATCACCATCTCAGAGTCATAAATCAGTGACTGAATTAAGACGGGAAAGAAATTACCGGGTTAAAGGTCGTTGCTATGGAGATGTTGTAAAGGTTAAATTTTCGAGCTGAACGTTTAGAAACGATGATTAATGATGTTTCTGATCTTTCACACAGACATTTCCTTTAGTTCTGAAAAGTGGAGGAATATCATACACTAAAGAAGCTCAAACCGAACTAGAACCTCTCCCTGGTTCAGCAGGCTGTAGGGTGCTAGCATTACTGCTGCATTACTATTGCTGCGGAGTGCTGATTGGCTGATCAGCTGAGTGCAGCACTTTCGATGGGTCAGTGTTAAAAGGCCCGTTACCTTCATCTTTCTTACATCCCCACTGTGTTCAGAAATAAAGCCTGTGTGATTTCAGGAGCCAAAAGTAAACGACATAAATTTTCTAAACCACCACTGTGCTTTTAAGACGATATGTAAATGACCTCTGTTCTAACTGGAATATTTTATTTATTAATTTATTTGCAGGTGGAAACACTTCTTACCATTTCTCCTTAAATGGGCGTGGCTAAACTACTATAGGCGTGCATATGCAAAAGTGTTAGATTTATTTATTTATTTATTTATTTATTTATTTATTGGTAGACTGGCTCTTTTTCCAGCAGGGTTTACCTGTATGAACTGTATGAGGAGTGAATGGAGCGTCAACTGAGGGGATTTCGTTTTTCCATGATCTGGGCCCTTTGAAAGGATGAACGAACTACAAGCTCCATAGGAACCTATTCATTTTGGACTGTGTCCGGAGCGCCCTCTAGTGCCTGACCGAGAACACGACACTAATGAGTGAGCGGCGTTTCTCCTCGCTGCCTGAGTCAGTGAGACCCGAACGCACCAATCACGTGCAGTATGGAAAACCAGCTTCACTGAGGAGCCGTTTCTCCAGCTGAACGGAGGAGGTGAAGTTCCGGTGGATGTAGTCTCCTCTAGATGTGACCGGAAGTGAGTTTGATGCTAATGAAGGTGGGTTTGGTGGTTGAATGCAGTGACTGGAGGAGCTGAGCTCGGAGACTGACGTCACAGCGGCAGTACAGGAGGTGGGGCCTGTTTTGATTTGAATAGCTCCTCCCAGACCGGAGTAGCGGAGCGGAGCGGAGTGAAAATGTACTAAATAGAGGAGATAAAGGAGGAGAAGCCGCTGAAAGAGTGTAGAAGTGTGCTACAGACTCACGTGTATCTGCTGTGTGGGGCTGAGAGGGTGAGGGAGGTGAAGGTCTGCTGCTGTAGCTGATAAACTTTGAGAGCTTTTTCGAGTTGCTGCTTCAGTCGCTTAGCTGATCTGAACGCTGGAACGTCGCCATGGAGACGATCACGATCAGGCGTAAACAGGCAGTTTACATAATAACAAACAATAAACAACAACAACATAACCGCCATCATTCATCTGTTCATGTATTACATTTTTATTTCATTCTAGTTTTTATTCTGTTTTCTCCCCTTTAAATACAATTTAAAGGTTTTAATTTTCTCAGTTTTAGTTTCCAAGGTTTTAGTTTAATTCCAAAAAGTTTTATAAATAACAACAAACAATATGTAAAAAAACTGATTATAATGCTCCTAATTTATGAATTCACAATTATTTTAAACTTTTAATCACATTTGAATACAGTTAAATTACAAATAACCACCAACAATATTTAATTTAAATACAGAAATAATAAAGTAATGATTTGTTTCATTTTTTAATAACATTGTTTTTGATAAAACAATAAACAATTAGTACAATACATAGAAGCCAATATGAGGGTTATAATTGATTTACTTAAACCTATTTTAGGCTTTTAATTACTTTGAATATATATTGTATTATATATTTGAATTTGAATATATATTGAACTATTCTTTTTACTAATAAATACTTTCAAACACAGTTTAATTACAAAACTTATTACAAATAATGTGTACTATATGTTTAAAATGTTTTAAATTTTTTATCACTTTTAAATACAGTGTTTTTGCATGAACGTCAGCAATGTATACAATATATGAGTAATTATATAATGCTTTAATTATACAATTTTATATTTTAATATTCTATATGAAAAAGGGTGTGAAATTCCAAAATGTATTCCAGTCACTAAAGTAGATTCAATTATATTTTCCTATAATAATAATAATAATAATAATAATAATAATAATATGTTTAATAGGCTAATGGCTTGTCTCCAGCAGTCCAACACAAAGTTACTAGTATTTTCTCAGGATCACAGTTATTACCATTTCAGTAATGAAGCACTAAATGAAATGTACAGTAATTCTACTGAGGTGGTTCAGTATAATCTGCCTGGACTGTAAATGCAGTTCCAGAGTCGAACACGGAATATCACTGCACAGCAAATTTGCCAGTGTTGAAATTAGTGTTACTGATTTCAGAGTTAAAGTGTTGAGATTCTGGTATTAGATTTGGCAGACCTGACACTATATCGTGTCAATGTTATATGGAACAAGGTGTAATACTGCAGAGTTCACGACCTCCAACACTTAAAAGTGTTATTCTCTTCATCCGGGACCCTCCGGGCTCACTGTGAAAAATTCTTCAGCAACGCCATTTTCTTTGAGCTGCATAGAGGAGCAAATCTGGTGAGTATTTGTCAGAGTTGTGCTTAAAGTGCTGTACTAAATGTTTTAGTATAGATTTCTGGTGTAAAATTTGTGACATCTTAGTAAGTCTCATACGAAGAGTATTTCTGTTTAATGTTATCCCAACAGAGACGTTCCACCTTAAATGCTAAAGCTATTAGCCATATTTATGTGAATTGCGTTGTTCCACCTTAAGTGGTAAAATAATTACAAGAAATCCACTCTTTATTCTCCATCGTGTTTATTTCTGTGTTCAGTTTTGAATAATGATGGAGTTATATTCAAGTGCACAGTTGTTTCTTAATAATCTCCGTCGTTCCACCTTAAATCCTCCAGTTTTTTTCTTGTTTACGCGCCAGTTTATTCTCTCCTTATTGGCTGAAGGCTATGGAGGACCGAATCTGCCAAAATAATAAATAAATAAAACACTAATACTTAAATTAAAATGGTAAAGAAATAATGATGGTAGATCTAAAAATACATAAATAAGCATAGAAATAAGTATATCAATAAATAAAAAACTTAAATAAATGTGTAATGTGTATTTATTTTATTTGTGTTACTTAATGAACATTTTTATATTAAATTAATGTATTTATCTAATTATTTATTAATAAATTCATTTATTTATTTATTTTTGTTTTTCCTTACCCTTATGGTAATAAAAGGGCTGTCAATCCATGACGTCAGTGTGTCTTAACATTCCTATTGGTTGATCGACAGCAGATTCCGTAGATCGATTGTCTTGCTCCATCAGCAGTAACTATGAACAACACGGTGCACTAATGTCTGCTTACAGGCAACAGGTAGCAAGAGATCTGAGACTCTTAGCTGACCCTGCTGAAAATGCAGGTGCAGATGATTTACTCTTTCGGGTGGAGGCTGTGGCTGGCAGTTTGTTCCATTATGCTACATCTTCTGATACAGAGATCGACCCTATAGTGTTTACGAATTTGGAGGAGGTAGTTCATCGTCTCTCCCTGCTAAATTCAGATCATGCAACACCTGGAAGCTGCCTCTCTGAGCAGATCCGACACCGACCTGCGCCCCGGTATTCGTCCTCTCGGAGTCTTTCACCCGAACGCATAGCCAAGCTACATAGCTCTGCTCGAAATCAACTCCTGTCGTTCTGCACTTGATTACTAAGCCTGAACATGAAAAACACGCCTCCTCATTATCATATGAAAGAAGAAATACAGAAATAAATAAATTAATAAATATATATTTTTAAATAATTAAATGTATAATTAAATTATATTTTATGTAAAAATAATATGTATTAAATAAATAGATTTTAAAATGACCATGTTTAAATAATATATGCAGAAAATATATATAAAATGAAGGGAGACATTAATAAAACATTAATAAACAGTACAAGAATAAATAAAATGAGGACTATATAAATGCAAGAGAAGGAAATAAGCGTTTAAATAAAATCAAAGCAAGCAATATATACACATTCTAGTTATTTTTATTTAAATGTTCATTTTATTTAGTCTTTTATTTATTTATTTATTTATTTATTTTTAATTTTGGCAGATCCGGTCCTCCATAATCCCACAGATTGGCCACGGAATGGAGAGAGGAACATGATTTCTAGGCTGCAGGGCAATCCCTGTTGTCCAAGGTGGTCTAAATCCTGGCTGGTGCAAAGGAGCATTTTTCTGCACCGTCCTCCAATCAGAGTCCTTTATTTTTATCCATGAAAGTTAGATGTTTTCCAATCCATCTCTGCCAGTCTGTTTTTCACTCTTTAATTGAAATTTGCACAACTTGTTGGCCACAAAGTCAAGGTCCAAGCTCCACAAGCAAAAAATTGCCTTAACCCGGATTCACTGCGGTCACAACGCAGAATACTAACCACTATACGATCACAGCTTGCCACCAGCCTGGTACTGCCCTGCAGTTTCTCTTTCCTGATAAAGCTCTTCTTGGTCCACATGAACGCGATGTCGTGGTTTTCACGGTCAGATCATTCAGCCACATACGCATGACAAGGATTTAAAAAGTCGAGACTGGACTGACGTGTTGTTGAGGACTTTGTGTTACATGAACGTAACACAGGACTGCAGGACTCCAGAAGATCAGGTTACCGTGTGGCTCAGCTTTAAAAGCGCAACTGCCCCGTGTGAGGATCGAACTCACGACCTTCAGGTAACAGGCACTTGACCAGTAATACATGGGAACAGCTTAGCCAGTCCCGTATCTCTCAAGCCCCCTAACTGTTTCCATCAGTCAGTAAATCAGAGTTGGATCAGACCTTTCCCATGGTACAGCCAGTGCTGCAGATCCACTGTCAGCTCAATGCCTCCAGGCTGATCAACACAAGCTGTTCAGCTGTCTTCTCCCGCGTATGCCCACCTCAACCTTTCTTAGCTCTTGGTTGGATGGGTGGGGCCTGTTTTGATTTGAATAGCTCCTCCCAGACAGGAGTAGCGGAGCGGAGTGGAGTGAAACTGTACTTAATAGAGGAGATAAAGGAGGAGAAGCCGCTGAAAGAGTGTAGGAGTGTGCTACAGACTCACGTGTATCTGCTGTGTGGGGCTGAGAGGGTGAGGGAGGTGAAGGTCTGCTGCTGTAGCTGATAAACTCTGAGAGCTTTTTCGAGTTGCTGCTAAGTGTAAACAGGCAGTTTATATAATAATAAACAATAAACAACAACATAACCGCCATCATTCATCTGTTCATGTGTTACATTTTTATTTCATTCTAGTTTTTATTTAATATTTTAGGGGTTTTCTCTCTTTTTAAGTTCCATTTTAAGGTTTTAATTTTCTCAGTTTTAGTTTCAAAGGTTTTAGTTTAATTCCAAAAGTTTTATAAATAACAACAAACAACATGTAAAAAACAGATTATAATGCTCCTAATTTATGAATTCACAATTATTTTAAGCTTTTAATCACATTTAAATACAGTTAAATTACAATTAACCACCAACAATATTTAAAATAAATACAGAAATAATAAACTAATGATTTGTTTCATTTTTTAATAACATTGTTTTCAATAAAAAATAAACAACTTGTACAATAAATAGAAACCAATATGAGCGTTATAATTAACTTACTTAAACTTATTTTAGGCTTTTAATTATTTTAAATACAAATAAATGAAAAAGAACAAATAAATATTATATATAGTGCTATTCTTTTTACTAATAAATACTTTCACAGTTTAATTACAAAACTTATTACAAATAACAATAAATAATGTGTACAATACGTCTAAAATATTTTAAATTTTAATCACTTTTAGTGTATTTGCATAAACGATCAGCAGTGTATACAATATAGTAATCATAGAATGCTTTAATTATATAGGTTTTATATTTTAATATTCTATATGAAAAAGGGTGTGTAATTCCAAAATGTAAACTCACTAAAGTAGATTGCATTGTAATTGTATTTTCATATAATAATAATAATAATAATAATAATGTGTGTAATAGATAGATAGATAGATAGATAGATTATAGATAGTATAGGTATAGATAATACAGAATAGCACAATAAAATATGAATATAAATAAAGTTCTTAGTGTCTGTGTAATGGAGGTAGTGGTATACCATTTGCTGTGCAAATTAAGAAGATGACTGATGTCAGCCATATAGACAGTGCGACGGAGCTACTGGAACAGTCAGCCACTCGCGTCGGCACCGGAAGAACTTGTCTCCACCAGTTCAACATAAAGTTACTAGTATTTCCTCAGGATCACAGTTATTACCATTTCAGTAATGAAGCACTAAATGAAATGTACAGTAAGTCTACTGTGGTGGTTCAGTATAATCTGCCTGGACTGTAAATGCAGCTCCAGAGTCAAACAGGGAAGATCAGTGTAGAAGTTCCAGATCTTCATTACAGTGTACGATCCCTCATTCATACAGGTGTAGAGATAATCAGGGCTGTACACTGAGGAGGTGATGAGTCCTGAGAGTCAAGCTCACTTTTACACTGCTACATTTCCCAGTGATGGAGACGGAGGGATGAGACACTTCAAAAGCAGAGATACAGTGGGTCACAAAACTATTCAGCCAACCACTGATTGTGCAGGTTCTCCTACTTAGAAAGACGAGAGGGGTCTGTAATTTTCATCATAGGTACACAAATAAAATCCAGGAGATCACAGTGTAGGATTTTAAAGAGTTTATTTGTAAATGATGGTGGAAAATAAGCACCCCTGGTAAACATGAGCCCAATGGGCTTTAAATCTTTATTATATATATTCTTTATTATATCTCCTTTTTATTTCTCATTCAGTATACCAACATGAAGGCAGCCTCTGTCTGCAGTGTGATGCTTGTAAAACAAAAATTAATCTTATTATATAAAAATATTTTTCTCAAATCTGTGTTCCACCATTATTAACTCCCCTCCAGCCCTTGGTGCAGCCAACTCCCACGGCTTCACAGACCCACCACCATACTTCACTATGGGGCTTTTCTGTATGGGTATCTTTCTCTCCAGCTCTGTAGCCTTAAACTTAAATCAGTTTCAACTTTAACTGTGTCTGCTCACCTACAGAAGCAGCTACACCTCCTCTGAAGCTCATCCCTTTCATTTACTACACTGATGTAGCTTGTCTCCAGATAGTATTTGAGTTTAGTCAGGTTGGTGTAACTGGTCTGTAGCTGGTCTCTCTCTATAGTCAGGTTGGTGTAACTGGTCTGTAGCTGGTCTCTCTCTATAGTCAGGTTGGTGTAACTGGTCTGTAGCTGGTCTCTCTCTATAGTCAGGTTGGTGTAACTGGTCTGTAGCTGGTCTCTCTCTATGGTCAGGTTGGTGTAACTGGTCTGTAGCTGGTCTCTCTCTATGGTCAGGTTGGTGTAACTGGTCTGTAGCTGGTCTCTCTCTATGGTCAGGTTGGTGTAACTGGTCTGTAGCTGGTCTCTCTCTATGGTCAGGTTGGTGTAACTACTCTGCAAGAGGTCTATCTGTGCAGTGAACTGTAACCACAGCACTGTGATGACAGCCAGCAGGAGAACACACATCAGCCCCAGACACCCTGCAGCCACCTTGTAGGCTCTGCTCCCTGCAGGGCTCGTTCCTGAAAATAAACACATACATATTTCAAATAGATACATTCATATTATTACTCCATCGACTCGTCCATCACGGTCACTGTAGAACAGAGCACCACCACTCCAGAGTCTGAGTTTGCTGTGAAACTTGGGGATTTGCTTTTCCAGTCTAGCAATCCCAGCAGCAGTTCTTTCTGAATGTGTCCTTGGTCTTCTCCACCACCTCAAACATGACCACCACCGTTCCTGTGAACTCCCATTTCTTCATTACATTAGGAACTGAGGAGATGGCTACCTGGACTGCATCACCTGGCCTTTCCTAATGATGCCTGTGAACAAGCCACAGCCATAACAGGCTTATTAAGGACTGAGATCTTGATATAAGGTCTCTGAGGTCATTACATCTCCTGGAGTTGGCCAAGCTTTTGCATGGTGCACCTTTTCATCTCTTCACTCTAAACCTGCACAACATATGACACTGCTCTTTCTTAAAATGCTGAAGAGGGTGTTATATCTTTAACTTAATGCCTGTTGGGGATCAGTTTAACATCAACCCGCTTGTCCAACTGTCTAAATGTGTAGGCCACTGTATGTAATATTGATATTAGTAAAATACATAGTGGAATCACATTATTATGACCACTTCCTACTCTCTACGTCAGGAGTTGTGGCATTCTCTGAGCCCACTAATCCATGTGTGAATCCATCCTTGCAGATCACACCGATACATAGAAATGCTAGAAATGTCTGACATTGGTTGGAAGAGCATGACCAAGAGTTCCAAGTACTACCCTGGCCCTATAACTCCCCACACTTGAGCATCCGTGGAACCACCTTGATCGTCATGTCCTCTCTCCCATGCCCCCTTTAGCAGCTGTGGGAGACACTGCAGTCAGCATAGCTCCAGATACCTATGACAACCTACCAGGACCTTACTGAGCCACTTTCAACCCATCTAGCTGTTGTCTGTGATGCACACTGTGGTTAATCTGGATAGTAGCTGGTGGTCATAATAATGTGGCTCGTCTATGTAGTAGGGGATCTGTTGTGTCTAAAGTATAATCTTTATGGGTAAAGATGCAGGTTACTGTACCTGTATCCTGAGGATCTGCTGTAGATATCCCAGAGGTTTGCTTTACTGTCTCAGCATTTCCATAAAGAGGAGTTTCATTTTGAACCTGTGTGTTCTTCCTTGGATTTGCTGCAGCAGTGTTCGTTTGGTAGCTTCTGGTCTCCCGAGTGTCTATTTTCCCCTTAGTAACATTTCCATATAGATTCCCATCATCGTCCGGAACATATCCCATGTTCACATAGATGTACTCCATTCTCCTAATTCTGCTCTGATAGAAGTCTGGGTAGTGAATAAGTCTATACGATGCAGTCAGCTCTACAAACGGGTCTGTGTTGGGTGATAACACTGGTGTGTGGTGGTGTGCGGCGATGCAGATGACAGGAAGTAAAGAAGGAAGTTTAGCTGAGATCTCCACCCATGTGTTGTTTCTCCTGATTAGAGTTAGACTGTATACAGTATAGCAGGTAGCAGTGTTAAACACACAGTACCGCACAAACATCAGAGAACACTCTTTCATTCAATACAGGTAAAGTCTAAAGCCCCAGCAGCTAAATATAAAATCAGGATTCTCAGTATTTAGGCCCTGTAAGGGTCCGGGCTGTACCGCCGGCAGCCAGCAGAGGGCGGCCGCGGCGGCGCCGTTCTGGCGGAACTACAGCCCGGAACTCCAAACCCCAGAATGCCCCGGGCTGATCAAGCCAACGAGCGGCACCTGGGGTGGCAGCCATATAAGCCCCTACCACACAAACACCTCCGCTGCACCTTTGTAGAGGGGTAGCTGGTACGGTACACAGAAAAGAGAAAAGAGAAAAGAGAAAAGAGAAAAGAGAAAAGAGAAAAGAGAAAAGAGAAAAGAGAAAAGCTAAAGAAAAGAAGAGAAAGCTAAGCTAAAGAAAAGAGAAAGCTAAGCTAAAGAAAAGAGAAAGCTAAGTAGAAGAAAAGAGGAAAGCTAAGGAAAAGAGAAAAGCAACAAGTGTAGAAAGCGTGCGTCACTCTCAACACAAAGATACACAAGTCCCCTTTCTGTTAAACCCTCTTCTGTTTATTTGTGATTTTTATCAACTTCTCCTTTTGTTTTGAGAACGCAATCCTGGCGTCTCCTTTGTTTGTTTTTCCCGCCATTTCTCCCTCTCTTTCACAAAACCCTTCCTGACTTACCTCACGTGTACTAACGCATAGCGCAGTGGTAGCACGTGGGGTTCTCAATACAAAGGTCTGGGGTTCGATCCCCGCCTAAACCAGTATCCCAAAACACTTCACACACAGTTTCACGTGCACCCACATCCAGGAAGTCCGTTTGCTTGCAGTTTAACATTTACATCGCCACAAACGGATTTCTGCCCTGGGCTTGGGTCCACACCCCCAACTGCGCCCTGACAGGCCCAATCCTATTTCTTATTTTCACCCCTGCCTCGTGTTTTCGAGTGAAACCCTCCCTCATGAAAGTTAGTTAGAGAGTTAGGAGGGGTAGTGGTTGAAATATTCCCCCTGTGAAACGGGACAGCCCTTTGAGGACTGGATATGCCATCAGTTGTCGTCAGCGGCTTTTATGTAAACAGCTGAAAAGCATGGGCACTCGCGATTCATTCACAACTTCAGTTTTATATATCAGTCAATATAACGAGTCAATAAATAAATAAATAAATAACTACATGACTTTATTAACAGGCTACTAGCGGTGCTCTGTAGGCGCCCCTGCCAGTCTGCAGTGATAGCAGAGGAGGGTAAAGTTCAGCTCCTCACTGCTCAAATACACGTAGGGCATCATGTGCCTTCAAAGACGGGGATGACCGTTATGTGTTATCAGCACCAAGAATTCCTAAAATTTCCCTGTTCCATCTTAAATGCTGCAGCAGTTGCATTATGGTCTCTGAGGTGCTGCGCTATTTAAGGTGGAACTGGAATTTCGCTAGGTAGCCCCAGACATCAGCGTATTACTAGCGATTTATACACGTTATGAAGAAAATGAACGTAAGTGGCCATTACAGGGTTATCTTACAGTACAGTGGCTTCTTTACAGAGTAAATACTGATATTTATAGGTCTCTTTGGTCGCTTGTGCAGCCATCTTGCTGATAATTTGCAGGGCATTCTGGGAATTTTCTCATAACACTCCATTTGGAGAGTCATGTATCCCCAACACTTGTCCCAATTGTTGTTGAAATGGAGGGGAAGGGCCAACCCTACTTTTAGATTGGGCCCTCTGTTCTTTTCAGGAGTCTTGTTTTCAGTTTTTCCAAGAAATCTACAGGGACATTTTTGCACACCTCCACAGTTCAGTCCTAGAAGTTGGTTGCTTTTTACTGCTTCAATCAAAGTCACCTCAAACACATGTTGAGGTCTGGACTCCGGGGTGGTGAGCACTAGTTTGATTGTTCTGTTTCTAAGGGCTTCTTGACAGCTTTCCCCATAGTGTTAAGTGTATGTTGAGTGTTGGGAATTTGGACTGGAAATCCAGTAGAAGTACAGGAATGTTTAACAGCTGGAGTAAAGGTGTTTGGTCATCCAGGACTAGAACCAAAGAACTCTATTTTAAGGACCCTATGCTAGGCAACATTTTACACAGCTGCTTTGTTAATGGCCTTTGGTGGCCTGACTCAACTGAGGATTGGAGATTAGACTGCTTAGAATAGCCTGCTGCCTCTACCTGGTATGTGCAGCCGTGCAGCCAGGTGTGTACCTGCAGATGGTAAATGTAAATATGTTATATAATAAATAGCTTTGCCCTGTCTTAAATAGATCGATGCATGAGTCAGGTGGTATATGTAAAAAACCTACTTTATTATCATTACTGTTACACTGTCTGACAGGGGAATCGACCCAGGATACTGTGGCACACCCACTACTCTACCAGCCCAGTCCAGGCCAAATCCTGTCACAGCTGTTACTGGTGCTAATAGAGGTAAGTGCCACATTAAGTAAAACTAAAATAAAAAAAAATACTTTCTATAATAAACAAAATTCAACAGATACATAAACAAAGCCGTAATATACATTTTAACTCCAGTGCCCTTAGTTAGGAAGATGACCTCCTATACAATATTCATCAATCCATGGAATAACAGCCTCCACAAGAGTTGAGACTTCCCAGCTCCCAACACATCTACAGTATTTGTGAAATGAACACAAATTCTCTTGGTAGTTTTTATGTTATGAGTATTTTTAAGTGATCTTTGATTCTTTCAAGTGAAGCTGGAAAGCTTCAGATTTATGATCTCAAACCTAATTTAAATTCTCAAGCCAATGAAAGCTCACCAGACAAATTAGTTACCTGTGAGTGAAACATACCTAACAACATGCATCACCTCAGTAAGGGCATTCTACTTAACCAATTATTTTTTATGCTGTTAAATGATCTTTGGGTAAATCTGAGTTTCATTTGAAAATTAATATCACTTCTAAAAATGCTGTCCCACGTTTTTACACCACTACGGCCAAAAAAATAAATCTATAAGTGGAGCCTTAATTGTAGAACAACCCCACATTTTAGAACAGGAAGTGAGAGGTGGATTGACACCAGGCCTTCTGGACTTGGTGCTGACCACGGTGCCTCCACACAGGGATTTATTGGTCTCCACCAAGACAAAAGCGAGACTAGTCACTCCGCTCGATCCGCTGCCATTCTGTGTCACTCCATGGCAGTCTGGCATGACACCATCAAGGGCTTCACTGCTCACATACATACATACATATACATACATACATACATATATATATATATATATATATATATATATATATATATATATACACAAACACCAAAGTAATATCTGCATTGTAATATCTCTTTGGGTTTCCATGAGATGATCATCCAGTTATCTCTAGCCAGCATTGCCTGTTTCAACTCTGGGAACATTCTATAGCATAGTTAGTTTTTTTTTTTTTTTTTTTTTAGAAATTATTTAGAATTCCTACTGAATGTTTTTCTACTGCCTTTTCTGGCAGAAGAACACACAATGTCAAATCTTTAGTATTCATGTGATCCTCCATAGGCCCACAAACTACTCAACCCATGCATATCAGAACTGTACACTATTATTAATATATAATATTTATTGCATCTCACATCTCAGTTGTTTTATGGTGCTAATTTATGTGCAATAATCTCACTATTTATTATCAAGCACTTTATCACTTTCCAGTGTTAAGTTTTTTGATTTTTCTATTTCTAAGTGCAATATTTCTGTAAGTGCAATATATTTTTTTATTGTTACTTTTTTCTTCTATGTTTATACTTATGTCTTGCCGCTGTTATGTTACTAGTATGTCACGTGTGTTTGCTCTGTGTTTATATTTGCACATTAGAGTTTGGAGAAACACAGTCTCCTTCAGCTATGCACTCCTGTTGTAAAGTCTGATTGACAAGTTCACTTTGACTTTGACTTTCCACCTGTACTGTACAGTATTATGTATGTGTCATCTACTACCCTCTCCTGGGCATGCACAGTACTGCACATGACTACAGCCTTCCAGCTCTCCCAGGCTCCGCCCACTCTCTGCCACTACTTCCACCTGCAAGTCATCAGGGACTCATCAAGACCGCTACATATACCTCTTTATGTCAGGAGTTGCAAAATTTCTGTGTAGGTTACCTGAGTTCTGAGCTGTGCTTGCTTTGCTTCGCTTCCTGGTTTAGTTATTAAGGACTAGTATTAGAAGGTCCCTAACAAAGCCACGGTGCAATTTCAATCTGTTTCAACTCCTACAAATACAAAAAAACAAAAATCTACTGGAAGATATTTTATATATATTTTTGTAGCCTGCTGGGCTACTCCCCAAAACCGAGGCAGGGTCTGGAGCTTCCTAATTCCCATTACTACTGGGCATGTAATCTCCACAAACGTTTGTACTGGGTGAGTCCTGAGCCCCTTGTAGCTCATCCACCAGGGTTCACATCGAGACATCTTCCTCTCTATATCCACTACATGTAGGCCATAACCCAGCTGTGACTGCCAGTGTCATGATATATGGTTTAAATTAGAAAGCACAGAACAAGCCTCTTCTGAAGAAACCACTTGTTAATACCTTCATCTTCAGATTCTGCATTTTGCAAATGGATGGATGGGGGCATATTGACTCAATACGTATCTAAACAATGCTTGTTATATGAACAATGTTTATTTCTTCTTCTCTGAATTGGCAACCTGCCAAGTACAATTTGCCTTCAAATATATTTCTTTCTTTTTTCCAGATCAGTGTCGCACCTCCTGGTTCGCTCTTGTTGTGCCTCCAAACTACATCTACCAGGAGTCATTGGTGTATGACATCAGTCACATGCCCCATAGCCACCAATCAGGACTCGGTCTACAGATCACGCTCCCCTAAACCCTCATGACTCTCACCTGTTGTCCATTTGTGTGATGTTTGTCTCTCACAGTCCTTTTATTGGTTTGCGCTCCTGGCTCTATCCTTGCCTGTCTTCTCACTTTTCCTGTTTGCCTACTCCGTATATCTTGTTTCTGTCCTCATGGTTTTGACTTGGCCTGGTTTCATGACTACCCTTCTGGATTATCCCCCTGTGATTTAAACCTCAAGCCTTTCTGGATACCTGTAAGCATCTGGTGTGATTGCCCAGAGTTGTGTTTCCATTCTGGGGGTCTTTTTTATATGAACCCCACTTAAGCAGTTATAAAGTGGAATATCTCACTGTTTACTCCACTACATTATACAACTCTGTCCTTCCTATTGGCTCATGTGAGCATATAAACATAACATGTCCAAACCGAGGAAGCGTGAAGTGAGCCCACCAATCAGGTTACAGTGGTCACCTTGTTTTGACCTTGTTTTGACCCGTTGGATAGAGCTTGGTTCTAGCTAATTGAACCTGTTCTCCTTCAGTGTTCTGTGCTGATGATGATGTGAATAGACGTCAGTGTCAGACTAATGAATGAGCTTCTATTAAAGACTGGTGGACTGAGAGACACTAGAGTGTCTTCACCTACACTGAGCTGATGGAGAGTCTGTTCCAGGAATGATAATAGAACATTAGAGCCGTAATAAACCATCCTCCTGTTACTCTGTACACACCGTCCATCATCTCCGTTCCCTGATAAAAGTCTGAGTACTGAATAACTCCACACCAGACACTCTGGGCTTTATAAACGACTCTGAGTGTGGAGCTAACACTGATGTGCTGGTGTGTGGTGATGCAGGTGAGGCAGGAAGTCGAGAAGGAACTTTTGAGTATCTGTGATCCTCAGGCATGTTTAGCTTTCTCTTCATTTAAGTTCAAATCATGTGTTTATTATTCATGTATGTATTAATTCTATGTTGCTCCAGCCAAAACGGATAATGAATATTATAGCAGTCAGGAGTGTAAAACATGCAGAGCTCCCAAAAAAGATAATATCCTGACAAGTAAAAATAGCTTCCTATCTTAATTCTCTTGTTTTTAGATGGTTGTATGCGTATTCTAGGATTATATAACTAATAACTCATTTCTATTTCTATTTTTCTTGTTTTTAAGTTTGGTAGGCCAAGCTCTCACTATACTAACTGATCATTTGGCTGGTTTCCAGCTAGTTCCACAAAATTGCCTGGCAATGCAGTGAGGGAATTTGACTTCCTAAACATAAAACTAGTAAAGAGCTCCAGAAGTTAAATAATTACATAGAATAAGCTCACGACAAAGTTCAAGTTCAAATAGCTTTAATGACATGACATCATCCATGTGAAGAAGTTAAAACAATAAAAAAATACATAAAAAATTAATAATAAAAAACAAACATGAGATACATTTACAATAATGTGACAACACAGAAGAGAAAATGACATTTAACAGTTAATGAGTTGATACAACGCATATATGTGTTTAGAGACAGAGAAAAAAAACATTCTGTAAATACTTACTCGAAAAAAAAAAACAATGTTGTATCCGCAGCAACAATACATTTTCATAGCATCCTAGTACTTTGATAGCTGTGAAGAAATTCTACCATGAAGAATTGGTTAGCTAGGGCTCCCACAATTCCAAACACAATTCCCGACACACAAATCCTTTGATTCAATCTTAGCAAGTATGACAACAGTAAAGTGACATCCCCTCTATGGACAGCTGAGGGAATACGATAAACACCAGTAATGCTGAGGTTAATGAAGGATATGGCTCAGTAGATGGGTAGATCATTTTTGTTGCTTAGAAAAGCTTCTTGTTCAAATACTTACAGATTAAATTACATTCCAGATTAAATTACTATTTCTAATTCTGTTATAATAATCGCTACACCCAGTTTAAGGTGGGAAAACTCGAACAAGAACTGCTATATATGAAGCTGACCTCAGCCTCGTAGTTCTTATTCTGGTAGTAATTTTGATATGGAAATATAAGCTGTCAAAATATCATACTAGGTGTTTAATTCACAGAACAGCCTTCTGCATCTTCCAGCCAAAATCAAGCTACTGTTTCAACATATAAACTCTATTCGTGAAATTCACTCTCTACAGCCAGGGTGGTGTTTAGCTGTTCTGGGCTACTATGGACACATGGCGGCGGCGGCGGTGGCGGCGATGGTGGTGGTGGGCTCTGTTGGAAGCCGTCTCTAGGTGGATATTAAGAGCTCGTTCTAAGTGAACAAAACCATGAATGATTTGTTGTTGCAGGTATTTATAAACAGATGAACACAGTTATGTTTCTGCTCCATTAATAAAACTCATACTAGAGATACACCATCCTGACGTTTGCCCTGCTCCAGATGTGACGGAGAGGGGTTTTATATGGAGCTTAACCATACAGAATGTGAAATAAGGCATCTGTGTTGGAGTATACAAGGGCTGCATGATTATTAGACTGCTTACCTCCCCATAACTCTCTCTACATGCTTTTCTCACAGATCCACTTTCTTCTATTAACACATTGCCTGTCATTCCATTTCTTATTATCGCTGTAAAGCTCAACACAGTCTTCTTTCCCACCGTTATTCGGTTCATCCGTATTCCAGTACCTGAAAGCCAGAGAGTGAAAAGTGATTTAACATCAGTACAGTACCCAGCATTCATTTCACAATCACATCATACAACCATATAGCCTTTTCACACTACCATATTTGACTCAGTGGACGTTGTCATAGTAGGGGAAACCTTGAACTGGTGATGGCACTTTTGAACAGGAGCACAGGAGCCATGTGAAGCCATGTTGGCCAATCAGAAGTCTGGCTACGTCTCAAACTACCCACTAGCGAATGCCCTGTGCCAGGTATGGCAGTAACCTCCATAGCACATTCCTCCCCACACACCTCAGTTCTTCAATACAGAGTAAGAGTAACCGTATATTATTGTGTAGGCATGTAATGAGTCCTATAGGGGATGCTACGTCCACTGTCACACCCAACTGCCTCATGTACACAAAGGAGACAATGCTGTACACTCAACATTACGAGCCAAAATCTCCAAAAAGCTCAATTATTAATTACCTAAAATGGCATTTGCATGTGGACGATAACACACAGAAGAAGCTACATGTGGACAAGAGTAGTTGCTCATCTACAGACCATACGTCCAGAAGGCCTGGTGTCACTCCACCTCCATCCCTACCGCACAATCTGCAGGCACTGTGTGAGAATATTCAAGCTGCATGGGATGGATTATCACAGGACTGCTTTACCAAACCAACAATGGCGTATGCTGAAGAAAGTTCTCTTTATTCTTATTTCATAGCTGTTTTAATAATAGTCAGCTCAACTGGGGTTATAAGTTTGATGGAAACATGGAACTTCATTATCACAACTCATGGAAGAGGATGGTTAAAGTTTGGTGGTAGATCAGTAATACTTTGGGGCTGCTTTATCCCCAATGGTCCAGGGCCTCTTGTTAAAGTGTTGATGATAGAATAAATGGCATAATGAATTCCACTACAAGCACAAACTCTGTCTGCCTTTGGGAGGACACTGAAACCTGGCTGTGGATGGGCCATCCAACAAGATAATGACCCCAAACACACAACAAAATCCAGATGGGCGTAAAGTTAAGCACAGAAGACGTTAAGCAAGGAGCTCGAAGGAGTGCTTCAAGTCATGTGAGGTGCCAATCATTTTGGACTAATTGAAGGCTAAAGCTACAACAGAACACGGTATCATCATGTTCCATAACTGAAAGAATCCTGAGGATAGCTCCACCTCTTTCACTTTAGCCAGTGTGACTCTTCAAGTAAGGCAGTCTACACCAGATCTGAACATAGTGGTCCCCTTACATAAATGTCAGTGCTGAGCCATCCACCCATTTCCAGACCCCCTCGTTGGCACTGTCGGTCAGGCCGATCCAAATGTCACTGCTGCCGGTATTATTGCTGATGAATTCCTGGGAACACAGCATTGGTATATACTGATGAACAATGACAATCTCTCTCTCGCTCGCGCGCTCTCTCTCTCGCTCGCGCTCTCTCTCTCTCTCTCTCTCTCTCTCTCTCTCTCTCTCTCTCTCCCTCTCTCTCGCGCTCTCTCTCTCTTGCGCGCGCTCTCTCTCTCTCTCTCTCTCTCTCACTCTCTCTCACCTGTTCTTCTTTGCTGTTTATGATCACCAGGTCTGCTCCTCTCTGGATACAGTCCTCTCTGCTCTCAGCCCAGGTCTTCTCCTCAGTAGAGATGTAGTAAACACTGGTGTTAAAGAACAAACAGCCCATCTTGTCCTGCGTATCTGTTCAAACCGAAAATGATATTATATCCATCTAATCTGCTTCCATTTGTTTATTACTGCAGTGAACACTGTAAACGGTATAAGGTAACTGAACACACTGCTTTTAAGTTGACTTAAACTTTAACACAAAAAGCGGACGACTGCATTGGCATTCTAATCCTACAAGACCACATAAGCCCCTGCACCTCCATTGTTGACCACAGTCTCAGTCCCTACAGTTAAAGCTTGCAGATCATGGCAGTGTCTGTCATTGCGGTGGAATTAAACCACTACTAAAGTGTCACAATACAATGTTCTGGCCCAATCCTGCCCCACATTCCCTTTTTCATCAGGCTGACTTGCTGCACGGATTGACAGCACTTCGGTGGACTGCTCCCGTTGCAAAATGAAGGCCACGTACCGCCCAGATTATGGTCACACATCAACCAAAAGAGACAATTCTGCCCTTTCTCTGCCAGAAGTAGACCAGATCTGTTTCGGAACATGTAGGCCACATTAGTTTTCTTATATGTGGGCTGGGCTGATTTTGGCTCACATAGAACTTGCCAGTGCAGTTCCAGATCTTTGCCAGATGTGGCTCACGACCGCATGTTTCCTAGCATCGTTGCTCAGCTCTGGACAAACCTGTGTTACCATGCTTATCAATAAACGTGCATGAATGAACCCAGGGGCCTAGAACTGGTATCAACATTAGTACGAAAACAATATCGCAGCCCTACCCTAGTCTCCTAATGCTGTATTAGCATATCAGTCCCCTCACCTTACAGCCAGTCTATTACCAACAGTGATCAGGGGCCACATTATGGATCATATCACTTTCACCAAATTACAAGCTTTCAACCAGCCCCTGTATGTGGGGGGGGGGGATGTATATTGTCCACCTATATGTTAAGTTACAGTGATAAGATTTACAGTGCCTCAAGGCAGATTTGTGGCTGCCTCTAGAATATGGGGTGTTTATTGGTCAGCATGATGTATATGACTGACCAACCATACTGCAATGTGTAGTGCACAAACAGAAACAAACCACAGGTGGAAGCAAAGTGGTGGGTCATAAGCCTTTTACTCCAGGGCTGACTGCAAGTGACATTAAATTGCACCCAACCCCCGCACCCGCCAAAATACCATATCACTCAACAGTATACCGTATACACACAACAAGGTATCGGGTTGTTCACAGCTGTGGATAAATTACTATCACTAAATTGGGTCTCAAAGAATTTACTCACCTGAACCATTAAATTTCTTGCGAAGGCAGCTCGTCTCCTTCTGCAGAAGGTCCATCTGGCTTCTCAAGGTTGTGTAGTTGCTCTGCATTTTTTTCGTTTCATTAGTTAGTTCTTCTTTATTCCAAAGTAACTGTTCTCTTTCCGTAGTCAGGATGGTGTAGCTGGTCTGTAACTGGTCTCTCTCTATAGTCAGGTTGGTGTTATGGGCCTGTAACCGGTCTAACTCACTAGTCAGGTTGGTGTTTCTGGTCTGTAGCCGGTCTCTCTCTATACTAAGTTTGGTGTAGCTGGTGTGTATCTGGTCTCTTTCTATAGTGACGTTGTTGTAACTGGCTTGTAACTGGTCTCTCTCTATAGTAAGGTTGGCGTAACTGGTCTGTAATTGGTCTCTCTCTTTTACCAGGTTATTGTAACTGGTTCTTAAAGCATCTCTCTCTGTGTTCAGGTTGGTGTAACTGGTCTGTAACTGGTCTTTTTCAATACTCAGGTTGGTGTAACTAGTCTTTAAACTGTCTCTCTCTTTAACCAGGTGGTTGTAACTGGTTGTTAAATGGTCTCTCTCTTTAGACAGGTTGGTGTAATTGGTCTGTAACTTGTCTTGCTCTGAAGTCAGGTTGGCGTAACTGGTCTGTAACTGGTCTCTCTCTATAGTTAAGTTGGTGTATCTGGTCTGTAGCTGGTCTCTCTCTGTAAGAAGTTTAGTGTACCTGGTCTGTAGCTGGTCTTTGTTTATAGCAAGATTGTTGTAACTGGCCTGTAGCCGGTCTCTCTCTGTGGCGAGCTTGAACCACAGGAGTGTGGCAGCATGCAGCAGGAGAACACACAGTAGCCCTAAAAGCACTGCAGCCAGTCTGCTGACTCTGCCTCCGGAAGTGTTTTGTCCTGAAACTAAAAAAGAGAGACATAAATTTAGGGGCTTCGACCATTCTAGAAAAGGACCATGGGTAAAACCAGCTTATCATGAGTCGTCTAGACATTTGGGTTTAGTGCAGGTGCGCTTCAAACTCCAGCTTTCAAGAGAACACAGCGGTGTACCCACAAGGTTAAATTCCAAATCACAGCTATGCTAATGACCATCGGCCTAGTTTGCCCAAAGTCAGGCTGGGTAGACTGAAGGTTAAAGCCTCCAAATGTCCTTCATGTTTACGAGAGCATCTAGCACTGGTTCTAACAAACCTAGTCTAAAGAAATGATGAGTGGATGGATGTCAGTAAGGGTATGAATGAGTTTACTCCACCTGAGTTCTTAGATTCCTTGGTGTTTCTGGTCTCATGTATGTCAATGTCTTCATAGGAACCATTGTGGCCATCTGACACAGATCTGCTGTTTGCAATAACACCTGTTTAATAAATAAATAAATAAATATAGTTGTAGAGGTTCCTAATGGTGTCCTGTGATAATCCATCCCATGCAGCTTCAATATCCTCACACAGTCCCTGCAGATTAGGGGTAGGCACCTGCAGGTAGGGGTGGAGGTTGAGTAATACCAGGCCTTTTGGACGTGTGACAACAAACCGCTCATCTTGGTGCTGAACACAATGCCTCCACACCCAGATGTACAGTGGTGCATGCCTTCTTCTATCCATCGCTGCCATTAGCACGCTATGACGCTGTCTGCACGAGCGGTATGGTGGATAATCTGGCAATAAGATTCACAGAGCCCTACGGTGTGACCCGTCTTGAGTCTTCTGATTCTCAAACTGGTTTCAAACTCTTCACTGAGACATTCAGTTCACTGATTTGGCAGTAGTGTGAGAGCTAAGAGATCTAAGTCATGAGTTCCAAAACAACCAAACGTAAGCCTGTGCTACATGTCAGTCAGAGACAGGCAGTCTGCAGTAGTCTGATCAGACTGCCGAATGGTGGGTTTGAAGTTTTGCCATGTGAAAGTGCTACACAGACACAGCAAATATCACTTCATATAAATAAAGAGATTCAGGGACATAAATCAAACAGAGGTTAAGCAGTTGTGGGTTAGGGTTATGGTTAAGCTGTGCTGTAATATTAAGACCAGTGTTGGTTCTGACTGTAAGAAGAACTGTAATCTTAGAACATCCGGCTCCTCCGTCTCTGGTTACTACTACTAATCATACATCAGACTTTGGTCAGTTCATTTATACAGTAGATGTCACAACAAAACTGTAACCCCAAAATGATAACTTGCCACAGACGAAGGAAGAAACCACTTCCCTAACTCTGTACTGCAATCTGTTTACTGTATTACTTTTAATGTTAATCAGTGTAACCAGAATTACTGGCCATTTCCTTTGGACCATTTTTTTTTTGGAATTTACACACAATGTAAAGACAATCATGTATTTTCAAACTAGGCTAAAACGTTACAAATGATAACAATGACAATTTAGTTCAAACAGCAGCAATATATACATACATCAGTTATTAGTGTGTGTGTGTGTGTGTGTGTGTGTGTGTCTGTGTGTAGACATATACACTCCCAATCTAACGTTGAGACATTCTTAATGACGTTCAGACGGTATGTTTATCTTAATGCTTTACTGTAGAATAAACATAGCAGGGCATGGAATTATGCAGTCCACCTTAAACAACATCCAGATTGGACCTTTACAGGAGGATAAACCAGCTTTCTTACTCTCCAGTGGAGGCTGATAGAACCAGGTTTATTTCTAAGCAGGTCTAGAGAAGTTCTATTGGTCTGTCCATCATGAATATTGGCTACACTGAAAGGGGAACTAAGTTCTAACTTTAAACTGTGCAAATAAAGAGTAAAACAGCCATTATGTTGTAATAGAGTTGTAATAACCCAGTAATAGTTGCATAATAGTGACCTTTATAACCCTTATATGCTTGCTCGTCTTGTTACCACCACTGTGAACAACTGCTAATCTCCCAAAATGCTCTGAATGGCTTTGTTTACATATAACACTGAAATTTTGGAAAGTGGAAATCCCATTAAAAGGCGTTGAGGTGATGTAGACAGCATCACAGTAATGCAGAAGGCAGTGTGAAATCTAAAGCTGTGTTCTACTCACCTGCACACTGTAGATCTGCTGTATGTGAATCTGAGGTTATGCTGTGACGGACAGCTTCATTCTGAATTGGCCTGTTCCTTTCTGAATCCACTGTAACAGAGTTTGGTGGGTCTTCATCTGCATCATCTGCAACATAGGCTGCATTCACAAACACATTCTTGGTCATGGCCATTCTGCTGTGGGAGAAGTCTGAGTAGTGAATAAGCCTATATGACGCTGTCAGCTGTATAAATGCCTCGGAGTGTGGTGATAACACTGATGTGTGGCTGTGTGCGGTGATGCAGACAGTGGCAGGAAGTCTTACTGGAGTCTTATGTATCTGAGACCTTCTCACATGTGCAGTCCTCTACAGTCTGCTGACTTTGCCTTCTGAGGTGTTTTGTCCTGGATCTAAAAATGAATTACATCATCTGAGGCAGTTCTGTCATTCCGGAAAAAGTAAGATCAGCTTATCATGAGTTATTTAGGCCAAAGAGTCTCAAAGTTAAAACCATTAAAAGTCCTTGATGTTCACAAGTAGATCAGGACGTTCAGGAGGCATGGGTTAGATTGATTTTGGTGGTGGGTTTAGAGGGGGGCGTACTCTGCAATCCAACCCTGAAATGCTCAACAGGTTATCCAGTTACTGGTCACCATCAGAAAACATGGTGCTTCTCATGAATCCAGCCATTCTACTAAAGTGAGGGTTCAGACTATCGTCTAGCACTCGTCCTAACATACACAGTGTAATGAAATGATGAATGAGTGAATGTCAGTAAGTGTATGAATGAGTTTACTGCACCTTCTGATCGTGTGAGTGTTCTGACCTCTGTGATGCTCTGGGAATCTTCTAGTTAAGGTGATGGTAAATATGAACCCATCATCCTACCGAGGAACATGCAGTACCATTCCTATCCCTGTATTCCAGGATGGCAATTTACATTTACATTTATGGCATTTAGCTGACACTCTTATCCAGAGCGACTTACAAGGGTATTCATATTACTGGTGGCCCAATGTAGTGTTAGGAGTCTTGCCCAAGGACTCTTATTGGTGTAGCACAGCATAGTTACCCATACGGGGAATTGAACCCCCATTTTTTTTCAGATATAACTGCCAGCTACTGATCCCTGGTGGGTAGTGGTCCTATCCACTGAGACACACCAACCAATTCTCAAATTCACTGGGCTGAAAATGTGACTGCTTGGCATGACAGTTGTACACTAAGGATCATTCATAAATCTAGTCTGGCCAACAGAATCCCCAGATGTAAATCCTCCTGGAAAGCTGTGGAGCTACCTGGAACAACCAGTAAAATGCCAGGGAAGGCATCCACCAAATCTGGCCCAGCTGCACAATTCTTTGATACCAGAGTGTTTGAACACTGATGTGGCCTACATCCAGAAACATGTCCAGTACAGCTTCCATTCTTTTCTGGAGGCTTGCTTTCAGTTTTTTGAGGAAATCTGTAGGGATATATACTGTATATATTTCCATAGCTCTAAAGTTCAGTCGTAGAGGTGGTTGTATTGTCAGACACCAGTCCTCCAGGACTAAAACTCACAAACCCTGTTATAAAACATGTATGCTGACTATCATTCTACACAGCTGTCTTATCACTGGGTTGTCTTTAAGCCTCTGGTGGCCTGGTCTGAAATGTACGTTCTGGTTCAGTTGCTTATTAGAAGATTAGATTGCTTAGAATAGCCGTATCTAACTTATCTGTGTGGCCATGGGAGTGTCTCTGCAGATGGTAAATGCAAATATTATAATTAATAGCCCTGCCTTGTTCTGGTTGGATCTTGGTTGAGTATCTAAACCTGGACCCAAATATCCAGACCTGGATTAATCACAGCCCGAGTATCTATAAACACTGTAATGTATAATGTCCACGTTTCCTGGAACAATGTAGAAGAAATATTAAATACATGAATAATAAATAAATGATTTGAACTTTAATGAAGAGAAAGCTAAACATGCCTGAAGATCACAGATACTCAAGTTCCTTCTCGACTTCCTGCCATCACCTGCATCACCACACACCAGTACATCAGTGTTATCTCCACACTCAGAGTCGTTTATAAAGCCCAGAGTGTCTGATATGGACTTATTCATTACTCAGACTTCTATCAGGGAAAAACGAGATGATGGACAACGTGTATGAAAACACGGCGTATGTTCCAGACGGTTATGAGAATTCCTGTAAGGCCAGCATAGATACTCGCAACACCGGAAGACCCCAACCGGACTGTGCTCCTGTAATTCCCCGGAGAAATATACACAATCAAAACGCAGCTGTTCATTACAGTAATGAGGAGAACCCGACCCCAACCTTTCATTCACCTGCTGCAGGAGGACCTCAGTGTACAGGTAAGAACATCTTCAGCTTCTCCACTACCGTAGCCAACTTCTACATCAGTAACTTAATCCTGCTTAATGAGGATACCATAGGAAACACCTAGCAACCACCTGGGATACCATAGTGAGCACCAATTCCAGGTCCTGGGTTTTCAATATTTCACCACAATTAGCGAAAGTTGATGTTGTACCATCAACAGCATCTAATATAAACACTAAGAAGACATGTGTAGGTTAACTGGAGGTCTGGATAGTAAAGACATGTGGCAATGTGGCAGCTTTCATCTGACTGAACTCTGTGAAAGGAGTGTAATACCGTCTGCTGAGAACCATATTCAAGTCAGATCAGTCCTCTTAGTTTAATATGTGACCGTATGGATTCCCCCAATGAAATATCTATATTTGTCATTTCAGGAACGAGCACTGCAGGCGGCCGAAGCTATAAACGGACTGCAGTGTGTCTGGGGCTGCTCTGTGTTCTCCTTGGGGCCGCCATCGCCTTTCTGTGGTTCAGGGTTATTGCAGAGCTCCAGACCAATAGCACCAAGCTACAGAACACACTCTCTGCTGTAGGTAAGCAGACTTCAGTAACTCTACAGCGATGCATTGACTTCAGAGTGAGCCAGAGCTGCTTTGGAATTTCTCTCAGGTTGGAGTTGCTTCTGTTATACCTTCTACGTTTACGTTTCAGCCTCCAAGGCAAGTCTAAAACAAATGAAAGGAATCACATGTGTGAGGACTGTAGTGTCCCAGTTCTTTAAAAGACTTCACTAACAATTAAAAAATTAACCCCTCACTATTACACTTCAGTAACGGTTCAGTGCAGTTTCACTCTTGGATTACAAAGCACCTGTGTTTAGTTCTGATAAGAAGCCAACCTCCCATGTATCTCAGTTGGGCACCAACATCTCTTTCCAGTTAACTCTAGTTATGATGGTTATTTCCAGGTCAAACTGTATTTTTATTATTTATTTATTTTTATGCTGACTCAGGGATTTCTTTACTGAGGAGAATGATCCAATGTTACATTTCCATAAGTGGCGAATGTAGATGAACCTCTAGGATGAGCAGAAACTTGAAGGTGAACTTGGAGTCATTAGAGGTTTCAGTCTCTGGGATGGTGACGATCAGGGGTGAGTGGGCACCCTGTTTCATTTAAAGGACAGAGATCTATCAAGGTCTGATCTGTGGAAGTGTATCATGGCATGAACAAAGGAGATTTCTGAGGACCTCAGAAGAGAGTTCATGATCAGAGCCAGACGCTGGACACTGTACAGGTTGTGGTCATGCCGGGTGATGAACTGCAGAAACAGGGCAGGAGACCCAGGGTGGAGCTAATGCTCAGGTGCCTCTAGCTGCTCTGAGGGTTTTGATATGATCACTCCGGAGAAACGTCATTCCAGTGCTTAACAAAGAAAAGGAAGGAAAGAGAGAAAGATGGAAGGAGAGAAAGAAAGTAAGAGAGAGATGACTCTCACTGTCACTAGTGGTTGTACATAGTATGTTCTATAATATATTAAGCCTACCGTTCCTGTCAAAACACACAGCCAACTAAATGGATGTGGTTGGTGATCTTACAGACTCTACAGGCTTATATTAACGGTAACTATCCTGATGTACCACTGTATTTATATATGTATTTATATATATATATATATTTCTCCATATCTCCTCCTCTAATATATATTTAGTTGTGTAAAATCTTTTAGCCCAGTTTAAAAGCTCTTGTTCTCTTTTCAGTTTAGTGAATATTCATGATGGACAGACCAATAGAATTACTCCAAACCTGCTTAGAAATGAACCTTGTTATATCAACCTCCCCTGCAGGTTAAGAAAGCTGGTTCATCCTCTGGTAAAGCTTCATTCTTACCAGTTTTTTTTTTTAAGGTGGACTGTATAATTCCACAAGTGCTGTTTTATAGTTTGATGTCTTCACTTATAATGTATAGTAAAGCATTATGGGAAACATGAGTAGCCAGTAGTGGTTGTGTAAATGAGCACATAATACTGAACATAACTGAATCAGAAGGTAATATTAATCAGGACCTGACTTTGTTTCTCTGGGTTACCGCTATTGGTGTCCAGGGGAACCGAATAATATAGACAATGAGGACTGCGGTGAGTTCTGGGGACAGACTGATAAGAAGTGCTGGAATGACAGACCATGCTCTTTGAAAGAAGGATGGGTTTGTGAGAAAAATGCGTTTTAGTGAGAAGCTGAAGACTTTCAGGAAATGCATTTCCTCACACGTCTTAAAGCTCTTCAGTGCAGGTCTAAGAAAGCATGACATCACATGACCACACAAGCAAGACGAGCATGTCCATCAGAAGGCAGAAGGGGTGGGAGACGATGTGGTAATCTTATCTGCTATTATCTGCACGCCATCGAGTCACATTATTATGACCACCAGCTAATATACAGAGTAACTGCCGCGTGCAGCACAGACAGCAGCTAGACGGGCTGGGAGTGACGGGGAACTAGGCCACAGAAGAGTCACATTACCGCACAAACTAGACAAGCACGTCTGTCAATAACTTCCTGGTCTGGAGCCATGCTGACTGCAGTGTACCTCACAGCTGCTGGAAGGTATGTGGGGGAGGATCCATAGAGAGCGAACACGATGATCAAGGTGGTCCTAGAGGTGCCCAATTGTTGTGAAGTTCGGAAGATCTAGGGAAGACAATCAGCATGTGTAAGTGTACGTGATATGCAAAGATGGATTGGGTTGAAAGTGCCTTCCTGAGAATTGTCCATGAGCTACAGGCTGCCATCTTCAAATACAGGAAGTGGTCTTCATAATGTGACTCGACTGTGTATTCCGTGGCTGTCCAAAGTGAAGGAAGTCTCTACAAAGTGGTAACTTTACAGGAGAGGGAAAACCTGATCTAATTTTAATGTGGGTCAGTGGAAGCAGATTTTGGGGCATTTCTGTTGGTCCATTCATCATGAAATCGTCATGCAGTGTAAGTGACAGCTGCTGGGTTCAAACACAGCTTAAAGTTCAGTTTTTCACAAAACTGGAGAGACATGTTTGTTGTTGGACAGGGGAAATGCACTGTGCCCTGGAGTCTAGCAGCATGCAGTACCGTATGCAGTGCACTACAGTTACTCTCAGGGGCCATGTGCTGTACTACAGGGCCTGAATGTAGTTAGACTCTACCGCCATCAAAACCTGAACCAGTCAGATTATAAACAACCCCAAAACTGTGACCGGTTTATTATTTTCTGTTGTTATTAACATGCCTACATGAGTCAGATATATATATATATATATACAGAGCCCAGCTCCTGTTTTAAGCCTCCTTTGAAGAGGCACAGTGTGTATACTGAATGTTTATCACTGAAACACTTTATGGTAAATATGGAAGCTTCTCTTTCTCTAATCCTTTCATTTCTCTTCAGCTCTTACAGTCATGTACTGTAGTCTTTGCATAGCTTCAGCGGCTTCAAGCAATAAACACTCCATGAACAAACCTCTGGGGGATCTTATTTACAGAAGATTGCACATTTATTCTTTATTGCACATGGGGAACGGAAAGATATTGCACATTGTTAGTATTGCACATTATGCTACATAGAAAACAACTGTGTGTGTGTGTGTGTGTGTGTGTGTGTGTGTGTGCGTGGTCCTCTGGGAGCAGTGCTGGTTGTAGAGTAACAGCAGCAGGAAGGAAGGACCTTCGATACCGCTCCTTCACACACTTGGGGTGAAGCAGCCTGTCGCTGAAGGAGCTGCCCAGTGCTGCCAGAGTCTCATGCATGGGGTGGGAGTCATTCTCCAGCATGGATGCCAGCTTGGCTAACATCCTCCTGTCTCCCACCACCTGCACTGGGTCTAAGGGGCTTCCCAGGACAGAGCCGGCCCTCTTTAACAGCTTGTCCAGTCTCTTCCTGTCTGCCGTCAAGATGCTGCTACCCCAGCAGACCACTCCGTAAAAGATGGCAGATGCCACCACTGTATCGAGGAAGGGCCTCAGGAGTGCTCCCTGCACTCCACATGACCTCAGTCTACTCAGTAGATAGAGTCTGCTCTGGCCCTTTTTGTAAAGTGCAGTGGTGTTGACTGACCAGTCCAGTTTGTTGTTTAGATGAACACCCAGGTGCTTATAAGAGTCCACTCTCTCGATGTCCATTCCCCGGATGTTCACTAACGGAGGGGGGTGTCTGCACCTGTGGAAATCCACCACCAGTTCTTTGGTCTTCCCCGCGTTTATCTGGAGGTGGTTCTGCAGACACCAGTCCACAAAGTCCTGAATCAGTTCTCTGTACTCGCTGTCCTCCTCATTCGTTATGAGGCCAACGATCGCCGAGTCATCAGAGAACTTCTGGAGGTGACAGTTTGGTGAGCTGTACATGAAGTCAGCAGCCTTGTCAGACACACAGTCCCGTACCCTCAAGTACTGTGGTCGGTTGGTGAGGTAGTCCAGTATCCAGTTTGAAAGGTGACTTTCCACACCAACATGTTCCAGCTTGTCCTTCAGGAGCCCCGGCTGTATGGTGTTAAAAGCACTGGAGAAATCAAAGAAGGTGATTCTCACAGTGCTCCCAGGTTTCTCCAGGTGAGAAAGAGCTCTGTGTAGAAGACAGATGACAGCATCATCCACTCCTACACCTGGCTGGTAGGCAAACTGAAGAGGGTCCATGGATGGTCTCACCAGAGGGCGGAGATGGGTAAGAACCAGCCTCTCCAGTGACTTCATGAGATGTGAGGTCAGTGTCACCGGTCTGTAGCTGTTGAGGTCCTTTGGGTGCTGCGTTTTCGGCACAGGTACCACACAAGATGTTTTCCACAGCTGTGGCACTCTTCCCAGTTTCAGGCTCATGTTGAACATGTGCTCAACTACCCCGCACAGCTGATCTGCACAGGACTTGAGGAGCCTGGCACTGATGCCATCTGGACCTGCAGCTTTCTTTGCCTTGATTTTCCTTAGCTCATTCCTCACCTGGGCCGTTGTAAAGGACAGACATGGGGGGCTGGGTGTGAATGGGTTAGAGCTGCCATCAAACGAACCAGTGGGGGTTCTGAAACGCTGTGAGCTGAACGTTGTTGAGGGGGTGAGTGTAAGAGAGGGGGGAGGGCCGCATGTTGGTAGTGCCACAGAGAGGGGGTTCAGCAGGGACGTCTGTGCAGGGGGAGGGGCAGGTGAGTGATCAAATCTATTGAAAAATAGATTGAGCTTGTTCACCCACTTCTGATCCCCCACCACCTGGGAGTCGGGCTTCTTATGGCCAGAGATGGTTTTGGTATAAACTCAAAAGTGAGCTGGAGCTGCTGCCACCTCCGCGGCGCCATCTTGGTTGTAGTTAAACATTACATCACATTAAGCTTAAACCAGCCAATGAGCTACAGGCTAACCAAGCTACCACTACTATTGCTGTTACATGGGTCGCTGAACCAACTCAGAAAGAAAACAGTACCTCTATCCACATACAGCACAAACAGTGTTTTACCCTTACAGTCAGAAACAAGGAGTCAAGGCCAAGAGAGGTATCTAGATAGATCAACACTCGTCATCAAAAGAACAGCTGCACCCAGAAGGAGGTGTGGGAGTGCAGTGCTGTTGGGAAGGAAGATAAAGGAGACCAGGATCAATAACTGATGATACATGTAGACTGATATGATCAATATTTACTGAGCTACACATACAGAAGTCTGTCTCTCAGTATGGTATCAGGCCGCTATGTTTGCTAAGGCGCCATGCCAGACATCTCAGCATGGAGTTGTAGAGGTTCCTAATGGTGTCCTGTGATAATCCATCCCATGCAGCTTGAATATCCTCACCCAGTTCCTGCAGAATTTGTGGTAGGGGTGGAGGTGGAGTGACACCAGGTCTTGTGGATGTGTAATGCGTGATAAACCGTCCATCTTGGTGCTGACCATGCTCACCATGTCACCTGTCTGTGTGTCCAGTAGTCTCATCATGGTTTAGAGGGTAAACCCTAACTTAATCTATTCACCAACAGATGAAGCCCTGAACAAGCCGGGATGGAGATACTTCAGCTCCAGTGTTTACTACATCTCTACTGAGAAGAAGACCTGGAAAGAGGGCAGGGAGGACTGCAGAAGGAGAGGAGCAGACCTGGTGATCATAACCAGCAGGGAGGAACAGGTGAGAGAGAGGAAGAGGGAGACGAGGAGGGAATGATGTTCATCTGTAGGTAACACTTTACTTACCCTGGTAATAAACGCTGGCCTGTTCAGGTTATAACCCTGTAACCGCAGCTGCTACAGCTTCTCACAAGAGATTCAGTTATCAGTGTTCACTAGTTATTACCAGTTATAGTTATGACTGATAACATGGCGTATGATATCACAGCAGCGCATGTGTACTCCAGTTCTGCAGTGCTGAACCATGACTACTGCAGCAAGGCCTTCAATACAAGCCATGAAACACCTTTACCATAATGCTAACTTCTGCTAGCAGCACTATGGGATTCTAATATTTGGATAGCGATAAGCTAACAGTGATTCACACAATCATTTCTTTCCTCCAGTCCAGATTAAACACCATCATTTACAATCTCTGAAAGACATTCCAACACACAGTGTCGCTTTGCAGTAGTTTGATGGGGACTGAGCTGCTGCCAGTGTTTGAGCTGATGTATCTAGGACTACCAGGAGACCTACAGTGACGTTAATCCCTCAGAACTGGTCCCACCAATGGAAATCTAAATTGGCCATTGACATTACTGTTACTAACAGTCCACGGCTACTACTGATGCAACAAGGAATATAAAGAGCGGCCGATAACAGTATTCCTGTCTCTTACACTGGTTCACCATTTTGCCTAGGAATGGTTTTAAAATCATGGTCAGCTAGCTAATGTTGGTGGTACATTACCTAACACCTTTCATTTGTCACATAACTAAAGGAGCTAGCATTGGCTAACAAGCGGCCGGTAAAGAATTCAGCAACTGCTGATGTTGGCATAACGCCCAGTCCAGGAGTTTGTCATTACTTCTTTAAACTAAAGCCATATGGAGACCACAGAAAGCCCCAGTAGATACACATCCAGGGTGTGGTGACCTTAAGAGATCTGCCTATGGCATGTCTATGGCACTATTATGTAAATGTCTGGTAACAGTGTTCAGGTAAAGTGTTAGTAACCTGTGTATGGCCAATTATTATACCCTGACAGGAGTTTGTGGAAATGATTCGAAACGGCCAGGAAGCCTGGATTGGCCTGACGGATGAAGTAAGCGAAAACGTCTGGAAGTGGGTGGATGGTTCAGCTCTGAGCACCAGGTAAGAGATCACTGAACTGAACTGAACTCAGTCATTAACTCAGTCAGCTGCAGTGGATGATAAATGGAGAGAATGGACATTCCTTCTTCTCTGCTTTCAGGTTCTGGTTTTGCGAGGAACCCAATGATTATGACAAGAACGAGGATTGTGTTGGAACTGGTTTTACTCCACAATACAAACAATGTGGAAGTAATAAAATCAGTACATGGAATGATTATCCATGCTCTACACAAATACGCTGGATGTGCGAGAAGAAGATTTCCTTTTAGAGAGTGCAGCACTGCTTAATCTGATGTATCAGTTACACACTGGATCTCAGCTGTATTAAATAATCCCGTGTTTCTATTGGCCTGTCTAACTCCTGTATTACCACTGATGTGCTGATGTCTGGTGAGCACTGTGATGAATCATCCTCAGGTTCTGCAGATGACTCTCAGCAAGTCTCGTCCTTTCTCTCCAGCTACCTGATCCAACCAGCACACTGTAATGCTATGCTACATGGTGTGTCTGTAATTCTTATTTCTAAATAAAGATGTTTACAGGTGATTTCTGGGTGTAAGAGGTGAACCTAATGTGAATCAGCATTGGTAGGGAACTCCCGTAGGCAACTGGAGAGCTCACTTCATTTATGGGAAGTGATGTGTAATTAGACATAAGCTCATTTAAAAACACCCCATATGACCTTCATTTATAATGTACAACAATTAAAATATCAGGTTATTGCTCAGAAACTGAGTCGATGTTGTTTTATTACCTGACCTGTACCTGCATTCTAGGCCAGTGTTTCTCAGCCCGGTCTTGGAAGCAGCCTGCCCTGCACATTTTAGTGCTGTCCCTTCTCCCAGCACACCAGGATTCAACTTTAACAACCCTTCTCAGAGCCACAGGGGGGCGTGTTAAAGCAGGGGATCCACCAAGATGTGCAGGGCAGGGGGCCTCCAGGACCAGGAAACACTGATCTAGGGTATGATGATGTCTGCAGGCCGTTTTTGGTCAGCTCCTCAGTTTTCCACACTGCACTTGGAATATTACAGTGAACCCCACCACTGACCACCACTCACCACCACTGACCACCACTGACAACCACGTCAGTCGAAAAGAAAGAAGACTCAGCAGAGACAGACACGCCTCCTTGTCAGTTCAGTCTGACTCTGCGGAGGCTTCTTCCTCCTTGTCAATTCAGCGTGAATGCAGAAAATTCCAGCTGTGGTTTCCTGTCGGTAGTAGTATTAAGCTGACCTGTAGCACCAATAGAATAGAATAGAATAGAATAGAGTTTGTATTGCCAGTATACCTACATACTACAAGATTTAGTGCGACCCTCTCTAAGAACTCTTACCCCTTCAGACTCGACTTGACAAATAACTGACTGCACATACACGTGTTTCTCTCTCTCTCTCTCTCACCTGTTCTTCTGTGCTGTTGATGATCACCAGGTCTGCTCCTCTCTGTGTGCAGTACTGTCTGCTCTTTTTTCAGTAGAGACGTGGTAAATATTGTTCTCAAAAAACGTCCAGCCCGGCTGCAGTTCCTTCACTGTAACACCCCCCCGCCACCCCACACACACCATAGACTGTAATATCACCCTTCTATTTCTTCTTCTTCTTCTTCTGCACCATGTGACTGTCTGATCTATCCATGTACATCTGCTGGTGCTGATTCTGGTGCCGGTACATGAACATTCATAAACTGTAGAGAGCTCCCTGCATTAGTTACAGAACACTAATCAGATAAATACAACATTGGTGATTTGATGAACTGGCGGCCTGTCCAGGGTGTTTCGCCCAGTGAACCAGGAATAGGCTCTGGCTCCAACTCTCAGCAGAACCATCTCCTACTGCATGAAAAGGAAATCCAACTGACAGGCAAAATGACCAGTCACACACCCTTTAGCATGACTTATGGAGGCGATCTTGAAAAAGAAATCAGAGTTGGATCAGATCTTTCCCACGGCACAGCCAGTGCTGCAGATCCATTGTCAGCTCAATGCCTCCAGGTTGATCAACACAAGCTGTTCAGCTGTCTTCTCCCGCGTATGCCCACCTCAACCTGTCTTAGCTCTTGGTTGGATGGGTGGGGCCTGGTTTGATTTGAATAGCTCCTCCCAGGCAGGAGTAGCGGAGCGGAGCGGAGTGAAAATGTACTAAATAGAGGAGATAAAGGAGGAGAAGCCGCTGAAAGAGTGTAGGAGTGTGCTACAGACTCACGTGTATCTGCTGTGTGGGGCTGAGAGGGTGAGGGAGGTGAAGGTCTGCTGCTGTTGCTGATAAACTTTGAGAGCTTTTTCCAGTTGCTGCTAAGTGTAAACAGGCAGTTTATATAATAATAAACAATAAACAACAACATAACCGCCTTCATTCATCTGTTTATTATTACATTTTTATTTCATTCTAGTTTTTATTTAAGATTTTAAGCGTTTTCTCCCTTTTAAGTACAGTTTTAAGGTTTAATTTTCTCAGTTTTAGTTTTAAAGGTTTTAGTTTAATTCCAAAAGTTTTATAAATAACAACAAACAACATGTAAAAAACAGATTATAATGCTCCTAATTTATGAATTTACCGTTATTTTAAGCTTTTAATCACATTTAAATACAGTTAAATTACAATTAACCACCAACAATATTTAAAATAATACAGAAATAATAAAGTAATGTTTCATTTAATAACATTATCGATAAAACAAACAACTTGTACAATTAATAGTAACCAATATGAGCGTTAAAACTGATTTACTTAAATTTATTTTAAGATTTTAATACCTTTAAATACTTTGAATATATATATATTTATATGTTTTGTTTTTTTTTACTAGTAAATACTTTTAAAAACAGTTTAATTACAAAACTTAGAAATAACAAATAAACAATGTGTACTATATGTTTAAAATGTTTCATATTTTAATCAATTTTAAATACAGTGTATTTGCATGAACAATCAGCAATGTATACAGTATATGAGTCATTATATAATCACTATAGTAATCACATATAGTCACTAAAGTAGATTCAATTATATTTTCTAATAATAATAATAATAATAATAATATGTTTAATAGGCTAATGGCTTGTCTCCACCAGTCCAACATAAAGTTACTAGTATTTCCTCAGGATCCCAGTTATTACAGTAATGAAGCACTAAATGAAATGTACAGTAACTCTACTGTGGTGGTTCAGTATAATCTGCCTGGACTGTAAATGCAGCTCCAGAGTCAAACAGGGAAGATCAGTGTAGAAGTTCCAGATCTTCATTACAGTGTACGATCCCTCATTCATACAGGTGTAGAGATAATCAGGGCTGTACACTGAGGAGGTGATGAGTCCTGAGAGTCAAGCTCACTTTTACACTGCTACATTTCCCAGTGATGGAGACGGAGGGATGAGACACTTCAAAGGCAGAGATACAGTGGGCCCAAGTCAACCATTGATTGTGCGGGTTCTCCTACTTAGAAAGACGAGAGGGGTCTGTAATTTTCATCATAGGTACACAATAAAATCCAGGAGATCACAGTGTAGGATTTTAAAGAGTTTATTTGTAAATGATGGTGGAAAATAAGCACCCCTGGTAAACACGAGCCCAATGGGCTTTAAATCTTTATTATATATATTCTTTATTATATCTCCTTTTTATTTCTCATTCAGTATACCAACATAAAGGCAGCCTCTGTCTGCAGTGTGATGCTTATAAAACAAAAATTAATCTTATTATATAAAAATATATTTTCTCAAATCTGTGTTCCACCATTATTAACTCCCCTCCAGCCCTTGGTGCAGCCTTCCTTTGTAAAGATAACAGCCATTTCTCTATAATGCTTATAACAACTCCCACGGCTTCACAGACCCACCACCATACTTCACTATGGGGCTTTTCTGTATGGGTATCTTTCTCTCCAGCTCTGTAGCCTTAACCTTAAATCAGTTTCAACTTTAACTGTGTCTGCTCACCTACAGACGCAGCTACACCTCTTCTGAAGCTCATCCCTTTCATTTACTACACTGATGTAGCTTGTCTCCAGATGGTCTTTGAGTTTAGTCAGGTTGGTGTAACTGGTCTGTAGCTGGTCTCTCTCTATAGTCAGGTTGGTGTAACTGGTCTGCAACAGGTCTATCTGTGCAGTGAACCCTAACCACAGCACTGTGATGACAGCCAGCAGGAGAACACACATCAGCCCCAGACACCCTGCAGCCACCTTGTAGGCTCTGCTCCCTGCAGGGCTCGTTCCTGAAAATAAACACATACATATTTCAAATATACACATTCATATTATTACTCCATCGACTCGTCCATCACGGTCACTGTAGAGCACCACCACTCCAGAGTCTGAGTCTGCTGTGAAACTTGGGGATTTGCTTTTCCAGTCTAGCAATCCCAGCAGCAGTTCTTTCTGAATGTGTCCTTGGTCTTCTCCACCACCTCAAACATGACCACCACCGTTCCTGTGAACTCCCATTTCTTCATTACATTAGGAACTGAGGAGATGGCTACCTGGACTGCATCACCTGACCTTTCCTAATGATGCCTGTGAACAAGCCACAGCCATAACAGGCTTATTAAGGACTGAGATCTTGATATAAGGTATCTGAGGTCATTACATCTCTTGGGGTTGGCCAAGCTTTTGCATGGTGTGTCTTTTCATCTCTTCACTCTAAACCTGCACAACACTGATCTTTCTTAAAATGCTGAGGAGACTGTTATATCTTTAACTTAATGCCTGTTGGGGATCAGTTTAACATCAACCCGCTTGTCCAACGGCCTAAATGTGTAGGCCACTGTATGTAATATTGATATTAGTAAAATACATAGTGAAATCACATTATTATGACCACTACCTACTCTCTACGTCAGGAGTTGTGGCATTCTCTGAGCCCACTAATCCATGTATGAATCCATCCTTGCAGATCACACAGATACATAGAAATGCTAGATGTCTGACATTGGTTGGAAGAGCATGACCAAGAGTTCCAAGTACTACCCTGGCCCCATAACTCCCCACACTTGAGCATCCGTGGAACCACCTTGATCGTCATGTCCTCTCTCCCATGCCCATTCAGCAGCTGTGGGAGACACTGCAGTCAGCATAGCTCCAGATACATATAACAACCTACCAGGACCTTACTGAGCCACTTTCAGCCTGTAGCTGCTGTCTGTGATGCACACAGTGGTTAATCTGGATATTAGCCGGTGGTCATAATAATATGGCTCGAGTATGTAGTAGAGGATCTGTTATGTCTAAACTATGATCTTTATGGGTAAAGATGCGGGTAACTGTACCTGTATCCTGAGGATCTGCTGTAGATATTCCAGATCCCATATCGCTCCAACGTCTCAGCATTTCCATAAAGAGGAGTTTCATTTTGAACCTGTGTGTTCTTCCTTGGATTTGCTGCAGCAGTGTTCGTTTGGTAGCTTCTGGTCTCCCGAGTGTCTATTTTCCCCTTAGTAACATTTCCATATAGATTCCCATCATCGTCCGGAACATATCCCATGTTCACATAGATGTACTCCATTCTCCTAATTCTGCTCTGATAGAAGTCTGGGTAGTGAATAAGTCTATACGATGCAGTCAGCTCTACAAACGGGTCTGTGTTGGGTGATAACACTGATGTGTGGTGGTGTGCGGCGATGCAGATGATGGCAGGAAGTAAAGAAGGAAGTTTAGCTGAGATCTCCACCCATGTGTTGTTTCTCCTGATTAGAGTTAGACTGTATACAGTATAGCAGGTAGCAGTGTTAAACACACAGTACCGCACAAACATCAGAGAACACTCTTTCATTCAATACAGGTAAAGTCTAAAGCCCCAGCAGCTAAATATAAAATCAGTATTCTCAGTATTTAGGCCCAATCCCACTTCTTATTTTCACCCCTGCCTCGTGTTTTCGAGTGTAACCCTCCCTCATGAAAGTTAGGTAGAGAGTTAGGAGGGGTGGTGGTTGAAATCTTCCCCCTATGAAACGGGACAGCCCTTTGAGGACTGGATATGTCATCAGTTGTCGTCAGCGGCTTTTATGTAAACAGCTGAAAAGCATGGGCACTCGCGATTCATTCACACCTTCAGTTTTATATATCAGTCAATATAACGAGTCACTGAATAATAAATAAATAAATAAATAAATAAATAAATAAATAACTACATGACTTCATTAACAGGCTACTAGCAGTGCTCTGTAGGCGACCCTGCCAGTCTGCAGTGATAGCAGAGGAGGGTAAAGTTCAGCTCCTCACTGCTCAAATACACGTAGGGCATCATACGCCTTCAAAGACGGGGATGACCGTTATGTGTTATCGGCACCAAGAATTCCTAAAATTTCCCTGTTCCATCTTGCAGCAGTTACATCATGGTCTCTGAGGGGCTGCACTATTTAAGGTGGAACTGTGGAATTTTGCTAGGTAGCGTCCAGACATCAGCGTATTACTAGCGATTTATACACGTTATGAAGAAAATGAACGTAAGTGGCCATTACAGGGTTATCTTACAGTACAGGGCTTCTTTACAGAGTAAATACTGATATTTATGGATCTCTTTGGTCGCTTGCGCAGCCGTCTTGCCGATGATTTGCAAGGCATTCTGGGAATTTTCTCATACTGCAACACCCTGTTTGGAGCGTTTGGAGAGTCATGTAGCCCTAACACTTCGCCCTTCCCCTCCAACAACAATTGGGACAACCCTGCTTTTAGATTGGGCCCTCTCTTTTCAGGAGTCTCGTTTTCAGTTTTTCCTAGAAATCTACAGGGACATATTTAAACACCTCCGAAGTTCAGTCCTACAAGTTGTTTACTTTTTACTGCTTCAATCAAAGTCACCTCAAACACATGTTGAGGTCTGGTCTCTGGAATGATGAATGCTAGTTTGATCGTTCTGTTTCTAAGGGCTTCTTGACAGCTTTCCCTATAGTGTTAAGTTTATGTGGAGTGTTGGGGATTTGGACTGGAAATCCAGTAGAAGTACAGGAATGTTTAACTGCTGGAGTAAAGGTGTTTGGTCATCCAGGACTAGAACCGAAGAACTCTATTTTAAAGACCCTATGCTAGGCAACATTTTACACAGCTGCTTTGTTAATGGCCTTTGGTGGCCTGACTCAACTGAGGATTGGAGATTAGACTGCTTAGAATAGCCTGCTGCCTCTAACTGGTCTGTGCAGCCATGCAGCCACGTGTGTACCTGCAGATGGTAAATGTAAATATGTTATATAATAAATAGCTTTGCCCTGTCTTAAATAGATCGATGCATGAGTCAGGTGGTATATGTAAAAAAGCTACTTTATTATCATTACTGTTACACTGTCTGACAGGGGAATCAACCCAGGATACTGTGGCCCTACTCTACCAGCCCTACTCTACCAGCCCTACTCTACCGGCCCTATTGGCCATAGCGTTAAGCAAGGGACCTTCTGGAAAAACGGTGAACACACAGAACATGCAATATGACAGACTTCAAGCATGTAAATAGTTGGGACTGACAGATTAAGGCTGGATATGTGTGCTTGGGGGGCTGTGTTGTGCTGGATAGTGGTGTAGTGTTAAGCTAGGTTCATACTTGATGCACATAGCTGCAACACAATGGTGTTGTGGAAGAAGTCAAGTGAAAGAATTAGAGGAGAGACTAGCTGAGCAGGTTCATCTCGACATGGGTGTATATGAGAGTTCTCTCATTAGCATACCACAGTAAAAATGAGTCACTTTGTGTGTTTAAGGTGGTAGTAACTTCAGGCTCCTGCAGATGGCGCTGCACGAGGATGATGGGGCTATAAATACCTGAGGGGTGTGAGTGACAGGATCCACAGATTGAGAAGAGGTGGTACAGTGCAGGGAATGTCTCGTTCCATGTGTGGTAAATGGCTCCAGAGCAGATGTTACTGATTGGCTAAAAGGAGTGACTGTATTTGGGCAGTAAAGACCATAGTGTGAAGGAAGTAGCTGAATCTGCAGGTGTATGGAAGCGTACGGTCATACGGGTCTACCAGCAGTGGCTCAAATCCCAGTCTACAGGAAACTCTCCTCGGAATTGTGCCAGGGAAGGCAACCACCAAATCTGGCCCACCTGAACAATTCTTTGATTCAAGAGTGGCTCAACACTGATGCAGCCTACATCCAGAAACTTGTCCAGTTCAGGTCAAATCCAGTCACAGCTGTTACTGGTGCTAATGGAGGTGTTACATGCTTTTAGGTATGTTTCACTCACAGGTGACTCATTTTTTCTCTGGTGAGCTTCAATTGGCTTGAGAATTCAAATTAGGTTTGAGATCATAAATCTAAAGCCTTCCAGCTTCACTTCAAAGAAATCAAAGATTAGTTATAAAATACTCATAACTTAAACATTTTTTATTGTTCATTGTTACTTTTTTTTTCTTCTACAGTACATGTATACTGATGTCTCGCTGCCGTTATGTTACTAGTATGTCACTGTGTTTATATTCGCACATTAGAGTTTGGAGAAACACAGTCTCCTTCAGCTATGCACTCCTGTTGTAAAGTCTGATTGACAAATTCACTTTGACTTTGACTTTCCACCTGTACTGTATAGTATTATGTATGTGTCATCTACTACCCTCTCCTGGGCATGCACAGTACTGCACATGACCACAACCTTCCAGCTCTCCCTGGCTCCGCCCACTCTCTGCCACTACTTCCACCTGCAAGTCATCAGGGACTCATCAAGACTGCTACATATACCCCTTTATGTCAGGGGCTGCAAAATTTCTGTGTAGGCTACCTGAGTTCTGAGCTGTGCTTGCTTTGCTTCCTGGTTTAGTTATTAGAAGTTGCTGCTCTTTCTTTCTATATATATATATATATATATATATATATATATATATATATATATATATATATATATATATATATATATATATACTTTTATACCAGTCTTGGTTGGCAGCTGAACTCCTTTCTTTGGAGTAATAAACCTGCTTGGCTGCTCCCCAAAACAGAGGCAGGGTCTGGAGCTTTCCATTACCACTGGGCATGTAATCCCCACAAACGTTTGTACTGGGTGAGTCTTGAGCCCTTTCTAGCTCATCCACCATGGGTTCACATCGAGACATCTTCCTCTCTATATCCACTACATGTAGGATATAACCCAGCTGTGACTGCCAGCATCATGATATATGGTTTAAAGTAGAAAGCACAGAATAAGCCTCTTCTGAAGAAACCACTTGTTCATACCTTCATCTTCAGATTCTGCATTTTGCAAATGGACAGATAAGGGCATATTGACTCGATACGTATCCAAACAATGTTTATTTCTTCTTCTCTGAATTGGCAACCTGCCAAGTACAATTTGCCCAAATATATATTTCTTTCTTTATCAAGATCAGTGTCGCACCTCCTGGTTCACTCTTGTTGTGCCTCCAAACTACAACTCCCAGGAGTCATTGGTGTACGACATCAGTCACATGCCCCATAGCCACCAATCAGGACTCGGTCTACAGATCACGCTCCCCTAAACACTCATGACTCTCACCTGTTGTCCATTTGTCTGATGTTTGTCTCACACAGTTCCTTTATTGGTTTGCGCTCCTGGCTCTACCCTTGCCTGTCTTCCCACTTTTCCCGTTTGCCTACTCCGTATATCTTGTTTCTGTCCTCATGGTTTTGACTTGGCCTGGTTTCACGAACCTACATCAGCTTGCTATTACTGCTGATGTACTGTACCATGGAAGATTTTCTAAAATTAGCTACTGTAGGCTAAGATAACTGAGACTGCGTCTTAAAAACTAGACAGAACACTGAAGGACAGAGAGAAGGAAGGAAGACAGGATGTGTAGGAGGTGTGTATCTGAAAAGGTACAGTCTGTTTCTACTACAATCTGAAAATCTACACACATCATCAGAACATACATCAATAACTATTTACACCAGACCAGTTCTAAACTCAGCGCTGGCTCACCTTCACTCACATGCAGTCGTTTAACTAATAACTCTCTTCTCACAGATCCAATACTGCTGATCATCACATTTAGAATCAGCCCAGTTCAGTACAGCATCAGACCCATAACCAGTTACAGAACAGTGCCCATGACCATATGGTTGTTGATGAGTCCAGAACCTGAAAGACAGAATCAGAGTATGTAGTGTGTTGATCAGAGCAGTGAAGACGGAGAGTTACTGAAATTAGAATGTGCCCAGTAGCTACATCACCGTTCAGTACAGTGGTCTCTTACCCAGTGTCTACAGTAGAGTTGTCCAACCATTTCCATATCCAGCCCCCCTTTGTTAATCTGCAAATCAGACCAATCCAAGCTGTCCGATCTCCTCTCACCATTTCAATGAAGACCTGTTGAAGTGAGATGATCACTATAACACACTACCAGATACACATGTTCACTAGAGTCTCTTTATTAAACAGATTAGTGATGTAAGTGCCTCACCTGTTCCTCTCTGCTGTTTATGATCACCAGGTCTGCTCCTCTCTTTATGCAGTCCTGTTTGCTCTGTTCCCAGCTCTTCCTCTCAGTAGAGATGTAGTAAAGACTACTGTTGAAGTATCTCCATCCGAGTTGGTTAATGTGTGTCTCTGTTGATAGGGAATTATTAATGTTTATTTCAGTGTTGTATTTCAGTACAACAGCTAAACACTGCAAAGCTCTCCAGACACTGATCTGTTAAAGATCTGCTGCTTCTCAAATCAGGAGATCAGTCTGGTAGATCTTCTTCTCAGATCCTGCTCATCAATAGCTATTAAATAGCAAGATTGGTAGGGACACACCAACAACCTACACCATGCTGTAGGGACTGGTGCCAGTCCTACCCTAGCCACTAGGGGGCAGCATCAAACTGGCATTCAGCTCTGACACTGGTGAATGGGCTATTTAGACCTCTCGGGAAGCAGGCTGAGCTCAGCTGTCCTATCCAAATTCCCCCCCGGGTAGTTCGGCCGATAGAGCCCCTGAGTTGTGTTCAGGAGCCCTGAGTCTTAACCCACCAGAAGCTTCCGTTACTCATGCAGGAGGTTTGAAGCGTCTAATCTAACAGTACAGCTCTTAAAATCAACCGTGTGGTCCCTTTACTCTGTAATAAATTAATGACTCATGATCAAAGTTACAATCTGCTGAACATCTGAAGACTATGGTTAATGCTGATGCCTCTCCGTAATTTAAAACTATGATTTATAATTATCAGCCTTCAGACACCATTTTCACTGTCAGTTCATCAAAGGGAAGCATGCCTAAACATCATCCCACAGACAGGAATGGTACGTGTCACAAGAGTGTAACCATGTGATTGACCTCAAGCACATCCGAATTCTTGTAACTCGTAATTTTCTGGACACCAGCTTCTGGCAGCGTTCCTGAGGAACCATCATGGACAAAGGCCTCCAGTAATAGTCTTGGGTTTGCGTGCTACAACCGCTTTCTTCAAACCCCACCACAGTCAGGTGACTGGAACGTCCACTCCAGAATCTTCCTGGACTTCTTCTGAAACCAAGCCATGGTGAGGTATGCTTGGGATCATTTTCCTTGGAAGCTTCAATGATGTCCAAGCTTCAGCTTCCTCACACACAACCTGCAGTCCTCCAGACGTCCCACTGATCCCTGGCCCTGAAAGGTTCCAGTTTTTTTTCATCGCTTCACAGAACAGAATCCTGAAGCAGCGACTTGCGTATATGGTTCTGAGTTTATTGGAAACCTGGCTTCACAAAGCATACCGGCCTCGCCTATCATGCTACAGGGGCTAACAGTGCACCACATTGACCACACAACCCTCTCACTCAAGCAAAGGTGGTGGGCAAGGTGTTTGTGAACGACCGATGCACCAACTCTGCGGTTGCTGAACACTTCTGCTCTCCTGATGTAGAGTTCATGGTGGAGAGATGCAGACCCGATTGCCTCCCACTGTGGTTATTGTTAAGGCTAATAGCTAAGGCTATTGGCAAACAGCAGTAGTCTCGCAACCCAGAACCTGCACTCGTTATCGTTAACAGATCTCAGGACAGTGCTCTCCAATTTCCATCAGCACGTCTCCTGTCTGACACGGTGGGAAAACACGCTGAATCACATCTACACCAACATCAGTGAGGCTTTCAGCACCACCTCCCTGCCTCCGTTCAGTAAGAGTGACCACATCTCTCTGTTGATGAAGCCCACATACTGGCAGCTGCTGAAACGGGTCACAGTAGACAGTGAGAGCAGTGTTTGTGTGTGGCCAGAAGCGGCAGAGTCGGAGCTACAGGACTGCTTTCAGTGTACTGACTGGGAGAAGTTAAAATCTGCAGCCAAGACACTCCCAAGACACGTGATGCAGCCTTCAAATCTGGCAACAGCCGAGGAACTCAAAGCTGCCAGACACAACCCAAAGGCCGGCAGCAGGTCTGCAGAGCACCAGTACAGATCACAGGTAGCAACTCACTTCAACACCAACTCGGACCCCAGGCACAAGTGTCAAGAAATCCAGGTGATCACTGATTACAAGAGCAAAGTCAGTCCCCCATGTGTGTTGGTGATTTAGTAAGACAGAAGTGAACATGTTCTGTGGTGAGCTGAAGTGTTCTCTGGTTAGCTAAGCTAATGCTAACCATCTCCTCTCTCTTGGTTAGTATGAACTTTCCTGTCTTCTGATTAACAGATACTGATTCAGTATCATGTCATACATGAAGAAATCATGTTCACCCATCACTCACCCAGTTCAGAAAACTGCTTCTTAAATTCATCTCTCTCTTTCTGTAGCTGGTGTCTCTCTTTAGTGAACTTGATCAACTGCACTGTGATGGCCGCCAGCAGGAGGACACACAGCAGCCCCAGACACACTGCAGCCGGTCCACAGCATCTGCTCCCTGCAGTGTAAAATTACAGTTAGCCCACATTTACTTCTCTGAGGACTTTTATTACAGTGGTCTTTAATACAGAGCCTATAAACCAACATTAAACTTACACACAGAGAATATTTCCATCCAGTACAGCACCGAGTGAACCTGCTAGCTGTACTGTAACGGTGTAGACTGGTACATTAACACTAATATCTATAAATGAATGTGTATTAGAGACTGTGTTTTGTTACCTGGATGTTGTGTTTGTTGGGTCTTGTCCTCTGTCTTTGTACTGGGCTCCTGGCCTCTCCCCACCATCTCCACTCGCTCTCCGCTGTTCAGCTCCTTAGTGCTGATCACTTCATAAATAGTACCAGCCATCTCTAATCTGTTAAAGTCCCTCACTAACAGACTGTTACTAGAGTTACTGTGTCTGTGTGAGAGCTCTGCTGCACAGCTACGCTCCTTAGCTATGGTTGATTATAAATAGTCTATAAGTCGTCTGATTGCTTTAGTTAAGGACGTGACTGAGTTTTTTACATTTATATTTACTTCCTGTTTATGGTTGAGATATGAATACAGCAGATTGCCTGCCGTAGTTTCTTTTCTAATATCTGGTTCCTAACTCTGTGTGGTTAAGAGTTTAAAGAGATTAACGAGATTAACGTCTGCGACTTAATGATATTACATGTTTACTTTAGTCTTTTCTATCACTTTGTTTCTAGGACTGATTATGTTTAAAGTCAAAGGTCACAAAGTCTGGTCTCAGACAATGTCATGTGTCTTTACTACTATGTGTATTACAGCTTATCCTTAAAGTTCTGGATGGAGCTCCAGTACCCTAGTATCAGATCCCCTGCTCCACAACCCATTCCTGGGGCCATTATACACCTCTAGGTGATATTGTTCTATGGGTCAGTGGTTTTCTATGGAGGTTATGCAAGCTGTGTGTGTCTGTCGAGTGCATGCATTAGAAGGAGTGTCTGAATACTTTTGGACAAAATAGTGTATTACAGTTAACTCCCCAGATCTGTTTTGGTGGTCCTGCGCACATCCTAACTCATAGTGAATATTTGCTGTGTGTAGTTCCAATCTGTGCATGGAGGTCACATGACTTACTATACAGCCTCATATTGTTTCCTAATACGTTTCTATCCTGGGTTAAGTAAAGGTCATGCTGTAGAAACTGTCTTCCTGTCAGTATGTACTTTTAAGTACACCAAGTTCAAGTCTCATTTTGGCTAAAGTGAACAGACGTTGGATTTTCACCACAGCATCACCAAGACAACACAACTGAAACACTACCCACAAGTCAGCTGCTCTACAACGACACTTTCTTTGTTTCCTCTGACAGACAACTGACCTATACAAACAAAGACACGTCCAAACGTCCATGTGGAAATAAAACAGATAAAACTGATTTTGTAACAGACATGACCTAAAATAGATCCAGTGAAATTCATAGGTTTGAAATAATTAGTAATAAACTGTAAAATAATCTGATTATTAAATAGTGGGTAGCAGGCATTGATCACCCCATGAGTTTTTGGGCAGGTGTCCTCAGTATCTCACTCACTCATCTTGTAAACTACTTTATCCTGCAGTGTGGAGGACCCTATCCCAGTGTTCCATAGGTGGAAGGCAGGAAACTCCTGGACAGGCCGCCAGTCCATCACAGGGCAGACACACAAACATATACATGTCCAAGTCACCTGACTGCATGTGTTTGGACTGTGGGAGGATGTCGGAGCACCCGGAGGAAACCCACACAGACACAAGGAGAACATGCCAACTCTGCATTGAAAGGTCCCCGGAAACCCTGGCCAGGAATTGAGGCCTTCTTGGTGGGAGGTGACAGTGCTACCCACTGCACCACTGTGCCACCACAACCACTACCCACTACCCCCTTGTGTGTTCTAGTGTGTGTATGTGTGTGTTTCACTTCACTGATCTGTTAGATGTGGTAAGCAGATTCTACTGTGTATAAACACAAACAGCAGATGGTTCTAAATTGACCCCATTCACTACTTTGCAGTTACTCGACTACATGCCATGACTTCTGGTAAGATTTCAGGGACCTTAAATATCATATATATTATTATGAATGGAGAACCAGGCAGACGGCCTGCATACATTGGTTAGAAAGGAACTTGATGAAGACTCACAGAGGGTTCAAAACTGCCCAGATCACAATCTGAATGCTGAAATGTGCTAAAATGCCAGGTCTGATCCACCTCACAAATTACAGGGCATGCTGGTACCAGATACCACAGGGCACCTTCCGAGATGTAGTACAGTCCATGCCTATGTAAGCGAATGTTGGTTTTCTGGCTGTGTGCCAGCATTCAGACAGACAAGCAGATAAGTGGACACATCACACACATGTAAAATGTCTACCGTCATCACCACAGCAGCTTACTGGAGCCGTCACTCGTGCTCAGCAATGTTCTTCGTTCATGAACAAAATGGAAGGTACAGGACCACACCAACACTCCAACAACTAACACCCAACACACCCGTATCACATCACCTTAACCAACCAGCTCCACATCAACGACAGCAAGCAGGCACGTTATTCCCATAATCCCGCTGGAGTTGAGGAAAGTAGTGGGATAGCTTGTGACAGAGTAATTAGCCTGACCAGCTGTGGCTATCTACATCAAACTGAATCCTAGCAGTTTGGGTAGAGACCATGGTAACGGCTTCCTCTGAGGCTTCTACTAGTGATCTGCTGCCCTCTGCAGGCCGTCTCTATCCTATCTGTGCAGTACTGTCTGCTCCAGCTCTTTGTCTCAGTAGAGATGTACTAAAGACTGGAGTTAAAGAATCTCCATCCGAATTGGTTCATGTGGGTGTTGTTTATATATGACCTCATATTGTTTCCTAAACCAGTAAGATATTAATTTCTATCCTGGGTTAAGTAAAGGTCATGCTGTAGAAACTGTCTTTATGTCAGTATGTACTTTTAACTACACCAAGTTCAAGTAGTCAGATTGTATTCCTCTGTTAGTAGCAGCCCTGTTGACGGTGTGTGGAAGCTCATACTGGCTAAAGTAACAGACGTTTGACCTACCTGCACTAACACCACAGGAAGCACCAGAGGAAGCATCACCATGACAACGCAGCCGAAATGCTACCCGTAAGTCTAAATCAGCTGCTGTACTCTCTTTGTTTTCTCTGACTGACAGGGCAACTGACCTGTACGAAGAGACGTCTGTAATGACCTCACATTCTGATCCAGAAGTGTGGAAATAAAAATATAAACTGAAATAGATTCAGTGCCAGTCCCAGCTTTTACACACTTCATAATAAACTGTACAGTAATCTGTTTATTAAATAGAAAGCAGGCCTTGATCATCCTAGGGGTTTTTAGGCATGTAGTTAGGGGCATGAGCCACTAGGAGGCCCCCAAAAGCGCACTTACTCTTCTAAACCACTTTACCTTTATGTGTCACGGGGGTGCACCCTGGACAGGCCCTAAATAGGCCACCGGTCCATCACAGGGCAGATACATACATACATACATACATACATACATACATACATACATCCATACACACACACACACACACACACACACACAATGAGCAATTTAGCATCTCCAATTCACTACATGTGTTTGGACTCTGGGAGGAAGTCAGAGCCCCCCGAGGAAACCCTCACAGTCACAAGAAGAACATGCCAACTCAGCACAGAAAGGTCCCTGGACACCCTGGCCGAAAACTGAGGTCCTTCTTGGTGAAATGCGTCAGTGCTACCCACTGCACCACAGTGCCACCTCTGGCCCCACCCCTTTTCATGGTGCTATGACAAATTACAATATTGATGCTCCTTATGTGTTCATGTTCATGAGCAGTTCTGAGCTGGAGGTTCACGTTTATTGATTAGAAGGGTTTGAGGTAGAGGTGGGAGTAAGTTACACATGTGTCAAGTCGAGTCCCTGCTATAAGCAAGTCATATGGAGTTATGATGCTCTGACTCCAGTTTCCATAAATCAGTTAAAGTCAGAGGCCATAAAGAGCTGAATTATATTTTCTTACTTTGACTTTTAACTCCATTCCAGAGAATATGGACTTGAGATATTTCATGTTCTGGTCTGGTCCACTTCATTCCCTCTGTTCATATACATCCACTGCTGCAGTTCAGGCCTGTAACACATTCTACACCCAGCTGGATGGGTGTTTTAATTTAAGGGCTAGTAATGAGGTACAAAGACTAAACAGGGACGGGATTTTAAACAGGAGACTTCTTTAGCTTTTTGACTTCCTGCATTACATACAATGATAAAGACTGAAGGACAGAGAGAAGGAAGGAAGACAGGATGTGTAGGAGGTGTGTCTCTGAAAAGGTCTCTTTAATACGGTCTGTTTCTACTACAATCTGAAAATCTACATACATTTACAGCATTTAGCTGACGCTCTTATCCAGTGTAGCACAGCCAAATCACCCATACTGGGATTCGAACCCCAGTCTCCCACATGGGGTGGTGGCTACTTGGTGGGTAGTGGTGTTATCTGCTGAGCTACACCAACCACCACATCATCAGAACACACATCAATAACTATTAACCAGACATGGGTTCACTAAGCAAGTCACTAAGTTGCAAGTAACAAGTAAGTCTCAAGTCTTAACAATCAAGTCTCGAGTCAAGTCCCAAATCAATACTAGCAAGTCTCGAGTCAAGTCCCAAGTCTTAAACTTCAAGTCCTAGTCAAGTCACCAGATTTAATATTTCACATAACTGATGCAGTTGATTCGTAGTATATTAAACTGACATAATCATAAATGTTTTTAAAGTTTGTATTTAGTATAACAAAAACAACTTGCATCATTTCAAACAGTTCACACAACAAAGTGCTATTTTACTTAACAGGAACAAGTAGTGCAATTCGTTAATTAAATAATTTGATGATTAAATACTTTAAATACTGACTACGCACTTTAACTCAACCTGTATACTTGAACATCCAGTTGTGTTTTTATTTTGTTTTTATTTATCTATATTTATCTATACTGAACATCTGTACAAGCATTTGGCTGTTACTGAACATTAAGCTGCTATTTTCCCACCTGCACTGTACACTTTATATATCCATACTGTTTAAACTACATACTTACCGATACTGTGCTACTCTTTGCACATGTACTGTACTGTACTGTTTGCACACATTGTTTTGTCTATTGTCTTTGCACTACACTATATATATATATATATATATATATATATATATATATATATATATATATATATATATATATATATACACACATTATTCAACTGCACTGGAGAAGGAGCCTGACCGTGTTTCGTTATACTGTACAACCCTGTATTGGTATAATGACAAAGTTGAATTGAATTGAAATAACCTGCAAAGTACTGTGCAGCAAACGATTACTGTAATCTCTAATAGATATGTACTAAACGCAGTATGGAAAAATGAGACATTTTACCACAGTTTACAGCAACAAAAAGTCAAGGTTTATGGATTAAAAAAAAAAGGAAAGGACAATAATATCATATGATTTGTTCTACCACAATAGAGCAGTTTCAGTATGCAGGGCAGTGGGCCTCGAAGGTCAAGGTGGAGGAACACCACACTATAACGAAGTAGTAGAACACATTCCACCTACAGGAATTTTTAATGACATCACATTCTAAACCCATAAGCATTAATATATGGACCTGTGTGTGTGTATATATATATATATATATATATATATATATATATATATATATATATATATATATATATATATATATATATAAACAGCATGTGTGAACTATGCAGTAGCTCTACATGTACTGATCAGCAGAGTGTTTGACACTTTTCTGCTCTATGCTAATTCACCACGTCGTGGCTGAGATGCTGTGGTTCCTAGACGCTTTAATTTTCAGTAAAATCTCTCACAGTGAACGGTGTGAGAGAGGGACGAACAGAGGACAACAGCTTTGTTCACATTAGCTGTTGTTTATTATGTCGCTACGTTTGCTAGCTTGCTAACTGCTAACTGCTATACGCGAAATATACACAGCACAGACTTACTGTTCTTTGTGCAGCCTCAAATGTCGAGTTTGAAGTGGTTGCATCTCCATCTGTGATCTTGACTCCGCATGTCTTGCATACCGCAGTTCTTCCTTTATTTACTACATTATAGTCTTTGTAGTTGAACAGGATTATTTTTGGGAGCATGTTGCTCAACTTCTCTGCACAAATTCAACACTGACGGCCCCCTCAAAGCTTCCCGTGATTGGCTGTATGGTTACGGCTTTACTTGTTTCTAGGTTACGGATCATCTGGGCTGAGCGGCTCAGCTCCCTAGCGTTCCAGCGCCATTTAATATAAAATGATCCAGTTACGTGATTCAGTTTTACTTATTCATTATGTTAAAGAAGGGTTGTCAAGTCTTTTCGAGTCTTAAAGCTCAAGTCCGATTCCAAGTCCAAGTCAGTAAAGGTAAAGTCTAAGTCAAGTCGCAAGTCTTTAGTAATGTTGTTGAGTCAAGTCACAAGTCATCAGTTTAGTGACTCGAGTTGGACTCGAGTCCACACGTCTGCAATTTACACCAGAACAGTTCTAAACTCAGCGCTGGCTCACCTTCACTCACATGCAGTGGTTTAACTAATCACTCTCTTCTCACAGATCCAATACTGCTTATCATAACAGTTATAATCAGCCCAGTTCTGTAGAGGATCAGACCCATAACCAATTATAGCACAATGTCCATGACCGTGTGGTTGTCCATCTCTCCAGAACCTGAAAGACAGGATCAGAGTATGTAGTGTGTTGATCAGAGCAGTGAAGACGGAGAGTTACTGAAATTAGAATGTGTTTTTAAATTTAAACTTTAATTCCAGCAAAAACACATACAGATTATTATTATCACTGAATAATTAGCTCTTATTTATGGGCTGTATGTTTTGTGTGACGGTGCTGCTACCACCGGGTTTATGAATCTGGCCCAGTAGCTACATCACCAGAGTTCAGTTCAGTGGTCTCTTACCGAGTGTCTACAGCTGAGTCGTCCACCCATCTCCAAACTCTCTCTTTGTTTCTGTAACTCAGACCAATCCAAGCTGTCTGTCCTCCTCTCAGTCTATTAATGAACTCCTGTTGAAGTGAGAGGATCACTATAACACACTACCAGATACACATGTTCACTAACACCCACACTGAACTGCAGCAGCAGCAGCACAGCACAGTCTAATCAGGGTCTGTTACAGCACTGGATCTACACGTCTGGGCTGAGTGTAGACTGCTTGTGTTCCAGTGACTCAGGCACTGATACTTAAAGAGCTCATATCATGTTCACCTGCTTTCATTAAGAGGTTCATGTAGTTTGAATCAGCCAATCAGAGCAGAGCTCATTTACATATATCAGTCTTAAAGACACAGTAAGAGCTTGTGTAAAATGGATGAAGAGAGGCTGGAGAATGCTCATGTTAAATTATTAATGAGTGTTTTGGTTTGTAAACACATAAATATCAAACGTGTAGAGTGTAGAATATGAGCTGCTTAGTGAGATTCAGGCCCTATAATAATTATCTACCTCTTTATTACACAGATCAATCAATATACCAGCTGAACAGGAAGGTGTGAAGTTATAAAAGTGTCTTGAATTTTTATTTACCCCCCACACGACCCTCACCTGTTCCTCTCTGCTGTTTATGATCACCAGGTCTGCTTCTTTTTTTGTGCAGTACTGTCTGCTCTCACTCCAGCTCTTCTTCTCAGTAGAGATGTAGTAAATACTGGGGCTGAAGTATATTAATCCGAGTTGTTTAAGGTATGCCTCTGTTGAGAGAGAATTATTAATGTTTATTCCATTATCCATTATATGCCATATAAGTTATTTGGTAATTTTGATGAATCATTTATGGTTCTATAAGCCTCTATGTAAAGTTAAGTCAGTTATCAGAACCAGTTTAGGCAGCTGTGCTGTAGCCGTATGAACAGAACCCTACAGTAAAGTGTTAACATGCATATATGATATACAGGAACAGCAGTGACCAGATATACCAGCAGCCATAGGCACTTACTATGGGGGCACTGAAGGTGCATTGTGGGTAGGAGTTATACAGGTGCTACTAACATGAATGGTACTACAGCTGTAAACTGATCCGAGTGTTGAATAACTGTTAACCCACAGACACGTTTAGTGGGAGACACTGGAGGAGGGTTTGAATTATTTAGGGCCGTCCATCAAAACCCAGACACACAGACCCCCATGTAAATTACGAAAAGTGATCCTGAGCGTTGCTGCATTTCTCCGAGGCACCACCTGAGGAGCTTTATAGGTGATTCTATTTTACAGCATGAGAAAACAGCTTCTTCCTGCCAGTAGCTGTTAGCTGTATACCGGGAGCCAGGGTGCGGGACGTTAGGGGTAACCTGAAGCTGTTAGCCGGCTGTAGATATTGTAGTATAGTTATTCATGTGGGGACTCATCTGCAGGAGTCTGAAATAACCAAGGCTAATATTAAAGAGGCGTGTGAATTAGATCAGATGAGGTCTGATGCCATCATATCTTCTGGTGCTATTGCTGAAATCTACAGCAGGCTCTGTCACTTAACTGCTGGTTGTGCAGGTGGTGCTCAGAAAACCAACGTGGGCTTTGTAGATATCTGGTGTACTTTAGAGGCGAGGCTGGTCTTTAGAGTCAGGATGGTGTGTTTGTACTGTTTGTACTGGATCTGGAAAATCTGTTATTCTAGATCTACAGAAAAGGTGGGGACATGAGAAGAATAGAGCACTGTGGGATTATCCAGTTCATCAAGTTCAACAACTCAACACTGCACAGCTCTCCAGACACTGCCAGACCAGACAAGCGTAGTTCAACACTCACAGAGCTAAAAGTCAAACGGCTTTTACTGTCGAAGAGAGAGACAATAATCCAGGCAAACAAAACCAAAGGGAGAGAATAACTGGATAAACAAACAAAAGTCAAAAACCGGAGAAAGCTAACAGAGAGAACAGGAGAGACCTGCTCGGTATACAAACGAGGTTGGCCATACTTCACAAAGTGTGTGTGTTACAAAGGGGTATGAGTACAAACAGGGAAATGAGAAACAGGTGTGTAATCAGTATTCAGGTGATGTTGAGCGTGAGAAGGTGTGGGATTGCTGAGTTCCGGTCATGTGGCTATGACATCATCGGGAAGGGACCTCTAGGAGATGGAGTTTGGGAGCTCGGAAACGGAGGGGAATCCCAGAAGCCTGACAGACACTTATCTGTTTAAAAGCTGTTGCTGCCCAAACCAGAAGATCAATCTGGTAGATCTTCTTCTGAGATCCTCCTCATCAATAACTATGAATTAGGATCGGTAGAAACACAGCTCCCAAACCCCCACCCCCTCTTTACTCCCCCATCCAATAAATCTCCTAATATTACAGTTTACATACAAAACCAATTCTCCAAAACACGGTACTCGACTAGAAACAGAGTTTTTGACTTCTAGAGGGAAATCTAGAGAGAATCTTCCTGATTCCAAAACAGGATTTATTCAGTATTGTTTCTCCCAAACAGCCTTCCTACGCTCTAGCCTTCTTAAAGCACAAAAATGAAAGAGTATTATATATAAATAAAAGATGACCTACACTACAAAACTACAGTCAGAACAATGTTACTGCACCTCCTGCCTTGTACTACTCCTGCCACACCCAGCATAAACCCCACCTATGCTCCATGTTTTCAGTGCAGGACAGACTAATGGAGCCCAGATAATCTATTTTTCTACTCAGAAAAAGACAAACAATTATGCAACACCATGCTTTAAGGACCTGAGTGCCAGTCTTACTCTAGCCACTAGGGGGCAGCAGCAAACTGGCAATCAGCCCTAACACCCTGCACCTGGCTATTTAGATTCCTCAGGAAGTAGACTGAGCTCAGCTGTCCTATCCAAATTCCCCCCCAGGTAGCTCACCCAATAGAGCCCCTGAGTTGTGTTCAAGAGCCTAAACCCACCAGGAGCTACTGTTACACATGCAGGAAATATAAACCTTTTACAGTACAGCTCTTAAAATATGATCCACCGTGTGGTCCCTTTACTCTGTAATAAATTCATGACTCTGTGATTTTCAGTGGTAAGATCTGCTGAACATCTGAAGACTATATGTAATGCTGCTGCCTCTCTATAATTTAAAACTATGATTCATAATTCAACAATTCACACTGTAAGTGACACAAGAGTGTAACCATGTAATCGTGGCGGCTCTGACCTCACGCACATCCCAATATTTGTAACTCGGAATTCGCTGGACACAAGCTTCTGCCAGCGTTCCTGAGGAACCATCATGGACAAAGGCCTCCAGTAATAGTCTTGGGTTTGTGTGCTACAACCGCTTTCTTCAAACCCCACCACAGTCGGGCAATCATTGACATCCATGCTTCAGCTTCCTCACAGAAGACGTGCAGACCTCCAGACCTCCCACTGATCCCTGGCCCGGAAAGGTTCCAGTTTTGTTTCATCGCTTCACAGAACTGAATCCTGAACCTGTGACTTGCGTATATGGTTCTGAGCTTATTGGAGTTGACTCTTCCTGTGCTTTTTGGTCAGTAGGGATTCACATCTTGGAGTTTGGGACTGGAGACCATTTAGTATTTACCATACCCTGCAAACGGAAACCTCAGTGCCTGCTGCCATCAAATCTCGCTGAATGTCTCTTGCAGTCACTCAAGGATTTTTGGGTTTTTAATCACCTGCCTCCTTAGGGATCTAGTGGCAGCCGGTGATAACTTCCTCTTTCTCCATGTGCAGGTGGTGTACTCTGAACCTGTGAACTGTCCCAGGACGTTCAGGGCCTTTGCTGTCTATGGTATCCTTGTGCTTGTCTGTGCAAGATGATGATCTCTTCTCTTAACTTTTGCACATCTCTAACATGGTGAACTGATTCGTAACAATACAATCAAACGTCACAGTCAGGTATTTGATGTGTTAATTACAGGCACACCTAACGCAGCTTAGTCCTTAATTAAATACTTTGGTTCAGAAGGTGCCAAAAAAGGCCATGTGAGCATAAACAAAGTGGGGTAAGTGAGGAGGTGTCTGGGCGGGGCTAGTGTAGCTAACTCTGATATCACTTCCCAGCCTACTGCTCATTAATATCCGCTCTCTGGACAGCAAACTGGATGAACTGAGACTCAAGCTTATGACAGATATCCCAACCAGGAACTGCTGTGTTTTCATTTTCACTGAAACCTGGCTTCACAGAGCATACCGGCCTCGCCTATCATACTACAGGGGCTAACAGTACACAAGCCTCTTGCTCGAAACCAAGGTGGTGGGCTGTGTGTGTTTGTGAACGACCGATGGTGCACCAACTCCGCGGTTGTTGAACACATCTGCTCTCCTGATTTAGAGTTCATGGTGGTGGGATGCAGACCCTATTAGAGCCACAGGACTGCTTTCAGTGTACTCACTGGGAAATGTGCAGCCACCACAGACTCTCTGGTGGACATTAATGAATACACAGCATCAGTCACTGGATTCATCAGGAAGTGTGTGGATGATGTGACACAAACAAATCAAATTCACACTTCCAAACCAGAAACCCTGAATCCCTGAATCAACTCAAAGCACATGATGCAGCCTTCAAACCTGGCAACAGTGAGGAACACAAAGCTACCAGATACAACCAAAAGACCTGCATCAGGGCTGCAAAGCACCAGTACAGCTCACAGGTCGGAGCTCACGCCAACACCAACTCGGACCCCAGGCACATGTGTCAAGGGATCCAGGTGATCACTGATTACCAAAGTCAGTACCCCATTGACTACAGACGCCGCCCTACCAGCTGAACTGAACAACTTGTACACTCACTTTGAAACCTCCGCTCAGGCCCAGTCCTCCAACACTGCCTGCCTGAACACGAACCGCACACCATAATCCTCCCTCAACCAAACTTTACACTTGACACAATGCAGTCAGAAAAGTGTCCTGGCAACTGCCAAACCCAGACTTTCCATTGGATTCCCAATAGAGAAGCGTGATTGGTCACTCCAGATACACTGGTCTAGAGTCCAGTGGCAGTGTACTTTACACCACTGCATTCGACACTTTGCACTGAGCTTGGTAATGTAAGGCTTGGATGCAGCTGCTCGACCATGATAACCAATTCCATGAAGCTCTCTACACACTAATGAGTCCCCCCTCCCTGATCCAGTAACACGTCTAACATCAGGAAATCATGTTCACCGATCACTCACCCAGTTCACCAAACTTCTTCTTGAGTTCATCTCTGTCTTTCTGTAACTGGTCTCTCTCTACAGTCAGGTTGGTGTAACTGGTCTGTAGCTGGTCTCTTTCTGTAGTCAGGTTGGTGTAACTGGTCTGTAGCTGGTCTCTCTCTACAGTCAGGTTGGTGTTACTGGTCTGTAGCTGGTCTCTCTCTAGAGTGAACATCAACCACAGCACTGTGATGGCCGCCAGCAGGAGAACACACAGCAGCCCCAGACACACTGCAGCCGGTCCACAGCATCTGCTCCCTGCAGTGTAAAATTACAATTGGCCCACATTTACTTCTCTGAGGACTTTTATTACAGTGGTGTTTAATACAGAGTCTATAAATCAACATTAAACTTACACACAGAGAATATTTCCATCCAGTACAGCACCGAGTGAACCTGCTAGCTGTACTGTAACGGTGTAGACTGGTACATTAACACTAATATCTATAAATGAATGTGTATTAGAGATTGTGTTTGGTTACCTGGATGTTGTGTTTGTTGGGTCGTCTTGCGGCTGGTGTCATCCATCTCTGTAGTGGGCTCCTGAGCTCTAACAGCGTCTGTGCTCTCATAGATTACCACCACCATCTCCACTCGCTCTCCTCTGTTCAGCTTCGCAGTGCTGATCACATCATAAATATTACCAGCCATCTCTAATCTGTTAAAGTCCCTCACTAACAGACCATTACTAGAGTTACTGTGTCTGTGTGAGAGCTCTGCTGCACAGCTACGCCTCTTGAATTGTGTGGTTGATTATAAATAGTCTATAAGTCGTCTGATGGCGTTAGTTAAGGAAGTGATGGAGTTTTTAGAGCTACATTTATATTTACTTCCTGTGTGTGGTGTTGTTGTTCTCATGGGTGGTTCCCATCTCTCAGTGCAGTAAATATATAGGTGTTTAATGTCTGTATGTGCTCTGCATGTCTAGCATGGTTTCTGAATGTGGTATATGACTTAATAATATTACATGTTTACTTTAGTCTTTTTTACCACTTTGTTTCTAGGACTGATTATTTTTAAGTCAAAGGTCACAAAGTCTGATCTCAGGTAATGTCATGCGTCTGTACATATGACCACCACATGCACATTCTCTAAAAGGGGTCTGACTTGATGTTTAGGCCTCTTTCAGCACGTGTACAATCATTGCATTGGCGTGTTTAGGGAGGAGAACTGATGCACAGTCCATGTTACCTAACGGTCTTACATGCGATTACGAGTTTCCAGAGAGGTCTTAAAATCCCATTTACTATGGTCACTTAGAGGTACTTTTAAGTACACCAAGTTCAAGTAGTCAGATTGTATTCCTCTGTTAGTAGCAGCCCTGTTGACGGTGTGTGGAAGCTCATATTGGCTAAAGTAACAGACGTTTGACCTACCTGCACTCACACCACAGGAAGCACCAGAGGAAGCATCACCATGACAACGCGGCCGAAATGCTACCCGCAAGTCTAAATCAGCTGCTCTACTCTCTTTGTTTCCTCTGACTGACAGGGCGACTGACCTGTACGAAGAGACGTCTGTAATGACCTCACATTCTGATCCAGAAGTGTGGAAATAAAAATATAAACTGATTTTATTACAGACATAAACTGAAATAGATTCAGTGCCAGTCCCAGCTTTTACACACTTCATAATAACCTGTACAGTAATCTGTTTATTAAATAGAAAGCAGGCCTTGATCATCCTAGGGGTTGTTGAGCATGTAGTGAGGGGCCTGAGCCACTAGGGGACCCCCACAAGTACTCTCACTCACTCATCTTCTAAACCGTTTTATCTTCATGGGTCGTGGTGGGTGCATCCTGGACACGCCCTGAACAGGTCACCAGTCTACCACAGGGCAGATACACACACACACACACACACACACACACACACACACACACACACACACACACACACACACACACTTACACCTAATGGGCAATTTAGCATCTCCAGTTCACTGCATGTGGCTGCACTGTGGGAGGAAGTCAGAGCACCCGGAGGAAACCCTCACAGACACAAGGAGAACATCCCAACTCCACAGAGAAAGGTCCCTGCACACCATGGACAAAATTGAGGTCCTTCTTGGTGAGATGCGACCCACTGCCCCACAGTGCCACCTCTGGCCCCACCCCTTTTAATGTTATTATGGCCAATTAGAATACTGATGCTCCTCATGTCTTCATGTTCATGAGCAATCCTGAGCTGGAGGTTCACGTTAGTTGGTTAGAAGGGTTTGAGGCAGAGGTGGGAGTAAGTCACACGTGTGTAAGTCAAGTCGAGTCCCTGCTATAAGTCAAGCAGGTCTCAAGCCAGGTCATATGGAGTTATGATGCTCTGACTCCAGTTTCCATAATTAAGTTAAAGTCAGGCCATAAAGAGCTGAATTATATTTCAGCATTAACAAATCCTGCTTCTCTTTGTGTGGGCCTTTCAGCTCACCTCCTGAAGGTGTTTCTCATACGACACAGCAGGAGTGTTTCCTGTTACAGTGCACAAACAACCAGATCCATATAGTCCTGTGTAAAACTCACTACACACCAAATGAACACCTTAGTGTTATAAACATGTGTAAACATCTGGACATCTGATTCTGAGTACACGGTCAGTGGTGTTAGAACAGTGGGAGGGATGTTACTAATGTGTACAGTGAGCTTTAGAATCAGTTTAGGATCCGTTTCTGAGCTGGTCACTGGCGCCCTCTAGTGGATCATCATGGTGTGACACATATAAACACAGAGCGTTTATACTGAATGAAGGTTCCTGAGACCATATGTGTTATACTCTAGTACTGGTGGGTCACAGCCCTGCAGGGTTTAATGTTCTACCTGATTAAATACCTGATCTGATGGATCAACCATTAGTAAGAGCTTTGTGGGTTGATATCAGCTTTAGAAGAGGGACATATCAGAAGCATGAGCAACCAGCAGCTGGGATTGTCTTAGACAGTCATGTGATCCTGAGCATGTAGGGATGTAGTTGGTTGTACTCATGTATTCTGCTGTTACTATTTTTCACGTAGAACCCTGGTTCTGTTTTGGGTTCCTCGGTTGAACTGTGCCTTTATCTATAACATTGATAGACGATGTTTGATGGCGGTATGTGTGATTTCCATATTTATACACACCCACATCACAAACCTGGATTTGGATCTGTGTAGGAGACCAAGCGAGTGTGTTTATGTAAGAGGTCTCCTCAGTACACAGATCTATCTATGAGCACATGTGCATTCTGTACACCTGCATTCTAGACCTTACGCCATGAGCGTACTTGTGAAGGACCATAGCTTCCTGTCTCCTCTAACAGCTGCTTCAGTTCTATAGTCTTATTTCAGTAACTGGAAATGTCTGTCATAATCTACTAACCACAGGTCTGATGTAACCCTGTTTCTGCTCCATCTACACTTATCCTAGTAACGCCACATACCAGACGCATCAGCATGGAGCTGTAGAGGTTACTAATGGTGTCCTGTGATAATCCATCCCATGCAGCTTGAATATTCTCACACTGGTCCTGCAGATGGTGCTGTCGGGTGGAGGTGGAGTGACACCAGGCCACAAAAAGACTAAACAGTGACGGGATTTTAAACAGGTGACTTCTTTAGCTTTTTGACTTCCTGCATTACATACAATGATGAAGAGTGAAGGGCAGAGAGAAGGAAGGAAGACAGGATGTGTAGGAGGTGTGTATCTGAAAAGGTACAGTCTGTTACTACTACAATCTGACAATCTTACACCAGAACAGTTCTAAACTCAGCGCTGGCTCACCTTCACTCACATGCAGTCGTTTAACTAATCACTCTCTTCTCACAGATCCAATACTGCTGATCATAACAGTCATAATTAAACCAGTTCTGTACAGCATCAGACCCATAACCAGTTACAACACATTCATAACTGTATGGTTCTCCACGACTCCAGAACCTGAAAGACAGAATCAGAGTATGTAGTGTGTTGATCAGAGCAGTGAAGACGGAGAGTTACTGAAATTAGAATGTGTTTTTAAATTTAAACTTTAATTCCAGCAAAAACACATACAGATTATTATTATCACTGAATAATTAGCTCTTATTTATGGGCTGTATGTTTTGTGTGACGGTGCTGCTACCACCGGGTTTATGAATCTGGCCCAGTAGCTACATCACCAGAGTTCAGTACAGTGGTCTCTTACCGAGTGTCTACAGCTGAGTCGTCTACCCATCTCCAGACTTTCTTTGTGTAACTGTAACTCAGACCAATCCAAGCTGTCTGATCTTCTCTCAGTCTATTAATGAAGTCCTGTTGAAGTGAGAGGATCACTATAACACACTACCAGATACACATGTTCACTAACGCCCACACTGAACTGCAGCAGCAGCAGCACAGCACAGTCTAATCAGGGTCTGTTACAGCACTGGATCTACACGTCTGGGCTGAGTGTAGACTGCTTGTGTTCCAGTGACTCTAATTCTTGTCCAATGAGAGAAGAGAGATTATAATCAGACACAGAGTCTCCACTGATCATCTTGAAGCTGCTCTGATTGGGTTAGTAGAGGAGGAAGTCTCTCCAGGCTGCAGGCACTGATACTTAAAGAGCTCATATCATGTTCACCTGCTTTCATTAAGAGGTTCATGTAGTTTGTGAAGCTGCTCAAGTTTAAACCTGTACCTTCACTCTCCAGCTCATACAGTCCATATATGGATATCAATATACAGAAACAGCCTGTTTACAGCAGTCTAGCCCCGCCCACTCACCCTGAAGCTATAAGGAGTGTTTCAGCCAGAATTGCTTTATGAATCAGCCAATCAGAGGAGAGCTCATTTACATATATCAGTTTTTTAAAGACACAGTAACAGCTTGTGTAAAGTGTGAGGGATGAAGAGAGGCTGGAGAATGCTCATGTTAAATTATTAACGTGTAGAGTGTAGAATATGAGCTGCTTAGTGAGATTCAGGCCCTATAATAATTATCTACCTCTTTATTACACAGATCAATCAACATACCAGCTGAACAGGAAGGTGTGAAGTTATAAAAGTGTCTTGATGTTTTAAATTTACCCTCCACACGACCCTCACCTGTTCCTCTCTGCTGTTGATGATCACCAGGTCTGCTCCACTCTCTCTGCAGTACTGTCTGCTCTCTCTCCAGCTCTTCCTCTCAGTAGAGATGTAGTAAAGACTGGAGCTGAATCTCCATCCGAGTTGGTTAACATATGTCTCTGTTGAGAGAGAATTATTAATGTATATTTCAGTATCTATTATGTGCTGTAAAAGTTATTTGGTAATTTTGATGAATCATTTATGGTTCTATAAGCCTCTATGTAAAGTTAAGTCAGTTATCAGAACCAGTTTAGGCAGCTGTGCTGTAGCCGTATGAACAGAACCCTACAGTACAGTGTTAACATGCATATATGATGTACAGGAACAGCAGTGACCGGATATACCAGCAGCCATAGGCACTTACTATGGGGGCACTGAAGGTGCATTGTGGGTAGGAGTTATACAGGTGCTGTTTAGTTTGAGTTACTCCAGATGTGCTGCAGCTGCAGTAAAAGGTTTGACCCCTAACATGAATGTTATGAGGCGTGTGAATTAGATCAGATGAGGTCTGATGCCATAATATGTTCTGGTACTATTGCTTAAATCTACAGCAGGCTATGGTCGCTTAACTGCTGGTTGTGCAAGTGGTGCTCAGAAAACCAACTGGCTTTTCCAATTCTCCAAAAAAACGGTTCTCAACAAGAAATAGTTTATGACTTTTGAAGTCTCTGTGTATCCATTTTCTTATGATAGCAACAAGGGAGAATCTTCCTGATTTATTATGAAAGATGACCTACACAAACATGTCCTGCCTTGTACTACTCCCCACGTATGCCCCACAGTGCAGGACAGACTAATGGAGCCCAGATGATCTATTTTTCTACTCAGAAAAGAAAATAATATTTATGCAACACCATGCTGTAAAGACCGACCTGGGTGACACTCTTACCCTAACCACTAGGGTGCAGCAGCAAACTGGCAATCACCCCTAGCACCCTGCACCTGCTGAACTGAGTTTAGACTCCTCAGGAAGCAGACCAGCTGCTGTTGTTGGATATCAGTGTTTGCATAAGGGTGTATGTATACAGGTGTGTATACGTTTACCATGTGGGGAACAGCTGCATCACCAGAACAGAACTTTATCCATTTACAACAGGACCTGGGAGAAAGTTACCATCAGGGTTCTACAGGTTATAGGTCAAACACCATTTGGAGGAGAGCTGACCATCCGGAAAAACCGGATAAGGACACATACTCTTTGTACATTAAGGGTGTGGTGAGACAGTGTATTTCTCTGGACAAGAGCTGTGAGTGAACTGTGGTTGCCTTGAAATAGACAACTCCAACATCTCCAGCCCTCAGTCTCCTGAGTCTACCCGTCAGTGAAGAAGCAAGAAGAAGAAACGACACCGTCCAAGCAAGAGGTCATCTGTCCCATTCAAGTTCCCACTGGTAGCTTTAGACAACTTTAACATGGTGGACTGATTTGTAACGATACAATCAAACGTCACAGTCAGGTGAATTACAGGCACACCTAACGCAGCTTAGTCCTTAATTAGATACTTCTGATCAGAAGATGCCAAAAATGACCATATGAGCATAAACAGAGTGGGGTAAGCAGGGAGGTGTCCGGACGAGCCTAGCAATGCTAACTCGGATACCACTTCCTAACCTACTGCTCCCGAATGTCTGTTTTCTGGAAAGCAAACTGAATGAACTGAGACTCAGCTAGCAGATATCCCAACCAGGAACTGCTGTGTTTTCATTTTCACTGAAACCTGGCTTCACAGCAGCATACCAGACTCAGCTATCATACTACAGGGGCTAACAGCGCACCGCATGGACCGCACAACCCTCTTGCTCAAAACAAAGGTGGTGGGCTGTGTGTGTTTGTGACTACAAATAAAATATATATAAAATAAAAATTGATTGATTGACTGATTGATCATCTTGCCAGCTAAGCTAATGCTAACCAGCTCCTCTCTCCTGGTTAGCAGCACTGTTAGCACTTATACATAGTTAATATGATGGTCTGACACTGTTGATCATCTTCAGTGTGAACACAGCACAGAATGAGAAATCAATAAATGTGATAAACAGCATCAAACAGATACTGATCCAGTAACATGTCACTGATCACTCACCCAGTTCAGAAAACTGCTTCTTGAGTTCATCTCTGTCTTTCTGTAGCTGGTCTCTCTCTTTAGTCAAGTTGGCATAACTGGTCTGTGGCTGGTCTCTCTCTTTAGTCAGGTTGGCATAACTGGTCTGTAGCTGGTCTCTCTCTGTAGTCAGGTTGGAGTTATTGGTCTGTAGCTGGTCTCTCTCTACAGTCAGGTTGGTGTAACTGGTCTGTAGCTGGTCTCTCTCTAGAGTAAACATTAACCACAGCACTGTGATGGCCGCCAGCAGGAGGACACACAGCAGCCCCAGACACACGGCAGCCGGTCCACAGCATCTGCTCCCTGCAGTGTAAAATTACAATTGGCCCACATTTACTTCTCTGAGGACTTTTATTACAGTGGTGTTTAATACAGAGTCTATAAATCAACATTAAACTTACACACAGAGAATATTTCCATCCAGTACAGCACCGAGTGAACCTGCTAGCTGTACTGTAACGGTGTAGACTGGTACATTAACACTAATATCTATAAATGAATGTGTATTAGAGATTGTGTTTGGTTACCTGGATGTTGTGTTTGTTGGGTCGTCTTGGGGCTGGTGTCCTCCATCTTTGTAGTGGGCTCCTGACCTCTAACAGCGTCTGTGCTCTCATAGATATCCACCACCATCTCCACTCGCTCTCCTCTGTTCAGCTCCTCAGTGCGGATCACTTCATAAATATTACCAGCCATCTCTAATCTGTTAAAGTCCCTCACTAACAGACCATTACTAGAGTTACTGTGTCTGTGTGAGAGCTCTGCTGCACAGCTACGCTTCCTAGCTTGTGTGGTTGATTATAAATACTGGACTGAGTCGTCTGATGGCGTTAGTTAAGGAAGTGACAGAGTTTTTAGACCTATTCTTATATCTACTTCCTGTGTGTGGTGTGTTGTTTTTGTCATGGCTGATTCCCCACTCTCAGTATAGTAAGAATTTGATTAATCCTACTGCTGCTACCTGGACATGTCATCAGTGAAAAACCCAGGGTCATGGGGTGTTTCGGGTTTTTACACCCTCACCCAGGCGACCCGATCAGTCCCCGGCTTGTGTCCAAGTGGCGTTGCTCCAGGGCTCCTCTCTACAGATCCACAGCCACCTCGAGGCCCTCTCTGCTGCCTCTAAGATGTTTCTAATGGCTCTGTTTAGTTGCAGTCCTTTTACTCCAAGGAGCTTAAGGGTTCGCAGAAGTGAATGTCAGTGAAGCCTCGGCACCCGACCCTGACTGGCTCACAGCGAGCTTTCCAGAGGTTGTTCTGGCGCCCTATGCGGTGCTCTGTGTATTTGGCCCCCTTACGCTTGTGGGCCTCTTCAATCCAGACTTCCCACGGGACCATCAGTTCCAGCATGACCACTTGTTTGGTGGACTCCGATGTTAGTACCACGTCTGGACGGGGAGAACTGGTGGTGTGGAACCCCCCTGTTGATTTTGCCTGGTGGTATTGTGTCCTCTCTCCTGCTTCATCCCATCTGATGAAGGTTACTGACTGTTTGGGGCAGCCTGGGTCTTACTGTGCTGAACCGCTGTGCAGATGGAGTCTGCCAAAGCGTTTAACACATGGTCGTGGCGTCAGCGGTACCGCCCATCCCCTAGTATTTTTGAGCAACTGCTCAATATGTGCTCCAGGGTGCCCCTCTTCTGGCACAGCTTGAACTCAGGAGGGTCTACCAGACCCCAGGTGTGCAGGTTGGCCGGGCTTGGGAGGACATCATTAGTCGATTGGATGAGAAACGTAATGCGAGATGGTTCCGCACCTGGTCCATGCATCTTGTTTGGACATACCAGCCATCTTGCTGCAGCGTTCTACCTCCACCTCCAGTGTTTTGTTTGTAGGACTGATCATTTTTGAAGGTCAAAGGTCTGATCTCAGACAATGTCATGTGTCTTTACATATAACCACCGCATGCACATTCTCTAAAAGGGGTCTGACTTGTTTAGTCCTCAAGACTGAATTCTCTTTCAGCACGTTTATAATCAGCGCATTGACCGGTCCGGGTAGGAGAACTGATGCACAGTCCATGTTACCAAATGGTCTTACATGTGATTACGCATTTCCAGAGAGGTCTTAAAATCCCATTTACTATGGTGTATCTGAAAGCATGTGCTTGATTAGCATGTGCTCATATGTTACTGGGACGATGCAAACTAATGGCTTAATGGTATAGCTGAGATTAGTCAATTACCCAGTGGTCAGTGCTGTGTCCGTTTACCCATTTCCAGACCCCCAGAGGGCACCCTGGAGCTGCCGCTTTGCTTGACAGTGCCATCTGGTGTCATGGAGGGCAACCCAGTTCCACCGCCCTGCATGTCCGCACCACCTGTCCCAGTTGGCATCCCAGTGCCACCACCCTGCATGTCCACTCCACCTGGTGTCCTGAAGGGCAACCCAGAGCCGCCGCCCTACACACCCTCACCACCTAGCGTCCTGGAGGAGACCCCAGAGGTGTTGCTCTGCCTGGCGTCCTGGAGGGCACCTCAGAGCTGCCACCCCGACAGTATTCAGCCCCTCCCCCGTACAGGCCACAGCTTTCACTCTGGATACCTTCATCTGACTGTGTCTTAAAAACACAAGGGAAGTGATTCGGCCTACTTTACTGGACAGGCGGTCTCAAGCAGTTCTAAACCAGGCACTATAGTTTCAGCACCAGAAGCTTGTTCAGGACCAGGAGTTACACTACATGTGCTTATGATAGTGGACACCTGCTCATTCAGTGTTCTAAAATAGAGCTCCAGTACTCTAGAGAACTTGGTTCCTCTGCTCCACAACCCATTCCTGGGGGTCTTTATAACCCTCTAGCTGACACTTGGCATTGGGCAGGGTGACCCTAAACTCCTGTGCTCCAGAACGTACCGCTGTATTAGTCAGCAGTTTTCTATGGGGGGTATACAGGCTAGGGATGCCTGTTTAATGCCCGATTACATCAGACCCCCACACACAGTGTTTCTAATACCAATCACAAAACCCCTCAACACAGTTTGGTAGTCCTAATTTATAGGTAGTCAACAGGTCCTGTTTATAGTGACGATCCTCGTGATGTTTTGCAATCAGGAGGGTCACATGACTTGATTCATGTGGGTGTTGTTATATATGAGCTCATATTGTTTCCTAAACCAGTAAGATATTAATTTCTATCCTGGGTTAAGTAAAGGTCATGCTGTAGAAAACTGTCTTTATGTCAGTATGTACTTTAACTACACCAGTTCAAGTAGTCAAGATTGTATTCCTCTGTTAGTAGCAGCCCTGTTGACGGTGTGTGGAAGCTCTCATATTGGCTAAAGTAACAGACGTTTGACCTGCCTGCATTAACACCACAGGAAGCCACCAGAGGAAGCATCACCATGACAACGCAGCCGAAATGCTACCCTGGGCGCAAGTCTTAAATCAGCTGCTCTACTCTGACCCTTACTTTGTTTCCTCTGACTGACAGGGCAACTGACCTGTTACGAAGAGACGTCTGTATGACCTCACATTCTGATCCAGAAGTGTGGAAATAAAAATTATAAAACTGATTTTATTACAGACATAAACTGAAATAGATTCAGTGCCAAGTCCCTAGCTTTTTACACACTTCATAATAACCTGTACAGTAATCTGTTTATTAAATAGAAAGCAGGCCTTGATCATCCTAGGGGTTGTTGAGCATGTTGTAGTGAGGGGCCTGAGCCACTAGGGGGACCCCCACAAGTACCTCTCACTCACTCATCTTCTAAACCGTTTTATCTTCATGGGTCGTGGTGGGGCATCATTCCTGGACACGCCCCTGAAACAGGTCACCAGTCTTACCACAGGGCAGATACACATACACACACACACACACACACTCTACACACACACACACACACCACACACACACACAACACACACACACCACCACACACACACACTAACACCTAATGGGCACAATTTAAGCATCTCCAGTTCACTGCATGTGGCTGCACTGTGGGAGGAAGTCAGAGCACCCGGAGGAAACCCTCACAGACACAAGGAGAACATCCCAACTCCACAGAGAAAGGTCCCTGCACACCATGGACAAAATTGAGGTCCTTCTTGGTGAGATGCGACCCACTGCCCCACAGTGCCACCTCTGGCCCCACCCCTTTTAATGTTATTATGGCCAATTAGAATACTGATGCTCCTCATGTCTTCATGTTCATGAGCAATCCTGAGCTGGAGGTTCACGTTCCTTGGTTAGAATGGTTTGAGGCAGAGGTGGGAGTAAGTCACACGTGTGCAAGTCAAGTCGAGTCCCTGCTGTAAGTCAAGCAGGTCTCAAGCCAGGTCATATGGAGTTATGATGCTCTGACTCCAGTTTTCATAATTAAGTTAAAGTCAGGCCATAAAGAGCTGAATTATATTTCAGCATTAACTAATCCTGCTTCTCTTTGTGTGGGCCTTTCAGCTCACCTCCTGAAGGTGTTTCTCATACGACACTGCAGGAGTGTTTCCTGTTACAGTGCACAACAAACCAGATCCATATAGTCCTGTGTAAAACTCACTACACACCAAATGAACACCTTAGTGTTATAAACATGTGTAAACATCTGGACATCTGATTCTGAGTATCCTCTTTTGTTCCACGGGGATGCAGTGGTTGTGTTTAGAACAGTGGGAGGGATGTTACTAATGTGTACAGTGAGCTTTAGAATCAGTTTAGGATCCGTTTCTGAGCTGGTCACTGGCGCCCTCTAGTGGATCATCATGGTGTGACACATATAAACACAGACCGGTTATACTGAATGAAGGTTCCTGAGACCATATGTGTATTACTCTAGTACTGCTGGGTCACAGCACTGCAGGGTTTAATGTTCTACCTGATTAAATACCGGATCTGATGGATCAACCATTAGTAAGAGCTTTGTGGGTTGATATCAGCTTTAGAAGAGGGACATATCAGAAGCATGAGCAACCAGCAGCTGGGATTGTCTTAGATGGTCAATGTGATCCTGAGCATTGTAGGGATGAGTTGGTTGTAACTCATGTATTTTGCTGTTACTATTTTCCACCTAGAAAACCTGGTTGTTCTGTTTGGGTTCCCTCGGCCTGAACTTATGTCTTTATCTATAATAAGTCATTGATAGACGATGTTTGGATGGCGGGTATGTGTGATTTCCATATTTATACACACCCACATCACAAACATGGATTTCTTTGGATCTGTGTTAGGAGGACCAAGGGCGAGTGTGTTTTATGTAAGAGGGTCTCCTCAGTATACAGATTCTATCTTTGAAGCACCATGTGCGTTCTGCATTCTGTCTGAGGAAGCAGTCAACATATCCTAGAGCGTCACACCGGCAGCACTACCAGAACATGAACTACAAACACTATAGACGTTTACTGAACTAGCAGGACACGCTGCAGCCCACAACACGCATATCGTGAACAAAAGCCACCAGGGCTACAGTCACGAGCAACTTACCTGTGAGCGTCCTGGTCCGCT
>JAMWET010007591.1:20000-26625 GCA_024036415.1 Prochilodus magdalenae | reverse complement strand
CTTCCCCCCCCAAGCTCCTCCCCCCCCACACACGCGCCCATAAAAACCTGTGCAGACACTACCTAAAACCGATCTATAGCCGAAACACAAGTCCAGTAGAAGAACAGTACAGAATCATAAATAAACAGTATTGATAGGTGCTAGGTGTGTGCGGAGATGACAGCCTGTTAGTGGTATGTGATTGGCTGGAGGTGAGCATGTGGCTAGTGCCACTCTGGGTATGAAGTTAGGAAGGGTGGGATGGAGACTGGGAAGCGCGGACACATGGGTTTCAGCAAGGGGTGAAATTCAGTTTAGGTGTTGTAGGCTAATGTCATGTGATTTTTCACTACTGCTTTTATTTCCTCATTTCCAGCAGCAAACACCGCATCACCCTTTCTGTGGCGTTTTGGGGATAGGCAGAAACTGAAGGACTCTTCTGATTCAGTGTGCGGGATCTGCAGATCGAGGTGGGATGCTGGTTTTCGTAGTATCAGAGGCTCTAATGAGAGATTCTGCTTGATGTTTTGGGATGACCAGTAATTACATATACAGGGGTTGGACAATGAAACTGAAACACCTGGTTTTAGACCCACAATCTTTATTAGTATGGTGTAGGGCCGCCTTTTGCGGCCAATACAGCGTTGTATTGGTCTGGTAGACATAGACATATACTGCGTCCTGAACAGTGTTCAGAGGGATTTTAAGCCATTTCATCTTGCAGGCTAGTTGGCCAGGTCACTACGTGATGCTGGTGGAGGTTCGTCCTTCTTGGTGGTACTGTGATTACCAATGGATAAACCGTTAGGCTCATTGATACATCACAAAGACTTGCTGTCCTTGGTTCACAGATGCGCCAGCAAGCCGTGCACCAACAGTGGTGTCCTATTTGAACTCTGGTATGTCCACCCATACTGCTGTGTGCATTTGCAGTATTTTGAAGCAGAAACTGTGCTCTTACCTGCTAACTGAACCTTCACACTCTGCTCTTACTGGTCAATGTGCAGTAATGAAGATTGGCCACCAGGCGGCGTCCAATTTAGCCATGGAGAACCTCCCACACTAAAATGACAGGTGTTTCAGTTTCATTGTCCAACCCCTGTAGTTAGCCCATTATCCCTTATAGATACCCTGACATAGATCCATGCTGCCACCCCCCCATTGGTCTGCTTGACCTGTGCTGGTCATTGATATTATGTTGTGAAAGATTTGGTAAGTATTAGGTTATTACACTTTGATGTGGTCCTGTTCTGAAGATAATGATTGGCTGCATTAGGTGCTCTGAGTTGGTATGGGCAGCAGGAGGGCAGAGAGAGTAAGTGACTGGTGTTATAGAAACTGAAATAGAGGAAGATGGGCAATAGAGGAGAATATGTATGCTACTACTACTACTACTACTACTACTACTAATAATAATATCAGGAAATGATACAAGAGTTGACTACCTGAGTTAACTACTGTATTAGGAATATTGGAAAGTGGTGTATTAGTGTTATAGCATAATGGTCATAAATAGTCATCTGACCTAGAGCAATAAACACCATGAGGAGTTGGTGGCAGGGTTGGCGGAACTCTTGTATTGTCAGTTAGGAGCTTAGAACGTAGCTAGAAACAAGATCCGCTTCAGGCTAGGTTTATGATGTAATGGTTTGCGTGCCTAGGAACTGCAGTGAACAGTACACTGATGGTAGGATTCAATCTGTTGATTAATGGGATATGAACTAAGATCGTTGTTGAAGTCTCTCACGTTAATATGAAAAGTCAGATTTGAAGCTCTCAGATTTGAAATGAAGCTTGAGGTTGTTTTATGCACCTGCTTTCTAACAGTGACGACAACGAAGATGAATAGCTTATTCAGAAATTCCCTGTTTTAATGAGATAATACAACAATAAATAAGACTTCCTGTCATAGCATGTCCTCACTCTCTCACTCTCTCTCACTTACTCTCACTCACTCTCACTCACTCACTCTCACTCCCTCACTCACTCACTCACTCACTCTTACTTACTTTCTCTCTCTCACTCTCACTCACACTCACTCACTCTCACTCACTCTCACTCTCTCACTCACTCACTCACTCACTCTCACTCTCTCACTCACTCTCTCTCACTCACTCACTCACTCACTCACTCACTCACTCACTCACTCACTCTCACTCACTCTCACTCTCTCACTCACTCACTTACTCTCACTCACTCTCACTCTCTCACTCACTCACTTACTCACTCTCACTCTCTCACTCACTCACTCACTCACTCACTCTCACTCACTCACTTACTCACTCTCTCACTCTCACTCACTCACTCACTCACTCACTCACTCACTCTCTCACTCACTCTCTCACTCTCTCACTCACTCTCTCACTTACTTACTCTCACTCACTCACTCACTCACTCACTCTCTTACTCTCACTCACTCACTCACTCACTCACTCTCTCACTCACTCACTCACTCTCTCACTCTCACTCACTCACTCACTCACTCACTCACTCACTCACTCACTTTCTCACTCACTCACTCTCACTCACTCACTCTCACTCCCTCACTCACTCTTACTTACTCTCACTCACTCACTCACTCACTTACTCTCACTCTCTCACTCTCACTCACACTCACTCACTCACTCTCATTCACTCACTCACTCACTTACTCTCACTCACTCACTCACTTACTCTCACTCACTCACTCACTTACTCTCTCTCACTCACTCACTTACTCTCTCTCACTCACTCACTCACTCACTCACTCACTCACTCAAATTCACTGTTTTAGATGCACGATAAAGCAGAATACGTAATCAGCTACGTCCATTATAGCTCGTCCCAATGCACGTTCCTCAATCAAATTCATATGCACAAGGGAGAGAAGTTGCCTTTGGCCACTTGTTACAGTTATACGCAGGGGTTTGATTGCAGCTGGTTACATGCTTGAGAAAAGTAAGTAAACACATGTACAGGTAATAAACATCCGGGTGTAATTTCTATATAGCTGTGGAGTTTGAAAGGCGTGTATAATTTCTCCTGGTAATAATTTGATTTGGTATAGAAACCCGGTTGAGCAGTATGTATAAGCTCCCCAGATAAATAAATAAGCCCCCTCTGCCTGTTCTGGAGGGTTTTTAATTATGGGGAAATGGGTCCTTTGGTTAAGGTGGCAGTAAATTTGAACCACAGTGTCTACTCTTTGTAAGTGTGACTGATCGGCATGATGAACCATCAGGAGCATTCACGCATCATGACTGGCTCCCAACATCCCCAGATTAGAATTCCCTTGAAAACATGTGGGACTAGAACAACAGGTAAAATGCCAGGGAAGGCATCCACCAAATCTGCCCACCTTAGCAGTGATGTGGCCTGCATCTAGAAACTTTTCCCGTCCATGCCAAAATCATCCCTGCTGTTATTCATGCTCATAGAGGTATTACACACTGTTAGGCCTGTTTCAGTCCAGTAAGCTCATCAGGGCACTGCTATAGCATAACCCAGTGCTGAGCGGGCAGAGGGCTGGACACAACCGGGACAGGCCAGTCCATCACCTGGCAGACACAGACAGACATTCTCTTTCTCGCTCACTCACTCACTCACTCACTTACTCTCACTCGCTCACTCGCTCACTCACTCACTCACTCACTTACTCTCACTCGCTCACTCACTCACTCACTCACTTACTCTCACTCGCTCACTCACTCACTCACTCACTTACTCTCACTCGCTTACTCACTCACTCATTCACTTACTCTCACTCACTCACTCACTTACTCTCGCTCACTCACTCGCTTACTCACTCTCGCTCACTCACGCACTCACTCACATGCTCACTCACTCTCGCTCACTCACTCACTCACTCGCTCGCTCACTCACTCACTCTCACTCACTCACTCACTCGCTCACTCGCATGCTCACTCACTCTCGCTCACTCACTCACTCACACTCTCGCTTGCTCACTCGCTCACACTCTCGCTTGCTCAATCACTCACTCGCTCACTCACTCACTCTCGCTCGCTCACTCACTCACACTCGCTCACTCACTCACACTTACTCACTCACTCACTCTCACTCACTCGCGCTCGCTCACTCACTCACCCTCTCGCTCGCTCACTCACACTCTCGCTCGCTCACTCACTCACACTCACTCACCCACTCACTCACTCGCGCTCACTCACTCTCTCTCACTCACTCGCGCTCACTCACTCACACTCACTCGCTCTCACTCACTCACTCTCTCACTCACTCACTCACTCACTCACTCACTCACTCACTCACACTCACTCACTCACTCACTCACTCACTCACTCACTCACTCACTCACTCACTCACTCACTCACTCTCTCACTCACTCACTCACTCACTCCCTCTCACTCACTCCCACTCACTCACTCTCTCTCTCACTCACTCACTCACTCACTCACTCTCACTCACTCCCTCTCCCTCTCTCTCCCTCTCACTCACTCACTCCCTCTCACTCACTCCCTCTCACTCACTCCCTCTCACTCACTCTCACTCACTTACTCTCACTCACTTACTCTCACTCACTCACTTACACTCACTTACTCTCTCTCACTCACTTACACACACTCACTCACTCACTTACTCTGTCTCACTCACTTACACACACTCACTCACTCACTCACTTACACTCACTCACTCACTCACTCACTCACTCTCACACACTCACTCTCTCTCTCACTTACTCTCACACACTCACTCTCTCTCTCACTTACTCTCACTCACTCTCACTCACTCACTCACTCACTCACTCACTTACACTCATTCACTCACTCACTCACTTACACTCACTCACTCTCACTCACTCTCACTCACTCACTCACTCACTCTCACTCACTCACTCACTCACTCACTCACTCGCTCCCTCTCTCTCACTCACTCACTCACTCACTCACTCACTCACTCACTCACTCACTCGCTCCCTCTCTCTCTCTCTCTCACTCACTCACTCACTCACTCACTCACTCACTCACTCACTCACTCACTCACTCACTCACTCACTCACTCACTCACTCACTCACTCACTCTCTCTCTCTCTCTCTCTCTCCCTCTCACTCACTCCCTCTCACTCACTCTCACTCACTCACTTACACTCACTTACTCTCTCTCACTCACTTACACTCACTTACTCTCTCTCACTCACTTACACACACTCACTCACTTACTCTCTCTCACTCACTTACACTCACTCACTCACTTACTCTCACACACTCACTCTCTCTCTCACATAACATTTATTTATTTATTTATTTATTTATTTATGTTTTCAACCAATCCAGCTTAGAAGGAGTAACTGTACACACATGTAAATGTATGTTTCCCTTATGAAAATTTCCCAATATGGAATTTGACTGGGGTGCCCACACATTTGCATATGTGTCTGTAACACACAGGCAGCATGCATCCAGTTTGCACCTGAAACTGGAACACAGGGCTTGGTACATCAAGCCCTGAAGGTTCTGAAAAGAAAGGGTGAGCTCACTGTGGAACGGCAGAGGGGAGGCAAAGAGGGAGTGGAGCAGCTGGAGTGATGTGGGTTAGGATTCAAAGATGGCAGAGCAAATATTCCACTGCTCACGCCCATACACACCCACCAGAGTGAATGTCTCAACCAGCATGAAGAATATTCAAATCACACATGGTGCACAGCTGCGCCCTCCACTGACTCCACAGTACGGCCGCAGAGAAGCCAGTAATGTGCTGCCCTTGTATTTGCATATCTCTCTTGATTAGCCGGTGTAACTTGGATCCGCTGCATCTAAAAGCTCGATGATGATGCGTCAGATGAACCAGCTGAAGCTACTGGCTCTATGCATTCCATTTACATCACATAGCTACATAATGGGTTTCCATAATTCCAGTTATATGCAGGCGTTCCGGGCGCTAGCGGACCGGCTACGTACTATGTGAACACTCAAACAACAGTTACACAAATAGTTGCACGCAGGAGGAATCAACTGACAGGACTGAAACTTGGTGGGTAGGTTTGACATCATGAGGCATGCAAATTTTCACGCTTGGCTGTGCATGTGACGTAGCCAAGAACAGGCGTTATCGCAGTACCTGACTACATACACCGTTATGAGGACTGCAGTGGTGTTGTGCCAGTCTGTCATGGAGTGACTGGCTCGTCTTCAGTGACGAGTCCCGTTTTTGTCTTGGTGGAGACGACCAACGAATCCGTTGGAGGCACTGTGGTCAAGATGAGCAGTTGTTATTGCACATCACACGTCCAGAAGGCCTGGTGTTACTCCATCTCCACCTCTACCACACCATCTGCAGGAACTGTGTGAGAGTATTGAAGCCGCATGGGATGGATTTTCATAGGACACCATTAGGAACCTCTACAACTCCATACCGAGTCGTCTGGCATGTTGCGTTAGCCACTGTGGCAGCCTGACTCTATACTTAGAGACACTACTTCTGTATGTGTAGCTCAGTAAATATTCCCCACATCAGTCTCAGTTTATCATCAGTTATTGTTCCTGGTAACCTTTACCTTCCTTCCCAACAGCACTGCAGTCCCACACTTCCTTCTGGGTGCAGCTGTAAATCTTGAAAGTTATGCTATGTTTGATTTAGTTAAGGTTAGTTTAACATTATAGGGGGGGGAAAGAGATTCTACTAGGTCAGCACTCAG
>JAMWET010007591.1:0-10000 GCA_024036415.1 Prochilodus magdalenae | reverse complement strand
AAATGTTGGTGCACGTCTGCTGGCGCATCTGTGACCAAGACAGCAAGGGGGTCTTTTGTGATTGTATGTAAGTCAAGAGCCACGGTATCCAAGGGTAATGTCAGCATACCACCAAGAAGGACGAACCTCCACCAGCATCAACGTAGTTGAACCCTGGCCACTATCCTGCAAGAAGAGATGGCTTAAACTCCCTCTGACCACTGTGCAGGACGCAGTATAATGTCATTCCAAGACGCTCAACTGGCGCTGCTGTTATTGGGTCCGCAAAAGGAGGCCCTACACCATACTAATAAATGACTGTGGTCTGAAACCAGGTGTTTCAGTTTCATTGTCCAACCCCTGTACTTCTGATGTATCCCGGTGTTCCAAGTTTGCCGTACCACCGCCGGTAATACATATATTTTATTGCACAAAAAAATCTCATCTCTCTTTTTCTTTCTTTTTTAAAAAGCTCTAGTTCCCCTTTCCCTTTAGTAAATACGGACGGGCCAATAGAAATCTTATTATATCAAGAAAATGGGAGAACAAGCTCTGGTGTCGTGCAAGTCATATGCGATTAACATGCAGTGCTTGTGGGACGACACTGCATAAAGGTTTCAGGAGGCTGCCATCAACCAGCCGAACATGTCAGCACAAACACTGCATGTCCTAGTTTATCAAGTTTATAGCATCTGAGAATCTGATTGTATTCAGCCACAAGACTCAGGTAATGATGTGGGATGATCAGTTCTGGGTCACAAACGCCACTCCAGCTCATCCCAAAGTTATGGATGTAGCTAGAGGCTGCAGCTCCGTCACTGCACTGCTCCACAGCCCAGTTCTGGGGTTTTTAAACCTCTGTAGTTAACACTTGGCTTAGGCTCATATCAGCCTGCTCTGGAACAGCCCATTTTATTGGTAACGCTGTTATATGGATGTTACATAAGGTTTGCGTGCGGTTCACGATAAACAGAACGAAGGAGGAGAAAGAGATCCTGTCTGAAGATCTTCAGTCGTTCATAACGCCGTTCTTGCTACTACGGCCACTAACGACGCACACGGTTTCAGCCATTCTCAGTACTTAACCTAAACCGCCTCATCACTCTCGCCACGGCTGTCCCCGAGCTAACTGATCCGGAGGGTGGATGAGATCAGATGGCTTATCTCTCTCATGAAAGGAATGAATAGGAATGCTCCTGAAGGCCGTGCTCTGCCAGACCGTCTCATCGCTAGTCCTGCTCACGCTGTTCTGCAACAGTTACAGTGATGTTTCAGATACATTTCATGCGTGTTGTTTTGTTGATATAGATTGTTATTATTAATATATTATTATTATTATTATTATTTGTTATATATATATTATAAACATTGGGCCTAATATGGTAGTGGGTCCTCCACGTTGCTCTGACTGACATGGCTGATGCACACACTCTTCACATCTTCTGAAGGTGCCTTGTGGTATCTGGCACCAAAGCCGTTAGCAGCAGGTCCTTGGAAGCTCCTTGTAAGTTGCGACATGGAGCCACAACGGATCAGACTTCTGTGTTCCAGCACATTATCTACAGACGCATGATCAGATCGCGATCTGGGGAATGTAGAGGCCAAAGGCAACATCTTGTTTTCGCCATGCGCGCTTCTAACCATTCCCCAAATAATGTGCGGTTTGGCAGGGGTGCATTACCCTGCTCCAGGAGGCCACTACCACATCGGGGAATACCATTGCCGAACTTCTCACATTAGTCTGCCCAGCGGAGCAATATGCCCCAAGCGCGTCAATAAGCCCTCCTATCCTGAGGTCAGTGACGCACATAGCCAGCCATTCATGTGAATAAAACTAAAACCAGGCTCATCAGACCAGGCAACCTTCTAATGCTCCAGGGTCCGGTTCCGGTGCTTGCGGTGACCGTGGATACTGGTTAGCATGGGCCCTCTGAGCCCCATACACAGCAGGATGTGAGGTGTTCCTTCGTGTTGGGACGGATTCTGTTAGCGGTGCCACAGCGACTCCTCTGTTGGTTTAAACTTAATTACCTTTGTGCGCAACACCCTGGCACTGGCTTGTGGTTTTTGGTTGGACCACCGTCTATAGGCACTTACCAGTACTGACCAGGAGCATGCCATAAGCCTTGGTGTTTGAGAGATGCTTCTGGCCCTAATGGGGCAGTCGTGAGCTGGAGGATAGGGAACCAGCTTTGGGATCAGAAGGTTGCCAGTTTGATTCCCTGAACCGACTGAAGTGCTCTTTAGCAAGGCACCTAACGTCCCTTTTTCACACTTGCTCAGATGTGCCGTTGATGCAAGATGACCAATACCATTTGCTTCATGTATGGGTGGTACTCATCTATGGGTGGTATTCATCTATGCAGGGCCTCAGAGCATCCTGGCAGTCGGAGCTAATCAGTGGAGTGTGGGAGCGTTCAGCTGTGGCTGTTTGGTGTGTTGTAAAATGCGGGATTAGCTGCGCTCCTTTAGCACTCAACACTGAACACGTGTCCCTCAGCCTTTCCTATCAGTGTGCTGCTAGGTCGCGATGGTTCAGGCCGCGAGGCAGCGCTTAAGTCGCGTGTTTATGAGGGCCGCTGGGAGGCGGAGGAGCCTCTGGGGATGGTGTAAGTTTCCAGGAGAGTGTTTGTGTATGTGCTCGGTTTGTGGTGTGCAGGCCTGGTCTTGTGAGGATCCAGCTGTACTGAGATTAATAACGTGCTCCATGCTTGTTGTGTTCAAGCACTCGTATCCTTCTCCCTCCCTGAACGATAAGCAATATCATCTATCTCTCTCTCTCTCTCTCTGTCTCTCTCTCTCTCTCTCTCTCGCTCGCTCTGTCTCTCTCTCGCTCTCTCTCTCTCTCTCTCGCTCTCTCTCTCTCTCTCTCTCTCTCTCTCTCTGTCTCTCTCTCGATCTCTCTCTCTCTCTCTCTCTCTCTCTCTCTCTCTCTCTGTGTCTCTGTGTCTCTGTCTCTGTCTCTCTGTCTCTCTCTTTCTCTCTCTCTCTCTCTGTGTCTCTGTCTCTCTGTCTCTCGCTCTGTCTCTCTGTCTCTCTCTGTCTCTCTCTCTCCCTTTTCCCTCTCCCTCTTCTTCTCTCTCTTGCCTCTCTCCTCTGCATTTCTTTCTCCTCTCTCTCTCCCTCTCTTCTGTCTTTCTCCTCTCTCTTTCTCCTTTCTTTCTCTTCTCTTCTCTCTCTTTCTCTTCTTTCTCTCTCTCACTTTCTCCTCTGTCTCTTACTTTCGCTTTCTCTTCTCTCACTTTCTCGGTCTCTCTTTCTCGCTTTCTCCTCTCTCCTGTCTGTCTCTCACTTTATCTCTTTCTTTTCTCTCTCTTTCTCCTCTGTCTTTCTCTTTCTCCTCCCTCTATTCTTTCTCTCCTCACTCTCCCTGTCTTTCTCCTTTCTCCCTCTGTCTCTCACTCTCTCTATATCTATATTAATCTCTATATCTAGCAGGATCTAAATGTTTCACATCATTTTGCTTCTTTCGTGCCACCGTCTTATCGTCAGTGCTAGCTCTGGCATGGGCTTTTTGTGTCATTTAGCTTCTGGCTCTTTTGTTTGTTCCTCCTCACTGCTTCCTCCTCTCTATCTTGCTGAGCTCTGTCTGGTGCATTGTGGACTCTTTTGGAGTTACCCGTCACCATCGACTCGGCAGGCAGCATGCTCCCTCAGTACAGAGGAGTCCCTTCGGAGACTAAAGGCTGCAGCCCAGTTCAGAAGCTCTCTCACTGCCTCAGCTTTCCGTCTTAAACTCTCTTAAGGCAGGTTTGGTCATGGCGTCTGTAGCTGGCTGCTTTAGTTCTGTGTGCTCTTGAACGCTGATGTAGAGGGTAAGCTTTAGTTAATAGTAGAGTATGTACCACTAACTGGCATAGTGCAGAATACCTGGCGCGCATCGTTTCAGTCATCTAGTCCTGTAGAGACTTAAAGTGGTTGTCCGTGTCTGTGGGTGAAAGGGTCCTTGTCCCATTTCCTTCCACTGTGAGAAGATAACTCAACGCTACTTGATCCGTATGAGTGATATGTAAGCACGAGTCAGCACACAATGCTCAGACACAACTAAAAACAACAACAAACAACAAAAACTAATTCATATTTACTCAGAGCAAAAAGAGAGAGAGAGGGAGAGCGTATGAGGATGCTGACAGGGCAAGGAGAGCAGGTCACATGGAGAGGACCACCGAGACAGGTCACAGGGATGGAGAGGAGAGCAGGTTTCACATGGTTAAGACTGAATAATGACGTTTACATCACATTCCTAATGTACTTCATTGAAAAAACAAGTAGTAACAAGTTAGTAGGAACTGATTTTAACGATTTGTAGACCCCTCCCCTCCCCTTGCATATAGCCAAGAGGCATTGGTGATTTGAAATCATCTCAGGACACCATTTGGGGAGTGATAGAATATAAATGTATAAGTATTTAAGGTCTTGCTGGTATGAATTAAAATGATAAACGATATATGAAGAAACGTCCCAGATGAAGACGGATGTCTGTGGTATTGCGTGTGTTGTTCAGGTGTGATAGTAGTCACCAGTGAAAACAAAGCACGAAGGAGTCCGGCGGAATTCTTTGCACGTTTCCACACCATTATATGTGCTCCTTCCCATGTATGATGTCATTAATCATGCTCCACGTGACGGCCTTCTTGTCCATATGAGATGGTAAGAAGTGTGTGTCGCCCCGCCGTAATGCTTTACATCTTTTTTTTTTTTTTTTTTTTTTACGATTCTGTGTTTTTAGTTTTAAACCCGTTGTGGGGAATTGTGCCCTAACCAGTGGTATGTTAGTGTCGTAGGCTGACATGTTGGTATCATTTGAGTTCAAGTACCCAACTAGCAAACCATGTGTAGCAAGGACACGTTAGTGTCCGAGTGAATGTGTGTGCCACCCTGCATGTGTTGTTGCTTTTGTGTGATCATGTTTTGATCAGTGGTGTGCACAGCATGTAGTTGTGGGTTGTGTGAGTCGTATAGTGAAATGTTGTGGATTTGTGTGCGTTCCAGTAGTTGTTTAGTGCTATTCCCCAGAACTGGTGCATGTTCCTATTTTCACTCTGGATTGTAAAATAAAAATGCATATTTGAGGTCAGTCGCGTGTCAAGGCCTATTTTGAGTACACGTAGTCAAGCCAAACCAAAGCCTGCAAGTGTGAGGTAATGCACTCTATGAAGTAGTAATGTGTGTTTGTGTGGGGTGTGTATGCGTAATGTCTGTCGTGTTTAATCTGTGTGTGTGTGTCTGTAGGGGTGGTGTGTGTGTGTAGTGTGTGTATGTGTGTGTGTGGTCTGCTTGGTGTGTTGTCGTGTGTGTGTGTGTTGTGTGTGGTGTGATCTGTTGGTTGTGTGTGGGTGTGTATGTGTGTGTCATGCTTGTGTGTGTGTGCAATGTGTTGTGTGGTGTGTGGTGTAGTGTCATGTGTGGCGTTGTGTCTGGTGTGTATGTATGTGTATGTACTGTGTATCTGTGTGTCTGTGGATGTGTGTCTATGTATGTGTGTCTCTGCACATTTGTGTTGTGCTTGAATGTATATGTGTCCTGTGTGTTTCTCTGGTGTGTCTCCCTGTGCGGTCTGTCTGTATGTGTATCCTCGTGTCATCTGTGTGTTTGTCTGTGTGTAGCAAGAAATCATACTGTAAACCGTGTGTGTGTGTGTGTATGTGTATGTGTGTTGGGTGCTTGTATGTAGGTATGTTGTTGTTGGCGCGTGCGTGGGTGTGTGTGTAGTGCACGCTAGGTTCGGACAAAATCCAATGGAGGTCTCATGGGAGTCATCCCCAGAGGTCAATGGGTGTGAAAGCTTGCCCACATATTTGTTGTTGAGCGTTCTGAAGTGATAGGATCGCCATCTGGTTGGTGGCCCAAAAGTACACAGTGCCAGGCCAGTCTACCACCTAACACCTTTACAACGAAGCATCGATTACTTCCTTCAGTTAGGATGAGGAATTCCATTCCCCTGTACTCAAGATCTTTCTTTCACATGGGTTGGTCTTATTGCTGAAATAGTGAGATGTAGCATATGAGGCACAATAAATGAATATTTAATCTCTGCGTTTCCACAAAACAATGTACATGCAGGTGGTGCAACATCATCCTATGCATAGATTTATGTGATAAATTATAGTAATAATTAATAATTAATTATTTTTTCTGGATAACATCAGTACATGGACCACCCTGCAGGGTATGTTACAGGTAGAGAGTCGTTAGGCCTTGTTGGCCTGGACCTGCAAGTCCCCGGCAGTGTAGACACATTGACTAAAAAAGCATTGGAGTTATGTCATGATGAAGTTAAAGTTTATGAAAGTTTAGTATGAGAAAAGTATTGAGGATAACCTGATAAGGCTTCTATTATCGGATCTGCAGAAATGATGACGCGATGTACTAATCTACCCATTTCATTTCAGATCTGGCCTGAACCGACGAACCAGTGTACTGGAGCGACCAAAAGCAAACTGCCGAAGATCCTCCTCTTTCCTGAGGGTGAGCTCCTGGTTTCGTATAATGCTAATGGCTTCTAACAATACATTGAATGATTTCAGTACAGAGCGTTTATTGCTGATGTTGCTTGTGTGTTGGCTTTTATTGCTAGGGTAGACTTGCTATCAACAAACACATCTATGTCATGATGTATGTAAAGACAGGAAGCAAGCTTTGAAATTCGCACACCTCCCAACAATCTTTATCCCTTGGTTTAGCCATCAAGGGTGTTTGAATCTGTTTGGACAGTGAGAGTTGATCTGACAGATGATGAGTGGCGCATGTATCGACATGGGCAGGGATGTGTCCTGGGGGCATGCTCACAAAAACCAGGATTGCCAGTTAACTCAATAAGCAGCTAAAGATTCAAGTCTAGTCCTGGACCATTATGAGTTTATGCTCAGGCATTCCATTGGTCCCAACGTTTAACCCGATGCCAACATATGTCTGTATGCACTGGCGCAGGGACGGAAATGAGCAGCTGCCGCCTCCTTAAACTCTACCACTATTCACTACATGGAGCACATTAGGGTTCCACAGTTCCAGTGCACCACCCCAAACAGTCCCCCAATGCACCACAACAAGTAGTGTAAAAATGGTGTGGGATAGCCAATGACCCAGTAATGCACTGCCACGACGTTGCTAAACTCCCTTACTTACCATCACATATTTCTCGTTCCCTATAGTAGTTACCGGTATAGTGATCCAGTTTTCGGGCATAGGCGGATTAGGAAGGGACACAGACCCAGATTAGGTGTTCGGATAGGTTAGTTGATGTTATGGGAAATATTGTTGCGAAATTATTTTACTTTGAAGCCACAGAATTTGTAAAGCTCACCACACAATGCGATACAAGGGTTTTTGAGGACAGTTCACATACACCTAAATAAACCATGTGATGTCGGTTAACAGTTATAGGTCAAGTGCAATAATAATCATAAATAATAATGGCTATTAATAACAAAAATATAGGTAAGTATATATAAATATATAAATAAACTAAATACAAATAAATATAAACTTATGTTAGTTATTATAAGTATATATAAGATAAAATATAATAATTTAGAGGAATCTTTACCACATCTGTGTGCCCAGACACAGACATTGGTACTACATACATATCTTCTGATATTGTATATGCTTAAAAACAGATGATTGAGTCACATATCATATATTATGCACCATGGCTAACCTTTATCTCCCTTTGTCACAGGAGGCTGCCACTATCACCCACACCTCCTACTTTGGTTGACAATGTTCGCTAGAGCGGCCCCCTTTTTTCTGGTTTGATGTATATATAGTATATATGTGTATGTTGTAGAAAATGGCAATCATAAATAGGCGTTCACCACAGTGATATGAACCCTGTTCTGTGGTGACTTGGCCCTGGGGTAGATTCATCTTTTATTCATTAATAATAATAATAAATACTTAGATAATAATAATACATTCATCATTTCTTTCCTTCCTGCTAAGTTATTTGACCCTTGGCAACTGGCTAGTTTTCTTCATCTTAAATACTTTTCTCTGCAGCGTCCTTTCTAGCACAGCCCTTTCTTTTCAGAACACCCAGCTGCGCCGCCAGCCTCATTCCATGGCATATTTACAATTTGTCCCTTAAAATCCGTCCCCAAACTTTGTGTCCTTTTTTTTCTGCGTCACTGCGTGAACCAATATGAGCACCAGAAAATGCAGTTTTAGATGAGCCATTAGCAGATGTTTTAGAAACAGAAATAGAGGCACTGACCATATTCACAAGAACATGGCACACTGAATGGCGGACGTGAACTGTAATAAGCTGGAAACTAACTTTGGCTAGTCGTGCCGATTTAAGATCTGCGGGAGTTATTTGTTAGATTCACTCGGATAGAAGCTTAGAAATCCAGCAGGTGTAACGAAGTAGACGAGACATACTGAGGGTGTCTTCTTGAGGAATCCAGAAAAGGCAGAATCAAGGTTGTTCTTATTAGGTCAGCACTCGACAAGAATTGAACTCGTGTTAGAGGAGAGTCATCTAGTGCCTCCCCAGAAAGAGTCCACTTATAAAATCTTGAATTCATTACACCAGCGCTCTCTCGTGACTCGGTTATACTAATGCTAATTACGAGGCAGCAGTGGTGCCGGCAAGGTGCTCTAAAACGTGTAGGGTAGGAATCATAAGGCATGGCCCATTTACCGTCAGTGACGGTTTTGCTGCATATGATGTGTCACCGTTGCAGCATCTTTAGAAGAGAAATGTCTTGCGAAAGTACGTGTTACATAGCTACTGTCGTTGATAGCGAGGTGTACTTTTGTCTGTGTGCGTAGTATGACCTCGCTTCGGAGATGCTTCTGGTTAACAGCAGTAAGTTCGGGCATGGTGAATTACCTCCTCCACATCGATGAGAAGTTGGGCCATTCCGTGTGCAGCGTGTGGCGTACCTGTACCCCATGAATACGACAGGTGTGCCAACAGCACACAGAAGGAATGTAACGGATCGGTAACTCTGGTAACGAAGTGTCTTATCTTTCCAAGCGCGGTTACGTGACACCGGATAGGATTTGGTCCCGACACATTGTCCCCATTTTTAAAAATATCCTCCACTCCAACGGATGAGCTCCTCACGTCTTCTTTATCACATGACAGCGAAGCTTGACAACGTGTCAGCACCAATTTGTACAGGGGTTAGGCCAGTGTGGGTGTTAGGAGTGCGTGCTGCCATATGGACCCCTCTATGTGGTGCTAGGACAGCCGCCTAGTTCACCAGACCAGGAACCCCCAGTCCTCACATGACCCTGTAGTAGCTACATGACAAGTGGTGTTATACCAGTGTGCCCACGGCCAACCAACTTCTTGACACACTGGGAGATTGGTTACTGATGGTTTCCATGGCCTTTTGGCAATGATAGCATATTTTTGAGAGACTGATGGTGGAGAGGCAAACGCAGAGCACTGCCAAAGCACAGAAGTCTCAAAGAAAGATAAACTGCTCTTACCATCTCTAACCCCGCAGATAAAAGCCTTCTGGGGGGGATCACATGTAAGCTGGTGTAGGTTAAATGGTTATTTGTTGTTTAGTTGTTGCAGCTGTGCCAAAAACGAGACACTGTTTGAAGGATCTTTGTGCTACACCTCGCCTATACTATTAGCCCGATATTTTGAATTTTGATGCTACTTTGTGAAATCCGCACCTACTGTGCGCATCCCGACTCACCCCCCGCTGCTGCCCTCCTGTTACGAAGTCCCTTGTCTGTATGTGTTCTTTTCTTTGCCCAACTTTTGATTGAAGACTTTTTTAGTAGTCCCAATAGAACTCTTTTTTTTTTTCTTTATCCAAAAAGCCTGCTACTTCAAACAGATCCTTCCTTAGCCTAACAAGTTCACTTTGGACAGCGCTTATTGAGTGCAGCGAGGTCTTTTATTTGGACCAGTACTAGCTAAAATGAAAGAGATGTTTATGACGCCTTTTTTTTATTTTATGAATGCAATGTGCCGTTTCATTTGTCATTACTCCCGACCATAACACTCCCCCTGACACGTCCCCACCCCCCCCCCTCGCGCCCCCACCCCACC
>JAMWET010007590.1:52500-54840 GCA_024036415.1 Prochilodus magdalenae | reverse complement strand
GGATAGCTGTATATTCCCTGTACTTATTTTGCAGTTTAAGCTGTTTAGAGTCACTACTTGATTTGCCCACCTGGCTACCTTAACATACTAAGCTCATCCAATATGCACATATTTTGCTCTAGTACATATGTTCGCCTAAGATGGTAGTAACTTCAGGTTCCTGCAGATGGCGCTGCATGAGGATGATGAGGCTATAAATACTCCGGGGTGTGAGTGACAGGATCCATGGATTGAGAAGAGGTGGTACAGTGTAGGTAATGTCTCATTCCATGTGTGGTAAACGCTCCAGAGCAGATGTTAATGTTTGGCTACAAGGAGGGACTGAGCATTTGGGCGTGGCCAAAGACCAGAGTGTGAAGGAAGTAGCTGAATCTGCAGGGGTATGGAAGCGTACGGTCATACGGGTCTACCAGCGGTGGCTAAAATCCCAGTCTACAGGGAATACTCCTTGGAATTGTGCCAGGGAAGGCATCCACCAAATCTGGACCCACTGACCAATGCTTTAATGCAAGAGTGTCTGAACACTAATGTGGCCTGCATTCAGGAACTTGTCCAGTCCATGCCAAATCCAACCACAGCTATTGCTGGTGCTCACAGAGGTGTTACATGCTATTTGGTATGTGGACTCATTTTTGTCCAATGAAGTTATTTATGCTAACTGAAGTTGAATTGAATTATGCACAAGCTTAGTTACAGACTCATGTAAAACCGGCGCAACCCAGTCTAGATGCTTACTGCATGATCTAATATCTTTCCAAACCTGTTATTTCATTTATTATGTCTAAGTACAACATATGTGGTAGAAATAGAATTAGCTGTTTTTAAATTTGATGCTAATCTGTTTTAGAACATTGCTTTGGAAATATTGGCACAGATCAAATCCACTCTGTAGATTTTGTTCTTAGTTCTGTAGCAGCTAATGATGCCATTGGCCAAAGAACCAACAGCTTTTGGCAATAACCCGAGATGCCACAGTAAACAGGTCTGGCGTCGTTTTTAAATGAACCGAACCAAAGCATTTCTTCTTCCCACAGGGTGGTTTTGCATGAGCTGGGACATGAGCAATGCTCCATGCTCTCCATGTTGAAGGTTCTCAGTCTTCATCAAGTCTGTCACAAGCCTGGGGAAATATATAGGCCTTAATGTCACAACAGCGGAGCTGAAGACTAGCTCTCTGGAGCTGCTGGGTTTTTATGGCGGGCTGTCATAAGTTGAAGGAGATATTGCACTTTTACAGCTTAGAGCTGTTTGCAGTTTGCCACATCATTTCGGTGCGATTTCTCACATGACCGAAAGAAAAAAGACAGAAACAGATGTCTCGATAATGAAGGCGAAGAATGACGAGGTGAAGATGAATGTGCCTTCATATGAAAGTCACAGGTGGTGGGGAACGTTGGTGCGCTGGTGCTGTGTTTAGATTATCCTTCCTAAAGACATTTCAAGTCACCACTGGTACGACTGGTCAGCTGTGGTTCATTAATGTGGTGTTAAGTTTAGTGTGTCCAACTTTATTAAGCCATCCATTCTCACTTTTACTGCATTGGTTTAGTTTAGTTTAGCTTTGCGTTGGTTTAGCCTCACCTCCAAAGCTTAGCATTTCATTGATCTAGTCATAAAGCTTAGCATTAAATTGGTGTAGCCACACCTCCAAAGTTAGGCATTGCATAGGTCTAGCCACACCTTTCGAAGTCTAGCATTGCGTTGGTTTAGCCACACCTCCAAAGTTTAGCCTTACATTGGTTTAGCCACACCTCCAAGGTTAGACATGGCATTGGTCTAGCCACTCCTTCAAAGCTTAGCATTGCATTGGTCTAGCCACTCCTTCAAAGCTTAGCATTGCATTGGTTTAGCTACAGGTTCAAAGCCTAGCATTAAATTGGTTTAGCCACACCTCCAAGGTTTAGCATTTCATTGGTTTAGCATTTTCTGATTCACCATCCACATTCAGCAAAGGTGAGGTCTGGGGTGGTGTTCTGAAAACACCAGCAGCTTCTATGGTTCTATGTGTGTGTTTCCTGTTCTCAGTAAAGACCTTCCTGAACAGAGACACGTCCTTTCAGACCTCCATAGTGTTGAGGTGTTTTCACAGAGGAAGTATGGACAGAAACACTTGTGATTGTTTTCAGATGTAAGGCAAGAGTGGAGCTTAATATTTTCCTATAGGTCGTGCAGGTGGTTGTTAGGAGTCCTATAATCTCGTATAATATTTTTTTCATATGTATGAAAATGTGTAGCGTCTAGTTTGATGGAAGATGAACAAATCAAAGGTGACCTCTGGCTTTCACACAGTACAGTAGTACCTGACCATCTCCTCTTGTTGTTCTTCCAGACAATGAGCAG
>JAMWET010007590.1:35000-47500 GCA_024036415.1 Prochilodus magdalenae | reverse complement strand
TAGGAGTTGGAATACACAGGAGTTGGAGTCAGTATCTCCAGAACTGCAGGATGAGTTAGCAGATAGGAATTGTATACCAAGAAGAAGGAGTAGAAGAATATGCTGTCGGATAACAATACACTGATCATCGCAAAGCAATGTTAGCTGTTGTAGTTTATAAAAATGTAGTTAGCTGTTTGATTTGACATTTTCACCATCTCTATTTCAGCTTTTGTGGTTGAAGAGCATTGCAAATACCAAATTCCAGAATACCGATGACGGCCACAATGTTTTTGGCTTTGGATGGATGGTAGAAAACAACATACTCTACAATACAGATGTTATACCCCCTCCCATTCCTGCTAGAATTCATCCCGCCCCCTTCCAAAACTTGTTTTGCCTCCACCATGTAGCATAGACCTTTCGCCCTATACCCTCCGGCATATAGTATGCAGTCCCATACAATATATACTGTAGTATAAAATATAGACATCCAATGTTTCAGCCTACTTCATCCACAAATAAGTTATACTCAGGACTGAAAATGACTGCCGTCAGTCATGTAACGATTGACAGCCTTAACTCCATGCCCGTAGATCTAAAAGGAGTCATGGGCAAGATAAACAGAACTAGAGCAAACATACCACAGATAGGAAAGAGGAAGCCGAAAACCAGGAGTCCAAAACCAAACCAAATCAGACCAAGCAAGCTGTAGGGTAAAACCAGACTAGCAGAGATCAAAACCAGCAGGCAGACAGAATCAACAGGCGCCCGCTCAGTATATCCACAGGGTTGGCTATACCTCCTAAAGAGGCGAGGCAAACAACCGTCTATATATACAGAGTGCTTTAGAATAAACAGGGGTGAAGCATTAGAATTCCCAGGAATGGGAAGGTTACTCCTGATTGGCAGAAGGAAAACATGTGGCGATGATGTTATGAGAAGGTGCATTGTGGGAAGTGTAGCTCGGAGCTTTGGAGGCAGGAGAAGAACACGGAAGCTTGACAAGTCAACCTAATTGGTGATGTGTTGGCCTTACTGTAGCGTGCCGAGGCTAACTGACCATCTAAAAGCTGTATGGTATTACACATGATAATCATAGCATGATTATTATCATCATATCTAGACTAACTATTCATTTGTCCTGGTCCCGCACTCTCTGGATTGTTTATCCGCCTGCTCCCATGCATGACGTTTGCTTGAAAGATATTGTGGTGGGCCGTACGAGTCCTGCAGACCTCTGTTCTGGACCTTAACTGGAGCTTCAGATACTGACACAGCCACTGGCAATGAACTGAATGATTGGGGGGTGGCGACAGGTGCTGTGCAGATATTGGGGGTCTACAATAAGTAGGCAAAGATGTTTTTGAGTGCAGGTTTGATCGGCCATAATACAGAAAGAGCGCTCAACACAAAACCAATCAGATATTGACAGGCCAATCAGAGGCTTGGAATTACACCGGGAGCTTGGGCTTCAGCCCAGGTAAGCCCATGCGTTAAATTGCCCCTGGGTCCAGCAGGGCATGCTGAAGTGGTTATTAGGCTACCTCCCTCGTATCCCATAGGATCTGCAGTTAGGCCTGGAAGCCTTTCTCTCCCCGGTAAACCACTGAGACCTTCTCCGTGCCGTTATCTAACACTGATGTCATGTCTTGCTGCTTTAACATCAAGAGTCTGGTTCTGTTAAAATGCTGGCTGACAGAAGCCTTGGGCAGAAACCAGAGGGAGCGAAGAAGCTGTCCAGTGGTTAAGCGTTGCTTTCCTGGCTGGGTAGAAGGAGGACATGGAGAAGTCGATTGAGAAAACATGGCCTCTCCATCCGGATACACCAGAGACGGGACCACCAGCCAATGCAGAAGAGCGAACTAGGAGAGCTGTGTAGTCTCGGTGTCAGAGAGCAGAGCTCTGGGGTTGGAGGAAGAGCTGGAGAAAAGAGAAGAGAGGATTTGTCTGGGAAAGATCCGCTGGCAAACTGGAAGATAAATAAAGGCAGCAGTTTTCTGTTTATACGTCACTTGGCTCACATCGGTGTCTGAAACAAAGGAGCCATGTTTTTCTGGCCCGTTTTCTTGGCCAGTCTTGAGAAACATGGCCTGTGTTATTCATTACACATCACACATTTGGGTGGAAAGCAGCACTGGAGACCTAATAAGCAATTTACTGTTAACCGCAATAAGAGTCTGTGGCAGATACGAAATGCTTACGGTGCATATGCATGGTTTGCCACTGAGCTGTTTGGAAAGGCAGACTGTATCTATGAATTATGTAATGGCACGACATTTGATTAGCATGATCAATACCGAGGCTAACAGAAATGCCAGAGGAGATTCATTCCCGAGCATTCGAGTCCTTACAGCACCATCAGTCTTTCTTCATTTAGTCTATTAGAAACCTCGGCTGTACAGGCGGCGCACAAGCCAGGGACAATTCATTGATCTCGTTTCCAGTCATAACAGCCATTTTGTACCAACAGTTTGTTTTTCCGAAGAGGGTTTTTGATGAGATTAGGTCTAATCCACTTGAACGAAGGTGTGGAAAAGCTGAACAGCACTTATGGCTTTCGTCTTTGAGGGGAAGGAGAACTCAAGCTCGTCAAACTCCACCCCTGAGAACATCCACAGGTGTTTCTGTCCATCCTTCCACTGAGAGAAGACAACTCAAGGCTAAGGAGGTCTCCGTCACACCCTGTCGTGTCCTGTTCATGTTTGTCTGTCTTATCTGGCTTCCTGTTTCTGTCTGGTCATGTCCCTGTGCTGTCTGTCACTCTGTTCCATGTGCTTCCGTTTCTTTTGGTCTTTTGCTCCTCCTGTCTCCACCCTCTTGTCAGGCCCCTCACCAGTTCCTGGCTCCGCCCCTTCTCTCTCGGTGTCTCTCGTTAGCCCTTGTTGTATTATACTCCATGTTGTGGCCTTTGTTCTTGCTTGCCGTTTGTTCTCCTGCCAGTGTTTTGTTTCCATGCCCGTCGTTTTGTCTCCTTGTCTATTGGTTTTGTCTCCCTGTCGGTTATTTGTCCTCTTGTCGGTTGTATTTGTATTCCGATTTGCCAGTTTTTTCTTTGGTTTGTTGACCTTGAGATCACTGAATGTGGTTGGGACTTCTGTTGGTTTACTAGATCCCCATGGGTCACTGTGTCATCATCTCATGAATGATTGCATTCTCTGAAACTTCACTTTCAATCATCTGATTATGCTTCCGGGCCATAGGGGGTTGCGGGAGCTTATCCCAGGGGCAGAAGGCAGGAACACCCTGGACAGTTCTTCTTGGATTGGGGGAGTAAACCAGAAGACCCCTAAGCAACCCAAGCAGACTCAGGGACAACATGCAAACTCCACACAGAAAGGACCCCAGTCCGGGAATTGAACCCAGGCCCCTCTAGCTGGGAGGCAACATCGCTACCCACTGTGGTGCCCTCTTCTACTGGGGGTAGCACAGACTTGTCAAGTAGTCAGCTAGTTGACTTTTCTGTTTAGTGAGGACGCTTTAAACTTCATGTTGACTAGTCACTGATCACATGATCAGGACGCTAACAACATGGCTGCCTCAGAGAAAACAACAGGTGAGGAGGCTGGTGATGTCTAGGACTGTATCTCTGGTTCCATGAAGGCTAGCAATATGAACCAAGGCTTGGGGTGCCAATCAACCATTCTACAGTGCTTCAAAGATCAGATACTGAACACTTCCGTTTCTCAGACTCAGTATAATCCTGTAAATTCACCAGCTGGTTACTCCTATTTTCACCAAGCCTCTACAGGTCTCTAAGGGGCTTTCTGGACCTCCACTGTTGGGTGAGTGTCTTGACAAGGGTGCACACATGTTGCTAGATTCCAGGCTTTTTATCTCTAGTTCCTTAAAGACCAGGAGTGTGGTCCAGGGGTCATTGGAAAGGACATGCCATGCTCTACCAACCTGGGGAGTTTGTCTTCATCCCTCATTTTTAAAGTTGGATTTTTAAGGTTCCGCCCTACAAAGCCTTTTCCCTTCTTCTGTGGTTTTATCCATGATGTCATCGGCAGTTAGACTTTCATCACACCACCGTCGACTTATGTGTCATGCGATCCCCATTATCTGCCAGAGCAAACAATTCATATTGGGAGGTAGGATCAAGCAAAAACCATGGACCATCTCAGAGGACCAGCTTGAGAACCACTGATTTAGACATCACAGGGATGATGAAATCATTCTGGTCAGGGTTCCCCTTTGTACTCCCTCAATCTGTACCAAGCCGTGTGTTTTTGGAGGGCTTTGTAAGACACCCCTGATCAAATACATATATGTATCTATAGAGCCCGAATGCAGCAGACCCCTAATGAGAAGGAGAGGCTAATGAAGACAGCAAGGCAGAGTTGCCCATAAAGCCATCAGCCAATCAGCTCCTCCTGCTCAAACCAGCTCCCTAAAGCTTCAAGCTCCTTTGGCTCAAATTCATTAAGCACCACGCGGCCCAGTGCGCGGTTGAAGCCTGCCATTCATAATTCATCCCGCTGATCTTTTATTAACCGCGCCCAGTCGCTCTGCACCTCCAGATCCACTCGACTTTTATAGGCTGCCCGAGATTACAGAAGCCGTGCCTCCAAAGTTTTATCTGGCCCTGGCCGCTACGGCATCAGCGGCTTTAGGAAAATCCCGTTACATCTGGAACAAAGCTGCCGTCTGTTTAAAAATCTGTCGCAGTGATTGCCCTTTATACAGCCGGAGCGTAATAATTGAAAAGTGTTGAAAAATGGCTGCCGGGTTTTTAATAAGGCTTTCTTTTTTTTTGGATTCTGGGTGCGGCACGGAACCGTGAACTCCTCAGAATTGATAATTACATTGTTTCGACTCATTAATTAGCTTATTAAAATGGGAAATGTAATGCCAGGCTTTAAATTTTCATGAGGAGCGAGAGGGATCATTACACCACAAGTATGTGCATGCTTAAGCCCAAAGAAAACCCCAGTGCCCCTTTCCTGCTCCCAGCGGAGAGCTTCGAGGGAATCGATGGGAAAACAGTCATTAGTTATGTGTGTTTATGCTCCATACTTGGCTTCCTTATTTGAAACCCCTACTTCCAGTCTCCGGCCACCTCGTAAGCTCTACCTACTCTCTAGGTCCACTATATAGGTGGACAAATATGGACAGGAGTCCATCAGTTCCTGCATAATTTATCAGCCCCCATCCCACCTTACTCCATTCATCATTGATCTGCTTCTGACCATAGGAACCCTGTTGACCAGATATCATTGGGTGCTGATCATTTCCAGCTCTGCAAGCCATCAAAAATGATCCAAGCAGAACCGGACCACTTTCCTGCAGAGCTTAATTCCAAACTGTATCCAGTATAAGTAGTCTCGGCATTGCTTTACCCTAATACATCTGATCCAGCTAATCAGGGACTTGGGAAGAGGTTGATTAGCTGGAGCAGGTGTGGCAAATTGGGATTGGAACTAGGCTCTACAGGAAGGTAGCTCTCCAGGACTGGGCTTGGCGACCACTGAGCCAGAGGATGTGGCTTGGAAAATGGACTACAGCTTCTATGCCACCAAAGTGGGGCAACAAGGGAAGGGTTGCTATTGAAGCTTGCTGGTGAGCAGATGTTTGGAGTAATGGTGTCGGATTCCAGCACACGTTGGTGTAGGGTCATGTCTACTCCCAGCATCTCTTTTGCACCTATTAACCCTTTGAACCCTGACCTCCCCAGCGTTTCGGCACTATCACCCTGGCCTCCCCAGCAATTTTTGACAGTTTTTTAAAATGCAATAATTTGTATTCAAAATTGTATTTGGCGCCGCAGTTTCATTTTAGGCCTATTGACCCAACGCCAGAACTGAACCTTTGAATGATACGCTTCTAAACACAACCAGAGGCAATGACCAGAAACCCTCCGCACCATTTACACCAGTACACCGTTTTAGCGTGCTTTGGCAGGTCCTGGTCCTTCGCTTCTGGATGTGCTCTCTTGGCTTGCTCGTACTTTTCGGAACAAACACGCATCTGTTGTTCCGAAATGCACCTTCCGGTCGCTCAGGCAAGTGCAGTGGGATGTTGGGTTCATTCTGCAGCCGGGCTTCATCTCCTCCTGTTTTGTGACGTGACATGGGAACCAGCATCCGGCGGTGTGTCCCAATCAAGTCATGACACAGCTCGTCAACAAATATTTGGAAAGTATGAACCCGCTTGCCAGGTTCGTTGTGAGGTTTGTAACAGTTCTATATGATGTAAGCATTATACACACACCACACAGTGCTATTTCTAGACCAGCAAATTCCAGCGTCATGAGTGCCATGCGCAGTATTATAAAATGGCCGGTATTGCGGCCCGTCGGGTATTGACGGTACCTAGGTGGGCTGCTATAGCGGCCTTTCCCTTATGTCTTAGCTGGCCTACACACATGGATCCTGAGTCACTCCATCACAATCAGGCACGACATCACTGCAGTCTCCGACGATGTTGATGTGGTGTTAAGGACAGTCGTCGTAACAATCTGCGTGCATGTAGTCCTGCGTGGTGCAGCCGTCTGCCAATGGTGCTGGCACTAACAGGTTGACTCATGGAGGTCATGACTACCCCCAATCGTAGCTGCTGGGTGCAGTGATAAGGCCTGTCGTTGCTGAGTGTGAAACTAGAATCATTCCCATGTCTCATGACGTCAAACTTACCCACCCATGTTGCATTCCTGCCTGTTGATTCCTTCTGGGTGCAGTTTTGACGGGGAGTGTGCACTGCAGTCACTGTAGCTGCTTCACAAATAAGAAAATACAGCACAAGTGACCATTTAAAAGAGCGTGCCTTATCACCGTACCTGTCTGACTATATGAGGATGTCCTGTTGTGCATGCTTTCCATTCTGTCTCGTACTGTTGTGTTGGAGTCTCTTTGTCAAGTGAGGTAAACCTCAGAGAACAGTCTAAAAGCAATTAGAGCATCGGAGGAGTTGGAGAGTGGTCACATTATGGGGCCCCGGGAAGTGGGAAGGTGCTATCGACGTGTTGTGCGTCATGCCCGTCGATACTGCCATAGCACGCCGTTCTCGGCAGTGGACAGACCCTGGCATGCACCAGCAACATGAAGAAGCTGGGAGACTCACACAAACCCCAGAAATTGGGAACCAAACACCCAACAGCTATGATTGCAGATGTTCAGTGAGCAGTGATGCCTACATGTGTTGTCCTGGTAGTGCCAGCACCATTGCAGACGGTTTCATACACACAGAGCATTTTGATGACTGTCCTTAACAACACGTCAACATCGTGCCAGAGTGACAAGTCCTGGTGGAGTCTTGGTGGAGAGACCATGTGTGGAGGCACCGTGGTCGGCATCAAGCTGAGCGGTTTGTGGTCACACATCCAGAAGGCCCGGTGTCACTCCACCTCCACCCCTACCGCACCATCTGCCAATAGCTTCCCAATAGCAGCTACTTCTTTGATGCTGAGTGTAAATGTTGACTGGTTCACTCAACTACCATGATGTCAGCACATTAGCACTAAATTCTGGGAGCAAATTATGATACGAGGCCATAATGTGTTGTGCTATGTTGGTGGTCTGTTGCAGTGGGTAGTAGTGACCGTCCAAACCTACTGTTTGAGGAAGCCCACTCACTCCTGGTATCCTCCCACAAACACGCCTTTTCAATCTGAAGAGCACATGCCTGACAGACCTCTGCCGGTCTTTAGAGAGAAGAGCCCACCTGTGATCGATGCGTCCCTCAGAGAGGCCGTCCTTGACTGGATCGTCCTTCCCTCGGTCTGCCATTCGTCTTCCTTCCCTCACTCAAAGCCGTAATTAAAGCAGACACATTAGGAATGAAAGGAACGGCCGACTGCTCGGCGCGACCCCGCTCTCCGCTCGGGATTTGATGAGCGAGTGACTCCAGAGGGTCCCGCTTTATTTGCATTGCCGTCGTAAATCTTGCTGCGAGGTGGCGTCCGATTCCGCCACGGGTTTAATGTAACATTAAGAGCGACATTTCCAGCCTTTCCCTCCGATTCCGCCACCTCATTTTTCAATCCCTACGCAGGCCGGGCGCTGACGGAGCAAAGGAGGCTTTCCTCCGCAGCGTTCCGGAAATCACAACCTTTAATCCGTCTCCTGATGAATGTGGAAAAGTTTTTCCGAGGTTTCCATTAATGGGATTAGTAAAGACCTTTTCTAGCTTTCCTGTCTGGGGGTGTTTCATTTTGGACGTGTGATGAAAAATGATTTTTCCATAAAGTAATTGCAAGCTGCAGTTATTTGTGCACAGCTCATTAGGACTATTTGTTAGGTACTCACTGGCCACGGTATTGCTGATATGCGATGGGTTGTCCAGTGTTGAGTTGAGATCTACCACCCTGGGGAGCCCAGATCCAACATCCCTGGCTGTGATGTCCCGATGAACCCGAAGAACCTCATCATCAGCTGGATCCGGTGTGCAAGGTTAGGATTAGAGCTCAACTCAGCAGGGTGGTAGACCTCCAGGAGCGATCCATCCATCCACATGTGTTTGCCAATCCTCTAGCTCTTTATCAATGCCCAGTTTATAGCCACAGAACTTCTCCTGGCTGGACATATGTGGGTGCTAGAGCACCATCATCTTGAGAATGGTCTACCTGCCGATTAGTGGAACCGGGTCAATAATGGCCCTATGCTCAGAAGTTCACCAGTGATGAATCAATAGACTGTGCAGCAACGAATGGGCTGCTGATGGTGAACTGCCGATGGGACAGGGAAGTGTGCTTTGACCTGCTGACCAAGCCGTCTTGTTCTCTCTGCAGGTTGATTTCGCCTTCATCGTGTGGCACAGTTTTCCGGAGCGGATTGTGGGCTACCCTGCACGGAGTCACTACTGGGATGGCGGGAAGGCGCGGTGGGGCTACACCTCCAAATGGACCAATGAGTACTCAATGGTCCTGACAGGGGCGGCCTTTTACCACAGGTATGACACTGAGGTTTGCCAGAGGTGAAAAACCATCAATCAATCAATCAATGTTTATTTGTATAGAGCTTTTAACAACCAACGTTGTCTCCAAGAAGCTTCACAGAAAATCAATTTGTTATAAAAGAAAGGGAAAAAGAAAACAGAGTTAATGTACAGACATTCGAGGGTGGGGGGGGGGAGGGTCCAAGCCCCCCTTGAGCAAGCCAGAGGCAACAGCAGCAAGGGAACACTCCCTTGAGTGAGGAAGAAACCTCGAGAGGAACCAGGCTCAAGGGCGGAACCCAACCTCCTCAGGTCGAACCCGGATGAGACGAGAACGATAGAACTAACATAGAAGAACATCTAATAGATCCAGTCTGATTAGATCCAGTCTGATTAGATCCAGTCTGATTAGATCCAGTCTGATTAGTCCAGGACGGAGTAACTGCAAGATGGAGCCGACCCATAGATAGAGTTCATGATCAGAGCCAGGCGCTGGTCAGTGTTGTGGTCATGCCGGGTGATGAAACAGGGCAGGAGACCCACAGTGGTGCTGATGCTCATGTGCCTCTAGCCGCTCCGGGGGTTCTGATGTGATCGCTCCGGAGAAATGTCATTCCAGTGCTTAACACAGAAGAGGAAAGAAAGAGAGAAAGAAGGAAAGAGAGAGAGAGAGAGAGAGAGAGAGAGAGGGAGACTGATTAGGAGGATTAGGGGTTAAGAGGTAGAGATTGTAACTTGTTGAATAGAGTGTGTGTAGTCCTGAGAGTCCTGGAGAGGAATCCTCTGCGCTGGTAGCCCCTCAGAGGAGACAGATGAGAGGGAGAGAGAGAGAGAGACAGATGAGAGGGAGAGAAGTTTGGGTATTTGGTCCAAAGTGGATTATAGCGATAGACAGATGCTCATGCAGACAGGTAAGTTTAGAGTGTAGTTCTGAATGTAGAGAGTGTGTCTGATTCCCGAACGGATAAAGGGAGAAGCTTCCAGAGTTTCGAGGCTACACCAGAAAAGGCTCGGCCACCTGCTGTGGTTCTTCTGAACCTAAAAAAAAAAACCTGGTGCAGCTACACACACTTATTAACCCAGTCACAGTAGAGGTTTTGGTGATGTTGGGTAACAGTTTATTTAATAGTGGCTTTATAACACATTCATAAGCAGCATGTGAATGTTTATAACCTCCATATGTCAACACCTGCTATCTTAACCTGGATGCTGTAAGGTAATGACAGTATAGACATAAGGGGCCTTAAGCTAATGCTGATAGATGTTTGGTCTGTTTATAACCCTGTTATAAAGGATTATAACCAGGTTATTGAGCTTATGAGTCAGTGGAATATGTAAAAGCTGCAGTTATAATACAGTGATAATGCAGTTATAGTAATACATGGGTCTTTTACTTCACATACCATCCTGTGTCATCTGGTGAGCACCTGGTGAAGGTGTTGCTCAGGTATTACATAGTAATTACATGATCATGACGTCCCTGTGTAGGTAAATACCGTGTCAGGTACTCTGTGTTCCTCTGCGTGTGTTTATACACTGATTGCCCTCGGTGTAACACGCTGCCTACACGCTGCAGGTATCTCTCTCGCCCACTGATCTGAGATCAGGTCACCGTTTGTGTTGCAGTGTGGGAGAGACGTTTGATCAGCATTACACTGAAAGTATCACAGTCTGAACTCATGAACTTTCTCTCCCTGTTCTCCTCCTCTCTCTCTCTGTCTCACTCTGTCTTTCTCTTTACCCTCTCCATCTCCTCTTTCCCTCTCTGTTACTCTCTCTCCCTTCTTACTTTTTGTGTCTCTCTCCCCATTCTCTGTTTTTCTTCTCTTTGCCCCTTTCTGTCTCACTCCATCACTTTCGTCCTTCCTCTGATTTGTCTCTCATCCTCTCCCTTCCTTTTCCTGTTCTCTCCCTCTCTTACTCTTTTTCCTTTCTCTTGCTCTTCTTTCTTCTTCTCCATTCTCTCTTCTTATATGCCTTTCTGTTGTTCTGTTCCTTTCTCTATTTCTTTCATCTCTCTATCTCTCCCTCTCTCTATCTACCACTCTCTCTTAATTCTCTCCTTCTATCTCCCGCTACCTTTCTTTCTCACTCTTTCTGTTTTTTAATCTTATTCTAATTCCTTCTCTCCTCTCTCTCTTCTCCCTGTCTGTCCTTTCTCTTTGCCCTTCTCTCCCTTTGACTCTCTCTCTCTTCCATTCTCTTTTTCTTCCTGTCTTTTTGTTTCTCTCTACCTCTTTCTGTCTCACTCCATTGTTCTTTCCTCCTTTCCCTCCTGGTCCCCCATTTTTTCTTTTACTTTGTCTTACTCATTTATTCTCTCTTTTCTCTCTCTCCATTCTCTTTCCTTATTTGGCTCTGTTTCTTTCTCCTCCTTTTGTTATTTTATTTGTCCTATTCTCTGCCTTCTCCTCCCTTTTTTCCTGTCCTGACTCTTTTCTTCTTCATTCTCTTCCTCTATATCGCTCTCTTTTAATCTGTTTTTCTCTCACCCTCTCTCTCTTTATTTGTCTCTCTCCTTTTCTGTCACTCTTTTTCCATCTCTCCATCTCTTTCCCCTACTTCTCTGTTTCGCCCTCTCTCTTTCTCTTTCTCTGTCCCCCTCCCTTTCTCTCTCTCTCTCTCTCTCTCTCTCTCTCCCTGTCTCTCTCTCTCTCTCTCTCTCTCTCTCTCAGGTACTATAATTATCTGTACACTCACTATCTACCTACTCGGCTCCTGTCCATGGTGGACCAGCTGGCCAACTGTGAGGACATTCTAATGAACTTCCTTGTCTCCGCGGTAACCAAACTCCCGCCAATCAAAGTCACGCAGAAGAAACAATACAAGGAGACGATGATGCAACAGGTCTGTGCGCTCCTGTGTGTGTGTGTGTGTGTGTGTGTGTGTAGATGTGTGTGTGTGTAGATGTGTGTGTGTGTGTGTAGATGTGTGTGTGTGTGCGTGTGTGTGTGTGTGTGTGTGTGTGTGTGTGTGTGTATGTGTGTGTATGTGTGTGTGTGTGTGTGTCCGTGTATGTGTGTGTGTCCGTGTGTGTGTGTGTGTGTGTGTGTGTATGTGTGTATGTATGTGTGGGTGTGTGTGTATGTGTGTGTATGTGTGTGTGTGTGTGTGTCCGTGTGCGTGTATGTGTGTGTGTCCGTGTGTGTGTATGTGTGTGTGTGTGTGTGTGTTTAGATAGACGAGTGTGTGTCCCAGGTGATTCCTGGTCTGCGGTCAGTAGCAGAATGGCAGCGCTGATGGATAGATCGCCCCCGGGCAGAGCGCGCGGCTCTGTGGCTGCTCTCTTACTCAGCAGTATCAGCCTTTTGATAAATGCCTCAATAGCGAAGGAGCTCAGCCCGCACCAGCAGGGCTTTGGCTGATTCCTTCTCCCCTCTTCCAGCAACCCCTCTGTACCCCCCTCCATCCAAGGATTCCTTCTCTCCATGCAGTATTCCATTACCCTCAGATTTATCCGTTCCTATCCTGGACAGTTTGGAGTTTTAGATCTTTATCTAAACTCCCCCACCAAAAAATAAATCACCTGTGACTGGAATGTGCCTAATAGCGTGTAACACCTCCACAAGCACCCATAACAGCTGGTGACACAATTCCGAGGAGAATTTCCTGTAGACTGGGATTTCAGCCACTGCTGGTAGACCGGC
>JAMWET010007590.1:0-27500 GCA_024036415.1 Prochilodus magdalenae | reverse complement strand
GTCTGCTTAGTTATTCACACGCGCGGTTATTTATTCAAGGAAGCCCAACTGAGACTGAAAACTCATTCACAGAGGAGCCACGGCGCTCTGACAAACAAATACCAAAATGCAAAAGAGCCAAATGAATAATCACAATGCTCACAATGACAAGAGCTGTAAAACACGGTGTAATACAGGTTCATGTAAACCCACAAAACAAGTGTAGGGTGGTAGTAACTTCAGGCTCCTGCAGAGGGCGCTGCACGAGGATGATGGGGCTATAAATACCTGTGGGGTGTGAGTGATGGGATCCATAGATTGGGAAGAGGTGCTACAGTGCAGGGAATGTCTCATCCCATGTGTGGAAAACGCTCCAGAGCAGATGTTAATGATTGGCTGAAAGGAGGGACTGCATGTGGGCGTGGCCAAAGATCATAGTGTGAAGGAAGTAGCTGAATCTGCAGGTGTATGGAAGCGTACGGTCATACAGGTCTACCAGCAGTGGGGAAAATCCCAGTCTGCTGGGAATTCTCCTCGGAATTGTGCCAGGGAAGGCATCCACCAAATCTGGCCCAATGGCACAATTCTTTGATGGCCTACATCCAGAAATGTGTCCAGTGCATGGCAAATCCAGTCACAGCTGTTATTGCTGAGCTTGTGAATAATTAGAGGAGCTCTGCTCTGATTGGCTGGCTTACAGTAAGACGCCATGATGATCACACGTCGACATGAGCCTCTATGTAAATAAGCTCCGCCCTCATACTGGTGAATTTGCTGTGCCAGTTACTTGGAGCTTACTTGGCGCTAATACCGCTGATCTGCTTCAACCAGCAAACACAGATACAGTCGCACAGCATGGCCGCTACTTACAGGCTGCTGTGGGGGTTGTGATGCTAATAAAGGAGGAGCTGCTCCTCGCTTCAGTCTCTTCATGCTAAAGCATTTAAGGTGGAGCAGAACTCTTTCCTTCCTCCCATAGGGTCCTATTCATGGTCGCCCCCTTCGTTTTTACCGTCAGCCATCAAATTGTAATTACTCATTGGGCAGATCCCCAAATTCTAATTCACAGCCATACTGACCCACACTCCTCCATGTGTCGTTTAGTCATCCCTCATTCCTCTTATAGAGTCCCAGTCATTGCTGTCCCCAACCAAACCCTGTAGTTCCCTTTAACCTACACTGCATGTACTCACTCAGGTCAGCTCCCCAAACTCTCTGCCTCACCCATACTGACCCGCACTCCTCTATGTGTCGTTTAGTCATCCCTCATTCCTCTTATAGAGTCCCAGTCTTTGTTGTCCCCAACCAAACCCTGTAGGTTCCTTTAACCTACACTGCATGTACTCACTCAGGTCAGCTCCCCAAACTCTCTGCCTCACCCATACTGACCCGCACTCCTCTATGTGTCGTTTAGTCATCCCTCATTCCTCTTATAGAGTCCCAGTCATTGTTGTCCCCAACCAAACCCTGTAGGTTCCTTTAACCTACACTGCATGTACTCACTCAGGTCAGCTCCCCAAACTCTCTGCCTCACCCATACTGACCCGCACTCCTCTATGTGTCATTTAGTCATCCCTCATTCCTCTTATAGAGTCCCAGTCTTTGTCGTCCCCAACCAAACCCTGTAGACCCCTTTAACCTACAGCCACCAAACTGCATGTACTCACTCAGGTCAGCTCCCCAAACTCTCATCCTCACCCATACTGACCTGCACTCCTCTATGTGTCGTTTAGTCATCCCTCATTCCTCTTATAGAGTCCCAGTCTTTGTTGTCCCCAACCAAACCCTGTAGGTCCCTTTAACCTACACCCACCAAACTGCATGTACTCACTCAGGTCAGCTCCCCAAACTCTCTTCTTCACTCATACTGACCTATGTCAGTATAGTCTGATCTATGTGTCATTTATTCATCCCTTGTTCCACCCATTACAACCATAGCCTAGCAACAGCTAAGCAGGAAGCTGGAACTGATGAGGCTGGAACTTCCTAGTTAGGTAAATGTGATCGAGGAATTGTGCTGGCGTCCTTCAGTATGAGGAATAGAGATTGGGGGCGGTCAGTATTGGTCAGACTCTTATGATAATAAAAATATTATAGTCTGAAATCTGAGGAAAATAATTCTGTACTTTTCTGAAGTTACTGCTGCTTTCGGCCGATGGTGTACAGCCGAGCTGAGTCAGGCGTGGGCTGCTGTGCCCACTTTGCCGGTGGCTAAACTGTTTGCGGAGATGGTTCAGTGGCCTCCTCTGCTGTTTTGCGTTGTTGTTTTTTTTCCCTGTGCATATTTAACTGTGGAAGCTGATCCGGGGCACTCAAAGCCACTGTTTTGCACGCCGGTCCCGCATCCGTCTTATTAGTCTCCGGGCCCTCGGGCCGGGTTGCCATAGTGATGGTACGCGGTTTTGGACAGTGCTGTTTGTTTGGAGGTCAGTGAAGCTCTCCTCACAGTGTTACAGTGATTGGCCCTTCCTGTTTACTTTCGCTCCCTCGCTCCCCACTCCCCCCACTCCCCGTCACCTCATTTCATTTTCATTTCAGTAATGCTTTATTGGCTTTGGCAGTGCACAGAAATTGACTTTCACAGTACAATTTATCCAAGGCAATACAAAATGTGTAGTATAGCACCAAACGTACAGTACCAGTCAAATGTTTGGACACATTGGATACTTGGCCTTGTTTAGCAAATTTAAGATTCTTTATTAAAAAAGTGAATTGATTTTTTTTTTTTTTGTTTGCAGTCAAGTACAGTGATCTTAAAGTCATGCAGAATTGCATTGCTTATATGTGCAACTGCATTGCTTACAGGCTGTGTTGGTTTTTTATGAGCTTGCATGAATTTGTACACATATTGCAATTTTATTTTCATTAAAGTTCTTTCAAATTAATTTGAATTAACTCAGAAACCTGAGGCTAAATGAGCTAGGCCTCAAAAAGTATCTGGCATATTCCGTTAAATGAGTGCTGAAATGAAATGTGCTACAATGTGGCTAATTCTGACACATACTCGCATAGCTGCTAGTGAGCAATCTTCCTTTAGCCGTGCTAGCATTTGGTAGAACACATCCTCTGGAAATACCACCACATATGCCCATATGTCATCATTCTCACAGACTCTCAAAGCATTACTGGGTCTCAACTAGATGACAACTCCCATTTAATGAAATGCTCTGATTGACATTAACAAGTTTGCTAGTGTTGCTAATTTTAAAAGATAGCTGTTAGCATTGGTTGCACCTCAGCATGGATTCCAGAAAGGTTGGAACTCAAAATCTGGAGACTGTGAAGGTCACAGCATATGACTGATATCGTCTTCACACTGAGTGGCCCCTCGTGTCCTGTGAATGGGAGATTCATTATCCTGGAAAAACCACTTACAACACCTTAACAACTACCTGGAATTCCATAGCAATGGCCTAGGAACACTATCGCAACAACCTGGATTACCATAGCAATGGCTCAGCAATACTTTAGCCACCACCTGAGATACTATAGCAATGGCATTGTAACAACTTAGTAGTCAGGGATTCAATAGCAACTCCTTAAGAACCACCTGTTTCCCTAGCAAACTATTAGCAATGGCCTGGCAACACATAAACAACATCTTGATTTTCTTAGTAAAGTCCTAGGATTCCCTAGCAACTCCTTATCAACAGCTAGGGATTCCATAGCAACACCTTACCATTGCAATGGCCTATCAACACCTCGACTACAACCTGAGACAGCATACCAATGGTATAGCAACCCTTTAGCAACTGCCTGGGATACTATAGCAATGGCATAGCAACAGCTTAGTAACCACCTAGTATTTGATAGCAACTCATTAGCAACCACATGGAGACCATTTCAATGGCCCAGCAACACCTCAGCTATGACCTGAAATGCTATAGCAATGGCCTAGCAACACCTTAGCAACCACCTGGGAAACCATAGCAGTGGCATAACAACACCTTAGCCACCACTTGAGATTCTATAGCAACTAATTAGATACCGCCTGGGATATCACAGCAACATCAGCAACCACCTGGCATACTATAGCAACTCCATAGCAACCACCTGGGACACAATAGCAATGGGCAAGCAACACCTTGGCCACCACTTAGGATTCTATAGCAACTAATTAGATAACACCTGGGATATCACAGCAACACCTCGGCTATGATCTGGGATACCATAGAAATGGTATAGCAACACCTCAGCAACCACCTGGGATAAAATAACAACTCCTTAGCAACCACCTGGAATATCTTAGCAGTGGCATAACAACACCTTAGCCACCACTTGGGATTCTATAGCAACTAATTAGATACTACCTGGAATATCACAGCAACACCTCAGCTATGATCTGGGACACCATAGAAATGGTATAGCAACACCTCAGCAACCACCTGGGATAAAATAGCAACTCCTTAGCAACCACCTGGAATATCTTAGCAGTGGCATAACAACACCTTAGCCACCACTTGTGATTCTATAGCAACTAATTAGATGCCACCTGGAATATCACAGCAACACCTCAGCTATGATCTGGGATACCCTAGAAATGGCTTAGCAACTCCTTAGCAACCATCTGGCATACCATAGCAATTCCTTAGCAACCACCTGGGATACAATAGCAATGGCCTAGCAACATCTTAGCAACTGCCTGGGATATCATTGCAATGGGCAAGCAACACCTTAGCAACCACCTGGGATAGCAGAGCAACACCTCGGCTACGACCTGAGGTATCACAGCAGTGACTGTGTAAAGCCAGATTAAGGTTTGTGTTTCTGGTCTGGAAGCTCGAACGCCTGCCTGCTTCTCCGCTCTGACTGAAACTAATGTGTGAGCTAATGCGGCTCCCGTTGACCAGCATCTTAAACAGCGTGTTATCGGGTAGCGACTAGCGCACATCCATCATTAGCCATGCTAGTGCATTCGGATGAACGAGTCCTCCAAGAGTCTGCCTGCATCTGCCCATCTGTGCTCCCTGTTGCGGACGTTTGAGAGGCTGCCTGGCTCTGTGTCTGTGACTGATCCTAATAACAGAGCCACAACAATCCATCATTGGAGGCACACAAACCACCCCATGTTCATTCCCATGGTAGGAGTTCATTTGAAATCTCATTTTCTAGCAGATTTTCAATTTCGCCCCCTGTTCCCCCACCGCCGCCGCCACCCGCCCGCACGCCCGCCTCACTCGTTTTCTCTCTTTCGCGCCGCTCCCTCGTTCATCCAGCCACGACCTGGAGGGAGACAGGGAGAGGAAGGAGTAGGCGCTCACTTCATCTCGCTGGTAATATCCCGCAAGAAAACGCCGGTGCTTTTCAACTGGGATGTTACAGAGATAAAAACCCGGAGTCGTATTGAATCCGGGCTGACGTACGAGAAGAAATGCATGAGACCGGCTTCAAACGACACAAATTATTACTCTGAATAGGGACAAACAGCACAGACTCCCTGGAGAACGTGTTCTACCTCTAAACAAGACGCGGTTTATTTGGCCTGTTTATCTACAGCCACTTTATTAGAGACCCCTTCCTTGGAGCTCCAGCGTACAGGTGTACAGTCAGGCTAGGTTGAGAGTGTAGACTGTGTGGGGGGAAATATACATAGACATGGTTTTAGATGCTCATTTACAGCCTATAAGCTGGTCCTGTTATAAACGTCCTCATCATAAATAATCTGATGAGCTCTGCTCTGATTGGCTGGTTTACAGTAAGACATCACAATGATCACATAGACTCAACATGGGGAAGTAGACTAAACAAAAAGGGGCCTCAGTGTAAACTAGAAAAGTGCATATCCTGAAGGAAACGCGGGATGGTTGCTCAGCGTGCTAAGTGAGGAACAAGGGATGAGTAAACGAGTGCGGGTCGCTGTGACTGTGGATTAGCATCCAAAAGCTTTACTGCTTGGTTTGGGTCGAAAATGAATGGGACTGTATGGGAGGAACGAGGGTTGAATAAATGACAGATTGACGAGTGCGGTTCTGTATGGCTGTGGGTTAGTGCTTGGGGACCTGCCCTTAGTGAGCATGTGAAGTCTGGTGACTCTCGGGCAAAGGAAACAGCTGCACGTGGGTGGGTCAAAAATGACTGGGACTCTATGGGAGGAACAAGGGATGAATCAACCACAGATAGAGGAGTGCGGGTCGGTATGACTGTGGATTAGCGTTTGGTGACCTGCCCTTAGTGAGTATGTGAAGTTTAGTGGCTCTCGGTCGAACAAAAGCATTACTGCTGGGTTTGGGTCGAAAATGACTGGGACTGTATGGGAGGAACGAGGGATGAATAAACGACAGATAGACGAGTGCAGGTCAGTATGGCTGTGGGTTAGTGCTTGGGGACCTGCTCTTAGTGAGCATGTGAAGTCTGGTGACTCTCGGGCAAAGGAAACAGCTGCACGTGGGTGGGTCAAAAATGACTGGGACTCTATGAGAGGAACGAGGGATGAATAAACGACAGATTGACAAGTACGGGTCAATTAGTTTGTATGTGAAGTTTCGCGCCTCTAGGCCGAACGAAACAGCCGGCTTTAGAGGGGTCCAAAAATGACTGGGACTCTATGGGAGGAACGAGGGAAGCGAAACAAAAAGGAGAAATGAACGAGTGCGGGGCAATCAAACACTGTATTCTTGCTCTTGGCTTTGCCCCGAGCTAGTGTATCCGATTTGGTGTCTCTAGGTCGAGCGGAAGTGGGTTAGATAGGCACATGTTTTCGATCCTATTCATTCTCTATGGGAAAAAATTCCAGAAAAATTCCTTCCTACTCAGAATCCATGCATCCGACTCACATCAGCGGATCACACCGGACAATCTGGAGTTGGAACAGAGTCGATATCTCGAAAGCTCGAATTGCTTTGCAATGCGCAACCATAACAAACTCTGCCCTCATACAAGTAGTTAGCTATGCTAGTTACTTAGAGCCTGCTAGCAGCTAACGCTACCTAAACTAGCTACTCGCTTTCCATCCGGCCATTAACCCAAACCAAACTCAAGTTACTCCTCACAAGGAAACTCTCAATTTACGATCTGCTTCAACCAGCAAACATGGGTAGCATCACACAACCTGGCATACTGTTGAAGTTGCGATGCTGGTTAAGGTGGAGTTGCCCCTGTTCCTTCCTCTCTTCGCTGTGTGATACTTTGATATCGGGAGTGAAATGGGCACCAGAAATTTTCCGTCCCTCTTTAAATGGGAGCCGGAGCTGCACCCTAGCACCTGTACAAGCTATCACGGTAAGCATTCAATCAAGCAGTTGGGAAATAGCTGAACTTTGACCTTGTTTAAAGACAAACGCCATCCATGCCTGTGTCCAACATCTCCTTTATAGCCTGGAGGTAAGGTACATTTGGTGGGTGGCACCTGTACAAGCTGTATATGTTGCATTTAAGGTGGAACGGAACATCCAGTTAAGACTCCAGCAAATAAGAAGCCAATATCGGCTTCGTTAGAGACTGAACATCACCCATGCCCACGAACAGTTCGGTTCCTTGGAAAGCGCACGAGGAGTGCCGAGATTCCGGCTGGAACCAGACTGGAACGACAGGATTCTGCATGTGTGATTGTGTCTCTGTGTAACTGATATTGCTCTGTTGATGTTGTTGTTCCTACTGGGCTGGAAAATGAGCTGCTGTATGTAAAAGAGTTGTCATGTGTCATGCCTGCTGGTTCTCCTCTCACCTCCCTCATCTCCTGGACTCCATTTCCCATGATCCACCACCCGATGTCACGTGTTCACCCTTACCCAATCACACCCCGTTGCCTCGCCCTAGATCTCCAGAATACTGATTGGACCACCTGTTGTTAATTTATCCGTTTGCTAAAATACTTCCCTCTCACACTCGCTCATTGCGAAGTATTGCCATTCTTTTGCATACTGAGCGTTCTCTCTTTGTCTGGCTTTGTTACTCTGGCTTTGACTCTGATTTGATTCTCTGGTTTACGCTCCTTGTTTATTCCCTTTGGTACCTCTGCCTGGTCTGATTGTCTGTTTGGTTTGACCCTTGCCTGTTTATTGATTCTGATTCAGTTTTGCCCTTGATTGTATTTCCTGTTCCTGGTGTTGTTGTGTCACAGTACAACCTATTTAATAAACTGTGCCTTGCTTTTAGTTCAGCGCACGTCACAATCCGTTTGTCCAACGTCACATCATGCTTCCAGGCTTTCCCGTTTCTCTCGCCCTCCTGAACTCCACTTCCCAGAGGGCAATGCTCAGTGACGTCACCTCCACTCATTCGTTCGCGGTCACCTGAGCTTTAGTTCAGCTGATTACAATTACTGTATGTCTTTTAAGCCCGCGTTTAGACGAGCTCTTCGCAAAGCGCTGCCTACTCGTTAGCAATTCCGAGCGATCTCTTTGGTTTATGGTTATTCTGGTTCTGACTCCCTTTCGGTTTTCGACTACCCCTTTTGCGGTTTGCCCGTATCGATCTTGTCTTTGTCTCTAGTTACTGATCACTGCTCTGGCCTGATCACTGCTCTCTCTCTCGCCTTGCCCTTCTAACTTGGTTGCCTCCGCTGACTGCTTCTTCCCGGTCCCGGTTCCCTGACTACGTTTTCCCTACCCCTGTGCTGATTCAACATTGTTGCTTAACTCGTTCATCACCTTGTGTAATAAATCTGCTTTGGCTTTTAACTCTGTGAGCATCGATTCGGGCTCTGACAGTAGTGGGTGGATTAGCACTGTTTGGGAAGTTTAGGATTTTGGAATCAGCCCGTTTTAATTTCCTCTTTTGGGAATGCAGGATTCGCATCTGAAGGAAGAACAACAGTGGTGGAGGTTCATGGATGTCAGTTCTATGTATTCTCCTGAACTTTGAACTCTATAGAGAACTTTATAGGTGATTCCAAACCATAGGTAAGTTCCGTTGGAAGGCAACAGCACAGGGTGTGGTAAACAATTGGGAATGACAATGGGGTTATGACTAATCAACTCATTCGACTGCAGTTCCCCTAACCAACCGCCTGTGCTCAGGTGTACAGGGTATACAAGGGTACTGCTTAGGAACCCTGTGGAAGGTAACACTGCTATAGCCACATTGGCTTTGAAATCTGACATCCAGACTGAGATGCATCTGTTCAATTTGGAATCACTTTTCCAACCCCCTCCAAATGTGCTTTGGATCAGATTCTTTTGGATCAGATTTCTCCGGATTATCTATATACAATCGGATTTAGGCTGGCAGTCTGAACAGGGCCTTAGAGAATCTGGCTCATCTGCACATGCACAGTTTGTGCTACCCATCCTCTGGCTGAGTTCATGTCGGGGCAGCAGTGGTCCTTTGGCCCACCAAACCAAAAATGAGTCACCTTGCGTGTTTAAGGTGGTAGTAGCTTCAGGCTCCTGCAGACAGCACTGCTGCATAAGCTGTACCAATACCTGCAGGGTGTGAGTGACGGGATCCATAGATTGGGAAGAGGTGGTACAGTGCAGGGAATGTCTCGTTCCATGTGTGGAAAACGGCTCCAGAGCAGATGTTAATGATGGGCTAAAAGGAGGGACTGATCATGTGGGCGTGGCCAAAGGCCATAGTGTGAAGGAAGTAGCTGAATCTGCAGGTGTATGGAAGCGTATGGTCATACCAGCAGGGGGGGTTTCTCCTCAGAGTTGTGCCAGGGAAGGCATCCACCAAATCTGGACCAACTGCACAATTTTTTGACACAGGAGTGTCTGAACACTGATGTGGCCTACATCCAGAAATTTGTCCTCGTGGAGGAAACACTGTTAGGTATATGCAAAGCGTGTAAATGGAATTTTAAACCCACACCTGAACCTCGTCCTAATCCTGTCCCGGATACTGTGGCTAATCAGCAGCTTGTTTCATCAGACAGCTGAACAAAGTGAGCATCTGTAGATCATCTATACAGGACTATCAAAAAGGTGTCACTGAACGAGCGGCGTGATGTGCGGAGTTAACGACCCGTTCTTGCTGTGTGAACAGAATTTCCTGCGAGACAGAGAAAGACAGTTATGCCACGTTTTTCTCCTGTTAGACGCTCCGGCATTAATCAGCTGAGCACAGTGTCTTCACACATCACCAACACAGAGACACCCACAGGAAACGCCTCCGATAACAAGCTACTACTGTAAACGTGAGGGAGAGAGAGAGAGAGAGAGGAGAGAGAGAGAGAGAGAGCGAGAGAGAGAGAGAGAGAGAGAGAGAGAGAGAGAGAGAGAGAGAGAGAGAGAGAGAGAGAGAGAAAGAAAGAAAGAGAGAGAGAGAGAGAGAGAGAGAGAGAGAGAGAAATAGCAAGTGAGATATGTTGAAAGAGAAAAAGAAAGAAAGAAAGAATGAGAAAGCATAAAAAAGAAAAGAGAGAAAAAGAAAGAAACAGAAAGAAAGAAAGAAAGAAAGAAAGAAAGAAAGTGTTTGTGAGTAAATGAGGCATTTTTGATAGCCTGGGTGGGTAGGCTGGGTGGGGAGACAGAGAGGGGGGAAGAGAGAACAATGACTAACAAAAATTTAAAGTTAATTAAAAAAAACAGAACCTTAAAATTTTAAAACAGAACCTTAACATTTAAACACAGAAACTACAATTTAAAAACAGAAACTTAACGTTTAAAAAAGAAAGTAAAATTAAAAACAGAAACTTAAAATTTAAAAACAGAAACTTAAAATTTAAAAACAGAAAGTAAAATTTTAAAACAGAAACTTCAAATTTAAAAACAGAAACTTAAAATTTAAAAACAGAAAGTAAAATTTAAAAACAGAAACTTAAAATTTAAACACAGAAACTAAAATTTAAAAACAGAAAGTAAAATTTTAAAAACAGAAACTTCAAATTTAAAAACAGAAACTTAAAATTTAAAAACAGAATGTAAAATTTAAAAACAGAAACTTAACATTTAAAAACCGGAAACTTAAAATTTAAAAACGGAAATTCAAAAAAAAAAAAGTATTGTTATATATTAGTGTTACTTTATGGTTATTGCTATCATTGTAGTGTTTTAGCAATACTATCCCTGTATTACTATACTATACCTGTACTCTACCTGACAGTCACGTCCACAAAGCTATGATAGAGAGAGAGAAAGGAGAAATGGAGATTTTAATAAAACCATAAGACACATCTTAATCAGGAGACGTTTCTAAGACGCTCAGATACACCTCAGCGAGAAAACACCTCAGTGCTATGGAGGTCTGAAAAGATGTGTTGCTGTTCAAGACGCCGTGTTACTGAGAGGAGCAGACAGGATAGCTGATGATAAATTTAGACGGATATGATCGATATTTATTGAGCTACACATACAGAAGCAGCGTCTCAGTATGGCGTAGGGCTGCCGTGTTTGCTAACTCAACATGTCTTGCGAAGGAATTCCTAATGGTGTCCTGTGATGATCCGTCCCATGCAGCATTCCCACACAGTTCCTTCAGATGGTGCGGTAGGGGTGGAGGTAGAGTGACACCAGGCCTTCTGGATGTGTGACTTGCGTTTACCAAGATCACTAAAGATGACCCGCTGGCATTTTGGGTCACTCCTTGACAGTCTGGCACGGCACCATTGCAGCGCTTGGTGAAGTTGACGTGGTGTTAAGGACAGTCGCTGCCAAGGGGATGACTCATGGATGACATCACTGCTCGCTGGATGTCTGCAATCGTGGCTGTTGGGTCGGTCAGGTACAGAGACTCATCCCTGCTCACGTCACATGCGCGACCCAGCCTCACGGTCCCACGGTGTCAGACCCACCCATCAAGGTTCACTCCTGTCGGTGGTTCCCTCTGGGTGGAGTAATTCTTTAGAGACTTAATGGTCATTTTGACTGGACGTTAGCTCAGTGAGAGGTGGAGTTTGGCTCAGGGCTGTGTGTATAATAATAATGGGTTTCATATGTAATATGTACTGGGTGTAGGTTTCTGTGCCTTAAGGTTCTTTCTAAGGTCTGTCACTCCTCCTCTCTCTCTCTCCATCACACACGATACTGTTCCTGATTTCATTTTTATTACCCCCCACCTCCCCCACCCCACCACACACACCCCTGTCCTGCTGCCTGTGTGTGTTTGTAGCTGTTAGATTTCTCAGCAGTTTGCTGTAAATGGAGGGAGAGAGAGAGAGAGAGGGAGGGAGAGGGGGAGAAAGAGAGGTGGCATTTTTCCGTAATGAGAAACGCTCCTTCCTGCCTGTTCTCCGCAGATTGACATTTTCCATTATGGCCTAAAAATGTACATATGTTCCTCCATCAGAGCAGCGCGCAGCCAACACCATCAGTTCTCCTCCTATATTTACCTCTCTCCACCTCCGTCACCCTCTCTCTCTCTACCTCCCTCTCTCCCTCTCTCTACCTCCCTCTCTCCCTCTCTCTACCTCCCTCTCTCTCTCTCTCCCTTCTTCTCTCCCTCTCTCCACAGCGAACACCATCAGTTCTCCTCCTATATTTACCTCTCTCCACCTCCGTCACCCTCTCTCTCTCTACCTCCCTCTCTCCCTCTCTCTACCTCCCTCTCTCCCTCTCTCTACCTCCCTCTCTCTCTCTCTCCCTTCTTCTCTCCCTCTCTCCACAGCGAACACCATCAGTTCTCCTCCTATATTTACCTCTCTCCACCTCCGTCACCCTCTCTCTCTACCTCCTTCTCTCCCTCTCTCTCTCTCCCTTCTTCTCTCCCTCTCTCTATCTCCTTCTCTCCCTCTCTCTACCTCCTTCTCTCCCTCTCTCTCTCCCTCTCTCTCTCTACCTCCTTCTCTCCCTTCTTCTCTACCTCTCTCTCTCTCTCTCCCTTCTTCTCTCCCTCTCTCTATCTCCTTCTCTCCCTCTCTCTACCTCCTTCTCTCCCTCTCTCTCTCTCCCTTCTTCTCTCCCTCTCTCTATCTCCTTCTGTCCCTCTCTCTACCTTCTTCTCTCCCTCTCTCTACCTCCCTCTCTCCCTCTCTCTCTCTACCTCCTTCTCTCCCTTCTTCTCTACCTCTCTCTCTCTCCCTTCCTCTCTCCCTCTCTCCACAGCAATCATCAGTTCTCTTCCTATATTTACCTCTCTCCACCTCTGTCACCCCCTCTCTCTACCTCCTTCTCTCCCTCTCTCTCTCCCTTCTTCTCTCCCTCTCTCAACCTCCCTCTCTCCCTCTCCCTTCTTCTCTCCCTCTCTCTCTCTCCCTTATTCTCTCCCTCTCTCTACCTCCTTCTCTCCCTCTCTCTCCCTCCTTCTCTTCCTCTCTCTACCTCCCTCTCTCCCTCTCTCTCTCTACCTCCTTCTCTCCCTTCTTCTCTACCTCTCTCTCTCTCCCTTCTTTTCTCCCTCTCTCCACAGCAATCATCAGTTCTCTTCCTATATTTACCTCTCTCCACCTCCGTCACCCTCTCTCTCTACCTCCTTCTCTCCCTCTCTACCTCCCTCTCTCCCTCTCTCTCTCTCCCTCTCTTTCTCTCCCTTCTTCTCTCCCTCTCTCTACCTCCTTCTCTCCCTCTCTCTCCCTCCTTCTCTCCCTCTCTCTACCTCCTTCTCTCCCTCTCTGTACCTCCCTCTCTCTCTCTCTCTCTCTCTCTCTCTCTCTCTCTCCCTCTCTCTCTCTGCCTTCCTCTGCCTCTACCTCTCTCCACCTCCCCATCAGAGCAGCACACAGCTATCATCAGTTCTCTTCCTATATTTACCTTTCTCCACCTGTCACCTTCTCTCTCTACCTCTTTACTTTTTTCTCTCACTCAACCTCCCACTCTCTCCTCTCCCTCTCCCTTTCCCTCTCTCTCTCTCTACCTCCCTCTCTCTACCGCTCTCACTATCTTTCTCTCTCTACCTCTCTGTTACTTTACCTCCCTCTCTCTACCTCTCTCTCACTCTACCTCCCTCTCTCTTCTCTACATCTCTCTCTCTCTCTCTCTACCTCCCTTTCCACCTCTCTCTTACTTTACCTCCCTCTCTCTACCTCTCTCTCACTCTACCTCCCTCTCTCTTCTCTCCATCTCTCTCTCTCACTCTCTCTTCCTCCCTCTCCCTCTCTCTCTCTCTACCTCCCTCTCTCTACCACTCTCTCACTATATCTTCCTCTCTCTACCTCCCTCTCCACCTCTCTCTTACTTTACCTCCCTCTCTCTACCTCTCTCTTACTTTACCTCCCCCTCTCTCCTCTCCCTCTCTCTCTCACTCTCGCTACCTCCCTCTCCCTCTCTCTACCTCCCTCTCTCTACCGCTCTTACTATATCTCCCTCTCTCTCTCTCACTCTCTCTACCTCCCTTTTTCTCTACCTCCCTCTCCACCTCTCTCTTACTTTACCTCCATCTCTCTCTCTCCCCCTCTCTCTCTTACTTTACCTAACTCTCTCTACCTTTCACTTTCTCCACCTCCCTCTCTCTCTACCTCTCTTTTACTTTATGTCCCTCTCTCTTTCTACCTCTCTCTCACTCTACCCCTTCTCTCTACCCCTTTCTCTCTACCTCTCTCTGTCTCTCTACCTTTCTCTACCTCTATCTCTCAATGTACCTGGATCACTCTCTCCACCTTAACAGCTCTCTGTACCACCCAGCTCTGTCCTTCTCTCTCAACACCTCTCTCTTGACTTCTACCTCTCTATCTCTAGCATTCTCTCTGCACCTCTCTCTACTTATATCTCTCCATCGGTACCTGTATCACTCTCTCCATCTCTACAGATCTCTACCTCACAGCTCTCTGTACCTGTCTATCTCCACCTCTTTCTCTACCTCCCTCTCTACCTCCCTTTTTCTCTACCTCCCTCTCCACCTCTCTCTTACTTTACCTCCCTCTCTCTACCTCTCTCACTCTATCTCTCTCTCTTCTCTCCCTCTCTCTCTCACTCTCTCTACCTCCCTCTCCCTCTCTCTCTCTACCTCCCTCTACCACTCTCTCACTATATCTTCCTCTCTCTACCTCCCTTTTTCTCTACCTCCCTCTCCACCTCTCTCTTACTTTACCTCCCTCTCTCTACCTCTCACTTTCTCCACCTCCCTCTCTCTCAACCTCTCTTTTACTTTATGTCCCTCTCTCTCTTTCTACCTCTCTCTCACTCTACCCCTTCTCTCTACCCCTCTCTCTCTACCTCTCTCTCTCTCTCTCTACCTTTCTCTACCTCTATCTCTCTATGTACCTGGATCACTCTCTCCACCTTAACAGCTCTCTGTACCACCCAGCTCTGTCCTTCTCTCTCCCTACACCTCTCTCTTGACTTCTACCTCTCTATCTCTAGCATTCTCTCTGCACCTCTCTCTACTTATATCTCTCCATCTGTACCTATATCACTCTCTCCATCTCTACAGATCTCTACCTCACAGCTCTCTGTACCTGTCTATCTCCACCTCTTTCTCTACCTCTCTCTCACTCAGTCTCTTGCTCCTTCTCTTTGGTCTGTCCGTACTGGTTCTCTTTCAGGTGTGATTTATGAAAACAGCGGCGGCGGCGCCCGGTGCTGCCGCGGGCCGGTAAATCCTGATAAAGCCTTGGATAAAAGCAATTTAATGCCATCAATCATGCGATACTGGACCCTGACGCGGAGGAGCGAGCGCGGTTTATGAAGAGTGCGGCGGCGGTGTTGGGTCAGCTGTGCCGCCGGTGTGTAAAGTCTCTGTAATGCCAGAGCGCCGCTCTCTAAAGCTACCAATGCACACACCCTGCGTGTCTGGAGCATTAACGAGATGTTGACATGCACAATATTTATTCCAGCAGGGCTCGCCCAGTGTCAGTATGAGGGCCGGTGTCACTACGAGCTGTTCACAGAATACCGGGCCCACTGCAATGCCATGTGCACACGCTAGCATGTTAGCTGGGTGCGTGATGGAGGACAAGAGGGACAAACAATAGGAACAATGGACATTAAATAGGGCTTCTCAGGTACATAATAATCTGTCCTCGTTAATTTGGGCCTGTGCCAATCACAGCCCTATCCATCACCACACCCCTCTTCAAAACCTCATTCCATGTTTCATGTTGTCCGATCAGGGTGATGTAGGATTGCCGGTGACTGAAACAAGCAATGGCCGGTGGGTATACAGACCCAGGAGGGAAGAAATGCCATCAGATGGTCAGTGGGCTGACTGAAGATGAGGTTAGCACCTGCTTGTCAAAGCCTAGGCCTAGTCTCACATGAGTTCCGTGTGGGCTTCTCAGTGCCTGTGAGTGGACGTGGGCTTTGAGGCTTTGGAGGATTATATAATGTGGACTTCTGAGATTCTAAGTTCTTCAACATTAATGCAGTATCTGTATGATTATATGATGTTCCTGCTACATCGTATGAATGCTGGATGCCATATGTGCATTGTAATAACTTACCATTGGATCAGTATATCATATATAACAGTATATCATATAGCTGTATTAAGTGCCATGTCATTTCCAAATCCTGGTGACCACATGGACAGCATTCCTCCAGAGGATCATCGGTTATCTCTCTCTCTCTTTACCTCTCTCTCTTTCTCTTAAATCTGTGGGACTACCTGGAACAACGACCAAAACACCAGGGAAGGCATTCACCAAATCTGGCTCAACTGACCAATATTTAGATGGAGGAGTGTCTTTTTGTTTTATTTCCTTAATGATGGATTCCTCCATCCCATGCAGCTTGTACATCCTCACACAGTTCCTGCAGCTGGTGCGGTAGGGGTGGAGATGGAGTGACACCAGGTCTTCTGGACGTGTGACAACAAACCGTTCATCTTGGCGCTGACCACGGTGCCTCCACACACGGATTCGTTGGGCGTCTCCACCAAGACAAAAGCAGGACTCGTCACTGAAGATGACCTGCTGCCATTCTGAGTCACTCTGGTTCAATACCATTGCCATCTTTGGCGATGTTGACATGGTTAACAGGATGACTCATGGAGGACATCACTGCTCACTGAGTGTCCGCAATTGTTGCTGTTGGGTCAGTCAGGTCCAGCGATATAGCCCGTCCCTCCTTACCTCACATTCGCATGCTTCGTGATGTCAAACCTACCCACCGAGTTTTATCCCCGTGAGTTGAGTTCCTCTAGGTGCAACTGTTGTTTTGATCATGTGTGTGTTAGGAAGCATGAACACGATCTACAAAGGCCAGTGCTGTGATACGGTATAACAGGCTCTGTGTTAGTGCAGCCCTGACTGGTGTCGTATATGTACAAGCTATACTGCCCGGGTCATGGTCACTTTCATCTCAGCCACAGCACCAGCAAAGCATCATTTAGCGTCCGCCATCACGGTTCCTCTGGTTCAAATGGCCGGGCTCAGCAGGCGATTCATCCTGATGGACGTCCAGTGGCATTAAGATGCAGCTCCACCTGTTGCCCGCAGATAGCTCAGCCATGTGTGCGTTCGCACGCCCGCTCTCTTCTCGCCGCGGCTCCATTAATATTCATACTGAAAGAGCTGAGCTGGAAAAAAACGTGGAGATTTACTCACTCGCCCGCTCACTCACTCAGCTACAGGTGCAGCGGGTGATATAACGCTCCGCAGACGACAAGACGCTTCCTCCAAGTCATTAATACTAACACTCCCACTCACCATCGGCCTGTGTGAGGAGCAAGACGCACACACACACTGAATTCTTCCCATGGTAAACACTCTTGCCATCTGTTGGCTGCAGGAAAGCACAAAATCTGGTATTCCTTCAAAGATCAGCATCCAAAAACCTTCATAGATGAAGAATCCGGCAAACGTCCGAAATTATATATGCTATTTATGAAATAAAGGTGTCTGTAAATGCCCTGACATCGCCATAGAGACCAGGTCAGAAAGACCTGACCACACTCATTACCAGAAGAGTCGTCAAGCGATTAATCGGCTTAGCTTGCACAGTCAATGCCGATTATTCGCAACCTCTGCTCTGGCTCCACCTACAGGCCAACGGACTTCTATCAGGTGAGCTTGATACAGTGTGATCAGCCTTGAAGCACTTTTCCAGTGTATGTGGTTATGGTTCTATAGATAAGGCCATGGGTCAATGTAGAACCTTGGGTTCTATATAGAGACTTTTCATGGTTTATTGCTTCTTTGCACAGTGACTGATAACGGATGAGCTGAATATGGTTCTATCATATCGTCGCTGTCCAATGAAAAACATGTATCTCCATTTTTGATGATTTTGACTTTTATGTATCATTAGATCACATGAGCTGCTGTTTACACTGTGTGTGAATTTCATGATGAATGAACCAAAAGAAACGGCCCAAAGATCGTATGGAAAAAGTCTGGTTCCATTGACTTACATTAGAATTAAATCGGGTTTTGGCCTCTCCTGTAAAGTTGCTGTTTTGGAGATACTTGTTTTTCTTTGGACAGTGACGATATGTAGCATCTACAAGATCTTCGGCTGTTACAAGCTTGACATCACAACAGTAGAACACTCTATTGGTGCTATATAGAACCATTTTTGGAAGTGTTCTATATGGAATCATGGTAAAACGGTTCCTTAGATTGATCGAGTATGTGTTGTTTATGGCTCCGTGCAGAACCTTTTCAAAAATGGTTCTATGTAGCATCAGAAAGAGTTTAGGTTACAATGCCAAGCTCACGACAATAGAAGAACGCTTTTTAGGTGCTATATGTAGAGCTATGTTCAAAACAGTTCTGTATAGAACCATATGCATTGTACCGTGTGAACCTAGGCCATCAAAACTAGATCAATACAGTTCGGTTGGTTTGTGTGTCATTTCCTTAATGATGACTCTGCCCTGCCACCCCTCTCACACGGGACGTGCCCCAATGTCGGTATATATTCTCTTATTTTATCTGTTACCTTTAACTAGAGCTAGACACCAAGAACTATCTAGAACATTACATTTCAGGTAATACATTACCTCACCTGTTAGCATTAGCTAGAGCTAAACACAGACAAAGATTTGGAACATCACATCACCATTCATATATTACCTTAGCTGTTAGCATGCGCTACTGCTTAACAAAGAGAATTATCTAGAACATCACATCCCCATTAATATATGTCAGCTGTTACCATCAACTACAGCTAGACACCAAGAGCTATCTAGAACATTACATTTCAGGTAATACATTACCTCACCTGTTAGCATTAGCTAGAGCTAAACATAGACAACGATTTGGAACATCACATCTCCATTCATATATTACCTTAGCTGTTAGCATGCACTACTGCTTAACAAAGAGAATTATCTAGAACATCACACCCACTTTAATAAACCATTTTAATAAAGTATTATACATTAATAAATGATGTTAGTGTTAGCTAGGACTAGACACTGAGAATTATCTAGAACATCACATCCCCATTAATATATTATGTCAGCTGTTATCGTTAACTAGAGCTAGACACCAAGAACTATCTAATACATTACCTCACCTGTTAGCATTAGCTAGAGCTAAACACAGACAGCAATTTGGAACATCACATCTCCATTCATTAATACCTTAGCTGTTAGCATGCACTACTGCTTAACAAAGAGAACGATCTAGAACATCACACCCACTTTAATAAACCATTTTAATAAATGATTATGCATTTATAAATGATGTTAGTGTAAGCTAGGACTAGACACTGATAACTATCTAGAACATCCCATCCCCATTAATATATTATGTCAGCTGTTATCGTTAACTACAGCTAGACACCAGGAACTATCTAGAACATTACATCTCAGTTAATAAATTACCTCATCTGTTAGCATTAGCTAGAGCTAAACACAGACAACGATTTGGAACATCACATCTCCATTCATATATTACCTTAGCTGTTAGCATGGCCCCTGGTTAACAAAGAGAACTATCTAGAACATCACATCCCCATTAATATATTATGTCAGCTGTTACCGTTAACTAGAGCTAGATGCCAGAAACTATCTAGAACATTACATTTCAGGTAATACATTACCTCACCTGTTAGCATTAGCTAGAGCTAAACACAGACAGTAATTTGGAACATCACATCTCCATTAATTAATACCTTAGCTGTTAGCATGCACTACTGCTTAACAAAGAGAACTATCTAGAACATCACACCCACTTTAATAAACCATTTTAATAAAATATTATCCATTAATAAATGATGTTAGTGTTAGCTAGGACTAGACACTGAGAACTATCTAGAACATCCCATCCCCATTAATCTCAGGTGTTAGCATTAGCCAGTGCTAAATGTGAGGAGTATCTAGATCTCCATTAATATATTTCCCCAGCTGTTAGCATTAGCTAGTGCTTCACCCAGTGCTAAGAAGAGATCTATATGTATAGAGACAAAGAGAGAAAGAGACCTGATTGGCTAATTTCCTCTGTCACTCAAACCGTGCTAGGACTTGTCCTCAGTTCTCGATGTGCTAATCAGCAGTAGAACTTGCTTAGCAATATGTATTTTAAAGTCCTGATGGGCCGAGTTTATCTAGAACAGAGCATTCCACACCAAACCACCTTCACCTAGAAAATCAGCATCACACAGGGCATGCCTGGGGACGCGGTCTGTGCTGAGGCGGATTCTGTATGAGGGGGGTGTGTATGGGGTCGCCCGGTGACGCCCTGTAGATTGCAGTGTGGTGTGTGCTTGAGTGATCCTCCTGCTCCGGTGAGGAGGCCTAAAGTGCTGCAGCTGATCAGAGCGATACTGTCATTTAGAAACCGCCACTCAGAGGCGCTGCAGACGTTGAGCTATGGGCTGTCTGTAGCCTGAGCTGCAGGCATTGATGGATCTTTCTGACACCTGTCAGACCCGCCGCCCCACCCTCACCCCCCCGAGACAAGAAATTACCCCGTCACACACTCCCCTCTGACAGCAACAGGCGCTCACACACACCGTTCAATCTTCAGAGGAGGGGAGCAAAAACAGCTCCTTCACAGGAGGCTCCAGTCAGCGGAGCTTCTGGAACGGATCCTGTTGACAAGGGTTGCTGCTGCAGTCGGCATCTTTCTCTGAGAGGGTGTTCAGAAACCCGGGTCATCGCGCTTGAACTGAGTTTTCAGCCTGTCAAACGCAGAGTTTTACCTGCGGAGTCGGAAGTTGGGAAAGTTTTAGGTGGAAGGCAAATATGAGAGCATGGTACGTAGATATGAGACAATGTAATCACCGAGCTTAGGAGCTAACAGGTGAATTCAGTTAACCACATAGCCATGCAATCTCTCCATAGACACACACTGGGGTGGATGGGTCATACTCAGAAGATACGTACCTCCTGAACCTGCCCCAGAATTTCCCCTCCACCTTAAAAGCTGCAGCGGTTACATTCTGGTTCCAACACATTTGTGCTACAGCAGTTAAACTGTTTAGCTAATAAATTTTCCATACCACCTTAAACGTTACAGCATTTCCTTTCTGGTGCCATGACTGAATTTCGGTGCCAGTAGAATGTGAATAGGGGCGCTAACAAAGTTAACACTGTGCTAGCCAGAGACAAAAGCCAGGCATGGGGAAAAACTGATAAAGAAAGAAAGAAATAATAAAAGAAAGACAGAAAAAAGAAAGAAAGAAAGAATATAAGAAAGACAGAAAGAATGAATGAATAAAAGAAAGAATAAAAAAAAAGAAAGAAAGAAAGAAAGAAAGTAAATAATTATTTACTGCTTAACAAAGAGAACTATCTAGAACATCACATCTCTTTTAATAAACCATTTTAATAAATGATTATACATTAATAAATTATGTTAGTGTTAGCTAGGACTAGACACTGAGAACTATCTAGAACATCACATCTCCATTAATGTTTTATGTCTGGTGTTAGCATTAGCCAGTGCAAAATGTGAAAGGTATCTGGATCTCCATTAATATGTTTTAGCTAGTGCTACACACAGTGCTAAGAAGAGAACGTCATATATGTGTTAATATAATTAATAACAAAAGACAGAAACAAGAAAGAGTCACTGTGAGAAAGAAAGAAAGAATAACAGAAAGAAAGAAAGAAAGAAAGAAAGAAAGAAAGAAAGAAAGAAAGAAAGAAAGAAAGAAAGAAGGAAGGAAGGAAGGAAGGAAGGAAGGACGGACGGACGGAAAGAAAGAAAGAAAGAAAGAAAGAAAGAGAGAAAGAAAGAAAGAAAGAAAGGAAGGAAGGAAGGAAGGAAAGAAAGAAACTATAAAAGAAAGAAAGAAGGAAGGAAGGAAGGAAGGACGGACGGAAAGAAAGAGAGAAAGAAAGAAAGGAAGGAAGGAAGAAGGAAAGAAAGAAACAATAAAAGAAAGAAAGAAAGAAGGAAGGAAGGAAGGAATGACGGACGGAAAGAAAGAAAGAAAGAAAAGAAGGAAGGAAGGAAGGAAGGAAAGAAAGAAAGAAACAATAAAAGAAAGAAAGAAAGAAAAGAAAAGACGGAAGGAAGGAAGGAAGGAAGGAAGGAAGGAAGCAAGGAAGAAAGGAAGAAAGAAAGAAAGAAAGAAAGAAGGAAGGAAGGAAGGAAGGAAAGAGAGAGAGAGAGGGGGGGGGAGGGAGGGAGGGAGGGAAGGAAGGAAGGAAGGAAGGAAAAGAAAGAAAGAATAAAAGAAAGAAAGAAAGAAAGAAAGAACTCTCATATGCCTGGATCTATTCAAAGATTCTCTCTCTCTCTCTCTCTCTCTCTCTCTCTCTCTCTCTCTCTCTCTCTCTCTCTCGACCTGTGTGTGATAGGTTGTAGAGTTGGTTTGAATGTGCTGCTGGGTGGTGCAGTGAGACAGTAAGAACTGATAACCCCCTGTCTCTCTCTCTCTCTCTCTCTCCCACTCTCCGCCTCCCCACCTCGTCCTCTCCCTCTCCTCTGATAACCCTGCCTGACACTTCCTTTTTTCTCCATCTCTCTCCCTCTGTCTATATCTTTTCCCCTCCTAAACCACGTGTGCAGCGGTTAGAGCCATTGCTCTTTCTCTCCTCAGGCGATGCTGATGGCTCGAGGGTGTATATCATATCAGATATGTCTCTCATTTAAAAACACAAGCTGCTCGTATCTTTCTAGTGCAGGCAGCTCAATATTAGAGCCTTTAAGTATCAGCAGCTGCAGCGTCAGCTTTGGCACGCAGGGAAAACCAGTTAGCTTGCTAACTGCTAACTGCTTCCAGCCGCTATAGCCTGAAACTCCTACAGGGTAACCTATACATTAGTTAAAGTCTGTGACAGGCTTCACGTCATGCAGAGGCTTATAGAAGCTTCATAGTTCTAGGACTTGCCTGTCTTACATGCAGTTACACTATGGTGCCAACAATTTTCCCATTCCACCTTAAACACTGCGGGAGTTACATTCAGGTACCAGCAAATTTTCCATTCCACCTTAAACACTGCGGTATGGAGGACCGGATCTGCCAAAATTAAAAATAAATAAAAGACTAAATAAAATGAACATTTAAATAAAAATAACTAGAATTTGTATATATCGCTTGCTTTGATTTTATTTATACGCTTATTTCCTTTTCTTGCATTTATATAGTCCTCATTTTATTTATTCTTGTACTGTTTATTAATGTTTTATAAACGTCTCTTCATTTTATATATATTTTCTGCATATATTATTTAAACATGATAATTTTAAAATCTATTTATTTAATACATATTATTTTTACATAAAATATAATTTAATTATACATTTAATTATTTATATATATATATATATATATATATATATTAATTAATTTATTTATGTATTTCTTCTTTCATATGATAATGAGGAGGCGTGTTTTTCATGTTCAGGCTTAGCAATCAAGTGCAGAACGACAGGAGTTGATTTCGAGCAGAGCTATGTAGCTTGGCTATGCGTTAGGATGAAAGACTCAGAGAGGACAAATATCGGGGCGCAGGTCGGTGTCGGATCTGCTCAGAGAGGCAGCTTCCAGGTGTTGAATTTATTAATAAATAATTAGGTTAATACATTAATTTATAATAAATAAATACACATTACACATTTATTTAAGTTTTTTATTTATTGATATACTTATTTCTATGCTTATTTATTTATTTTTAGATTTACCATCATTATTTCCTTACCATTTTAATTTAAGTATTAGTGTTTTATTTATTTATTTATTATTTTGGCAGATTCGGTCCTCCATACTGCGGGAGTTACATTCAGGTACCAGCAAATTTCCCATTCCACCTTAAACACTGCGGGAGTTACATTCAGGTGTCAACAAATTTCCCATTCCACCTTAAACCACTTCTCTCTCCGGGAGTTTACATTTCGGGTGTCACAAATTTCCCATTCCACCTTAACACTGTGCGGGAGTTTTTTTTTTTTTTTAAACATTCAGGCGTCTCAATTTCCCATTCCACCTTAAACACTGCGGGAGTTACATTCAGGTGTCAACAAATTTCCCATTCCACCTTAAACACTGCGGGAGTTACATTCAGGTGTCAACCAATTTTCCATTCCACCTTAAACACTGCAAGAGTTACATTATGGTGCCAGCAAATTTTCTGTTTACGTTAAATGCCCCAGCAGTTACATTTGGGTGGCAACAAACTTTCCATTCCACCTTAAATACCACAGCAGGTCCATTCTGATGCCAGTATATTACCCATTCCACCTATACTGCAGCTGTTTTAATCTGATATGTTAAATGCTACAGCAGTTACATTCAAGTGACAATAAACAGGTTTTGTATTCCACCTTAAATAACACAGCAGCTCCATTCCCGTACCAGTGAATTATTCATACCACCACTCTGCAGAAGTTATATTCTGGTGTGTTAAATGTCACAACAGTCTCGTGCCAACCAATTTCCTGTTCCACCTTAAACAAGTAGTTCTATTCTGGTGGTAATGTATTATCCATTTCTCCTTAAATGCTGCAGCAGTAATATCCTGGTGCATCAAACCCCACAACAGTAACATGCAGATGGGGATGAATTTCCATTCTACCTTAAATGCTACAACACCTGGCAATGAATTTTTGTTCCACCTTAAATGCTGCAACAATCGCATTTTGTTGTCAATACATTTTCCCTACCACCTTAAATGTTACATCATTCAATTAACCAAAACTGAAATTATTTGCCAGTAGAATGTGGTGTTTTAAGGTGGAACGGAAAATACGTCAGAAAGTCTTTAAGCTGGTCACTTTAGCTCAGCGCTAACAACATACTGGAATTCCCCAACCAGGGAATGGCTTAAGGGCGGGGCAAAGAAGTTAGCAACGTTAGTCCCAGAGAAAAAAAAACACTCGTGGTTTGAGAGAGAGAGAGAAAGAGAGAGATAGAACGAGAGAGGAGAGGAGAGAGGAATGAGAGGAGAGCGGGAGAGAAGAGAATGAGGACAGAAGAGGGACTGAGGAGAGACCAGAGAGGGAAAGACGAGAGAGAGAGAGAGAGAGAGAGAGGGAGAGAGAGAGAGAATGAGAGAGAGAGAGGGAGAGGGAGAGAGAGAGAGAGAAAGAGAGAGAGGGAGAGAGAGGGAGAGAGAGAGAAAGAGAGAGACAGAGAGGGAGAGAGAGAGAGAGACAGAGAGATAGAGAGAGGGAAGGATAGAGAGGGGGGGGGAGAGAGATATAGAGAGAGAGAGAGAGAGAGAGAGAGAGAGAGAGAGAGAGAGAAGGAGATAGAGAGAGGGAAGGATAGAGAGGGGATGGATGCACTCTAATTGTAAATGTTAAGAGCTTCTCTGGCAGCTGTGCGGGGAAGTTTACCTATCAGCTCATTTTAATGAAGCCAGCCTTCGTTATTCACCTAATGAAAGGCTTCATTGAAACCCAATGGAACTAATTTGGTAATGCTAATTGGCTAGCGTCGCAACCACAGAGGCTAATGCACTGAACTCACACACACAGGCCCTGTGCTGGTCGGCTCATCTGAATAGTGCTGATCAGACTGAGGCTGTAATTTCATTATATCATTTCCTGTAATGCAGAGCCACGATCTCGTTACCCAGGGGGCCGAGGGGCGAGGCATCATGACTCGATGAAGCGCAGACTGCTCTGAAATCTACGTTTCATTCACCGTCTATAAACAAAACACTGTAGTGTATGTGAGAGGAGCGTTTAGTCAGATCTCTGTCTTTAGTAAGAGGAGAACCGTTCCTCAAACATCTGGGCCTAACATTATCATCTGCCCTGCTGCCTTATTTCTGAGTTTGTTTGTTTTAATTACCCAGTGAGAAAAAAGGATAGATAGAGAGAGAGAGAGAGAGAGAGAGAGAGAGAGAGAGAGAGAGAGAGAGAGATGTAGAGAGAGAGACTGAGGTAGAGAGAGATGTAGAGAGAGAGATCTCTCTCTCTCTACCTCACTCTCTCTCTCTACATCTCTCTCTCTCTCTCTCCTTCTCCGCTCTCTCTCTCTCTCTTCCTCTCTCGTCTATACTCTCTTTCTTTCTCTCTCATCTCTACATCTCTCTCCCCAACTCTCAACGCACAACCTTTTCCCTTCTCTCAACGCATCTCACGCCATTCACGATGTAGAGAGAGAGAGAGAGGTAGAGAGAGAGAGAGAGAGAGAGAGAGAGAGATGTAGAGAGAGAGAGAGAAAGAGAGAGAGATGTAGAGAGAGAGAGGTAGAGAGAGTGAGGTAGAGAGAGATGTGTAGAGAGAGAGAGAGAGAGAGGTAGAGAGAGTGAGGTAGAGAGAGATGTGTAGAGAGAAAGAGAGAGATGTAGAGAGAGATATAGAGAGAAAGAGAGAGAGAGAGATGTAGAGAGAGAGAGGTAGAGAGAGTGAGGTAGAGAGAGATGTGTAGAGAGAGAGAGAGAGAGGTAGAGAGAGTGAGGTAGAGAGAGATGTGTAGAGAGAAAGAGAGAGATGTAGAGAGAGATATATATATAGAGAGAGAGAGAGATGTAGAGAGAGACGAGGTAGAGATAGCGAGGTAGAGAGATGATGGTAGAGAGAGAGATAGAAGGTAGATAGAGTGAGGTATAGATAGAGTGTATATCTACATATATGATTTCTGATATAGATCCTCTAATATATGATATATATAGAGTATAAGAGTAGGGGCTATAGATATATAGAGTAGAGATACTCTCTTCTCTACCTCATCCCTCCATCTTCCTCTCTTCCTCTCCTCTCTACCCTCTCCCCTCTCACCCCCCCTTTCTCTCTACCATCACTCTTTCTTCTATATCTAAAGATATTTTCTATCTTCTCTATCTCTATCTCCATCTCTCTCTCTCTTATCTATCTCCTCTATATCTATATCTACTCTCTCCATCTCTTCTTCTTCTTCTCCTCCCTCTCTTTTTTCTCCCTCTCCTCTTCTTCTCTTCTCTCTCTCTCTCCCTCTCTTTTCTCTTCTCTCTTTTCTCTTCTCTTTCCCTTTTTCTTTTCTTTCTCTTCCCTTTTCTTCCCTTTCCCCTTCTTCTTCTTTCCCTCTCCTCTTTTCTTCTTTTCCTTTTTTTCTTTCCTCCCTTCTTCCCCTTTCTCTTCTTTTTCTCTTTTCCTCCCTCCCCCTTCCTCTCCCCCTTCCCCTTTTTCTCTTCCCTTCCTTTTTCTCTTCTTTCCCTTTTTTTCTTTCCCCCCTTTCTTTTTTTTTTTTTCTTTTTTCTTTCCTCTCTCCTCCTTTTTCCCTTTTTCTTTTTTCTTTTTTTTCTTTTTTTTCCTTTCCTCTTCTTTTTTCCTTTCTTTCTTTCTTTCTCCTTTCCCTTTTTCCCCCTTCTCTCTTTCTTCTCTTTTTTCTTTTTTTTTTTTTCTCTTTTCCTTTTTTTTTTTCTCTCCTTCCTTTCTCTCTCCTCTCCTCTTCCCCTCCTTTCTCCTTTCCTCTTCCCCCCCTATTCCCTCTTTCTTTTTTTTT
>JAMWET010007589.1:0-20692 GCA_024036415.1 Prochilodus magdalenae | reverse complement strand
AGGTGTTGGCCCGGTCAAGTAAGTCAAGATTTATTTATATGTGCCTTTATAACAGACGTTGTCACAAAGCAGCTTTACAAAGAATCCGGTGTCTGAGCTCCCAGTGAGCAAGCCAAGGGCGACTGAGGCCAGGAGAAACTCACTCAGTTCAAGCGGAAGGAACCTCGAGAGGAACCAAGACTCAATTCCATTCCATTTACCTTTTCACACAGGTGGTCAAAACGTGCTCACTGGGCCAATCAGAAATCTATATGAGTTTCCATATAAGTGTTTAAACCATTCAAACCAAGTTTGCGCACCGTATGCAACCACTGCCTGGCAGCTCAGCTCGCTTTCCCCTCAGTTATACCTACATCACAATTTGGTTCATCCTAAAACATCTCATTTCACGAACGCGCTGGCGAGCTCCCACTTTCCAGAGCTCCGAAACGGTGCCTGCTACCATTAATCTTTTACCAGGGACCCAGACGCTGACCTCAGGCTCTAAAAGCCAGTACCCAGGGAGCGTTTCACCGTGTAACCCTCCAGACCCACTCTCACCAGTCTGTAGAAGTAATCAATGGAAGTGATTGACACTGTTGGCTTTGTTGCCCAGGCTGTTCCTAATAAAACAGCACACTGCTGGACGGCTTCAGGTTCTCCGAGACTCCAGGTACGTCTTACATAAGCAGCGACGTCCGGTGACGGATTTACTGACCACAGGAGACATTGAGAGATCATCTCTGTCCCTCAGACCACTGAGACCGCAAACTTCAGGGCCATTTGGCTTCCCGACGGGGAGCCGAAACACCTTCGCTACTCCTCGCTCGCCTGCTTCCGCCCATATGCCGTCACCTTGCTGCGATAAGCTGAGCCGCTGATAAGGAGGCCCGTTGATTGGGTGATAAGGGTCGAGTGGAGTGGTTAACACGTGCTTCAAGTGTCTAGTAACAAATGCAGGACAGCGCTGACAAAGCAGCTCCACTGTGGCCGAACTAATATTGACACCCAGAAACAGAAGAGCCTCCCTGTGTGTATATACTTGCCTGTGGGTATGACTGTGTTTATATCTGATAACCGAGCTGTTAGGGCTGACTCCCATTCTGAGGTCAATGGCCCTTCCATTTCTACATAATTATATAGCTCAAATGTAAACAAAGTGATGGGAACCAGACGTCTGAGGACTCCAACGCCTCTGGTAGCGGCTTCACAGCAAGTTATTACATGGCAATTGTTATGAATGAGCTCCAGGACAAGTAGATATACTTGTGTTGTAGACGTGGAGACCCCTGGTTCCCATCACCACCACCACTGTAAAGAACATCCACTGAACCATCTCGCATCAAACACGCTCTGTATATAATAACTAGAAAAGTGCATTTCCTGATGAAACGCGGGATGGTTGCACAGCTTGCGGAACGAGGGATGAGTAAACGAGTGCGGGTCGGTATATGCGGGTGGGATTCGCGTCTGGACGGGCCTGCCCTAGTGATTGTGCGTCGCCTATCGGGGGCGAAAGCAAATGCCTCTTATTTGGGTCGAGTATGTTAAATGAAGGGATTCACACATCTCAGTATGACGAATGAAATAGTGGTGTCAGGTTGACAGCCGGCAGCCGGCTTTAGGTTGGTCCAAAAATGACTGGGACCCTATGGGAGGAACGAGGGATGAATAAACAACAGATAGAGGAGTGCGGGTCAATCAAACACTGAATGGCTGCGCTCCGAGCCAGTGTATCCGATATCGTGTCTCTAGGTCGAGCGGAAGTAGAGTACGTAGGCAAACATTGTTCTATCCTATTCATTCTCTATGGGAGGAAAAAGGGATGCAAAAAGAAAGAGAAACGAACAAGTGCGGGTCAATCCAACACTGAATTCCTGCTCGGAGCTGTGCCCCGAGCCAGTGTATCCAATTTGGTGTCTCTAGGTCGAGCAGAAGTAGGGTAGATAAGAAACAACAATGCTTATATGAGTCCAGGTTCGGAACAGCCTGGTGTCCCCAAACTTCTGGCCAGCCCTTTGCTAAACTGCATGTGGATCTGAAATGTTAAACTCGTACTTGAACCGCGTGTGCCTGGTGTAGTATCTCCACTGGGGACGTGGAGTAGCTGCTCAGTGTTGAAACAGGGACTGTGAAGGTCAGCCAGAGAGGGAAACGGTTAGCGTAGCACGCTGTGCTCTGAATGTCCAGATAGAGCTGATTTGGGCCCTTGGGCAGAAACGTGAAGGGCCTTGACTCCCAGCATCCTGTACTTCCAGCAGAGAGGTGGCAGAGAGGTGAGGGCCCTTCACGCTGCTGCAGGGAACTGTGTGTGTGCGCGCACTTGTTTTTGTATATTTGCCAGGACAGGAATGTCCAGCTTTCCAAACCCGGGACTAACCTACAGGACCGACAGCGAGTCTCTACACAACTGAAACAGCAAAACTGGTACTTTGTGGTTCCTGAGATTGAGATTAATGTCATGTTTAGATTAAAAAATATATTATTATTTATATTATTAGAAATTATAAGTGATATAATTATATCATATTATATTAATGCATTATAAATTTTTTAAATGTTATTAATATACATTATTTAAAATTATTTTACATAGGTACATAAAACATATTGACCAAAAGTAGTTTTATAGGGGAAGCAAAACATTGTAGTGTACATATATATGTATATGTATGTAAATATTATACACTACAGTATATATATATATATGTATGATATATATATATATCATGTCAGGCACTTTCAAATTAGATCAAAAACTGAAAAGCTACTAACCTGTAGTAATAAAGGTCTTTACATATTTACATATGTGATACACACTATATGTATAATGTCTACATGCATTGTACAGCTGAGAAATATGTCCTGACACTGTATAAATACCAACCGGTGTGTGTGGAGGATGTTGGTCATCACAATGACAGACGGATAGGCCTAAGCGTGCAAGTGAGCCGTACTCTTGTCATCGCTACCGTGGGAACGGTGATGTCCTGCTGGCCTCGATCTGCAAAGGATGAGTCACTCCTGCACACACAAATCATAGAGGACTCAGGAGGAAAGCTGGGACACAATGGGAGAAAGAGATGATTTAGTATCGGCCCAGGAGAGACAGAACAGCCACTGAGTGAAAAGAGTTCCGGTGCTACAACCTCATTAACTCGAGTCCCGCGCCGCAGAAATCTGATCACCTGATCAAATAAACAAACACCACTCAGCACCACCCTCTAAAGGAGTCAGAACCAACCATCAAACACCACTCATCACCACCACCCTCTAAAGGAATCAATACCAACCATCAAACACCACCCACCACCACCTTCTAAAGGAGTCAGTACCAACCATCAAACACCACTCACCACCACCCTCTAAAGGAGTCAGTACCAACCTCCAAACACCACTCACCACCGCCCTCTAAAGGAGTCAGTACCAACCATCAAACACCATACACCACCACCCTTTAAAGGAGTCAGTACCAACCATCCAACACCACTAACCACCGCCCTCTAAAGGAGTCAGTACCAACCATCAAACACCACTAACCACCACTGCCCTCTAAAGGAGTCAGTACCAACCATCAAACACCACTCACCACCACCCTCTAAAGAAGTCAGTACCAACCATCAAACACCACTCACCACCACCCTCTAAAGGAGTCAGTACCAACCATCAAACACCACCCACCACCACCTTCTAAAGGAGTCGGAACCAACCATCAAACACCACTCACCACCGCCCTCTAAAGGAGTCAGTACCAACCATCAAACAGACACCACTCACCACCACAATCTAAAGGAGTCAGTACCAACCATCAAACACCACTCACCACCACCCTCTAAAGGAGTCAGTACCAACCATCAAACACCATACACCACCACCCTTTAAAGGAGTCAGTACCAACCATCAAACAAACAGCACTCACCACCACCCTCTAAAGAAGTCAGTACCAACCATCAAACACCACTCACCACCACCCTCTAAAGGAGTCATTACCAACCGTCAAACAAACACCACTCACCACCACCCTCTAAAGGAGTCAGTACCAACCATCAAACACCACTCACCACCACCCTCTAAAGGAGTCAGTACCAACCATCAAACACCACTCATCACCACCCTCTAAAGGAGTCAGTACCAACCATCAAACACCACTCACCACCACCCTCTAAAGGAGTCAGTACCAACCATCAAACACCACTCACCACCACCCTCTAAAGGAGTCAGAAACAACCATCAAACAAACACCACTCACCACCACCTTCTAAAGGAGTCAGTACCAACCATCAAACACCACTCACCACCACCCTCTAAAGGAGTCAGAACCAACCATCAAACAAACACCACTCACCACCACCCTCTAAAGGAGTCGGTACCAACCTCCAAACACCACTCACCACCACCCTCTAAAGGAGTCAGTACCAACCATCAAACACCACTCATCACCACCACCCTCTAAAGGAGTCAGAACCAACCATCAAACAAACACCACTCACCACCACCGCCCTCTAAAGGAGTCAGTACCAACCATCAAACACCACTCACCACCACTGCCCTCTAAAGGAGTCAGTACCAACCATCAAACAAACACCACTCACCACCACCCTCTAAAGGAGTCAGTACCAACCATCAAACACCACTCACCACCACCCTCTAAAGGAGTCAGTACCAACCATCAAACACCACTCACCACCACCCTCTAAAGGAGTCAGTACCAACCATCAAACACCACTCACCACCACCCTCTAAAGGAGTCAGTACCAACCATCAAACACCACTCACCACCACCTTTTAAAGGAGTCAGTACCAACCATCAAACACCACTCATCACCACATCCTAAAGCAGTCAGTACCAACCAACACTCACCACCACCCTCTAAAGGAGTCAGAAACAACCATCAAACAAACACCACTCACCACCACCGCCCTCTAAAGGAGTCAGTACCAACCATCAAACAAACAGCACTCACCACCACCCTCTAAAGAAGTCAGTACCAACCATCAAACACCACTCACCACCGCCCTCTAAAGGAAACAATACCAACCATCAAACAAACACCACTCACCACTACCCTTTAAAGGAGTCAGTACGAACCATCAAACACCACTCACCACCGCCTTCTAGACGAGTCAGTACCAACCATCAAACACCACTCATCACCGCATCCTAAAGGAGTCAGTACCAACCATCACCAACACTCACCACCACCCTCTAAAGGAGTCAGAAACAACCATCAAACAAACACCTCTCACCACCACCGCCCTCTAAAGGAGTCAGTACCAACCATCAAACAAACACCACTCACCACCACCCTCTAAAGGAGTCAGTACCAACCTCCAAACACCACTCACCACCGCCCTCTAGACGAGTCAGTACCAACCATCAAACACCACTTACCACCGCCCTTTAAAGGAGTCAGTATGAACCATCAAACACCACTCACCACCACCCTCTAAAGGAGTCAGTACCAACCATCAAACACCACTCACCACCGCCCTCTAAAGGAGTCAGTACCAATGTCAAACACCACTCACCACCACCTTCTAAAGGAGTCAGTACCAACCATCAAACACCACTCACCACCACCTTTTAAAGGAGTCAGTACCAACCATCAAACACCACTAACCACCGCTCTCTAAAGGAGTCAGTACCAACCATCGAACAAACACCACCCACCACCGCCCTCTAAAGGAGTCAGTACCAACCATCGAACACCACTAACCACCACCCTCTAAAGGAGTCAGTACCAACCATCAAACACCACTCACCACCACCCTCTAAAGGAGTCAGTACCAACCATCAAACACCACTAACCACCGCTCTCTAAAGGAGTCAGTACCAACCATCAAACACCACTCACCACCACCCTCTAAAGGAGTCAGTACCAACCATCAAACACCACCCACCACCACCTTCTAAAGGAGTCAGTACCAACCATCAAACAAACACCACCCACCACCACCCTCTAAAGGAGTCAGTACCAACCATCACACACCACTCACCACCACCCTCTAAAGGAGTCATTATCCACCAAATTAAGAAATAAATGAACATCAGTCAATAATAGCAGGAACCTTCCCCATATACTGAATCGGTTGAAGTCGCAGCTACACCAGGAGACACTACACTGACGTAGAGAAACCCTAAACTCATCTGTGGATGGAGTAACGTTGGCACAACAGCACATTCACAGGGAGCGAGAGGCAGGGAATGTGTTCGTGCATGTACGTCTGAGTGTGGCTTTGAACTGAGGCTCTCTGATTATAAATCCAATGACAGAGATGGACCCAGATAGGAGGGTCTAACCCCGTATGTGTCAACATCGCTGCAGTCTGACAGCCTCCCGCCCGTAAACCCCTCTTTCAGCTGCGCGCATTTACTGTTGTTTGAGTGTCGGCGCGAGTGTCTGCAGACCCAAAGCACCAGCAGCAGGCAGATAAAACCTTTCCATCATCTGTTTGTCAGAAGCCGCAATTATCACCCTGCTCTCTACGCCGCGTGACCGCATACCACCCTTTCATACTCTGGTGAGGAACAGTTCAGGGAAGGGAAGAGTCTAATTTAAACCGTTTCCCCACCTTCACTCCCAAAATAATCTGATCCATCTTTAGGTTGGAGCTTCGACGCTAACGCAGCTAACAAGCGAGGGTAGATTATGTACCGTGATTAGCATGGCGCTAACCGGACGCCTGAAGTTGTGGTTAGGCTTGGTTCCTGATGCTGTAGGACACGCTGTTGTCTATATGCATGGGCTAAAGCGTGTTAGCATGCTAACCAGTTGTCCGTAGGCAACTGTCTGGAAGCCTGAATGTTCTATTGTCCAGCGCAGGCCATGTTCAGCAGCTAGATCATCCCAGCGTGACATGGGAAACGAAGGCAAGCCCATGCTTCTCCCACGCTTCTCGACATGAGGGCTTTTTATGAAGGTGTGGCAGCTGCAGGAGGAGGAAAAAAACCTCTGTAAGCTTTTCACTTCGTGTCTTTGATTTGTTTTGATAGGCTGCGCCCAGGTTAAACGCACAAAACAGCAGTCACAACCTTCCCTGCGTAGGCCGGCTCCAGGCCGGGAGATCCAGGATATTCAAACTCCCACTCGGAACAGTAACGCGTTAGCGTCCAGCTAGGTCAACACGTGTAATGCAATCTTTCAGAGAGGTTTTCATTCACAGCAATGTACAGATAACACTTCACAGCGCTGCACAGATAGCTCTGAGTCACGGTGCGTCTGCGAAGTCTTTCCATGAGGCTGCGGATTAGAATCCCTCGGATGTGGCGTGTGATCTCTGCAGGCCTAGTCTACGCTACACCATTCATGTACAGACGTTTGTAGACTCCAGAGTCGGGTGGCCTCTATCCTAACCCCGAGAAGGAGGACATCGTGAAGGGGGTGGGGGGTGTAGGACGCGATGCTAGAACAGGATTAAGATCATAGTCTAACCTATATGACGCGTACGTGATGCTTTACTCTCTTTACTGGGGGGAATGGATGACATTCGTGAGTCAGAGCCTACTCACTGACCAGGGGGCTGACCTGCGGTTAGTCTGTAGGCGCGTCAGAGTGTCACATGACCTTGTTAAACCAATGAAATGCAAGGCATGTCTGTTGATATGGATGTTAGCCAATGGCGCGCTAATGCCGTTGGCGAGTGAGGATTTTAAATAGGTCATCCCAAAAGAGGACTAATGGACGCCCGTCCATCCAGGACAGCCAGACACGTGACCCCCTCTACTCCTAAGTGTGGCCTGAACTCAAGGCTTCCTTAAGATATTGGGACTTTGCTGTGAGAATTTGATTGCATTCGATTCATACCTAGGAGCTTTACAGAGGTCCGATGCTGATATAGGATGATCAACCCAGAATCACGAGACCAGAGTGGTAGAAGACCATCAGTTGGTGGGGGAATTGAAGAGTCTTTGGCGTAGGCCCTGCCTCTGGTCCAGGACTCGGACTGTTGACTACCAGAGTGGAAGGGACAACCTGGATAACCGGACACAGCCGGCGGACATTCTGATGTCCTTAGAACAATGGACTGACCAGCCCAGACCTCAACGCGGCTGAATGTGTTTGGGGTTATTTGGATGGTGGGAAGAAGCAGGGAGCTCCAAAACCAACTTCCAGGACCGAACTTTGGAGGTGTGTCTCTTTGGGGACCTGAGAGCGAGTCTCCTGAGCAGAACGGAAGCTGGAATGACTCTCTGGGCTCTCTGAGTGCCGGCGTTGCTCTAATCCGAACAACACTGTTCACCCCCACCTACTAAATCCCACTTTAACCCCTGGTGGGGAGATGGCAGGAATTTCCTCCGTTTGGCATATGAGCTCTTTCACTAAAACAAATTCCTGACAAATTACTACAGCGTCCTGCAGGAATTCCTCACAGCCACAGAAAACTGGGATAGAGAACACGGCCTTTTCCCTCTCCTGGCTGGGCTTTGAGTCGGAATACTGCCCGTCTGCTCCGGGCCTGCGCCTCTGCGGTTTTGGTAGATCGCGGGGATTAGGAGCGGAGGACGGAGCGCTCGTTTTAGCGCTGTCTGACGGCTTTGAGAGATCCCGGAGACACTTTACGGGGAGGAAGGCCTCTCCAGCCTCTTTTGTCTCCTTAAAGAGCGTCTCTCTGGTTAAACTGGAGCCAGATCCGTGCGGACTTTCCCGCTGATCCGCCGTCTGTCATCGGCCTGCATTAACGAAGAGTTTAGCCGCGCTGCACTCGGAGCGCCGAGGGAACCGAAGCCAGTGAACTCATTACCCAGTCATACACAACAACATGAGCTGGGCGAGCATGTCGGAATCACGGAAGTGCGCTGGTTCAGCTGTGGACCTCGTGGCTCTGCAGCTCCTGACCGTCTAACTGGACTGTACTCTCTCTACACATCTCTCTCTCTCTCTCTCTCTCTATCTCTCTCTCTCTCTCTCTCTCTCTCTCTCTCTCTCTCTATCCCTCTCTCTCCCTCTCTATCCCTCTCTCACTCTCTCTCGCATCCCCCCCCTCTCTCTCTCCCTCCCTCTCTCTCCCTCTCTCTCTCTCTCTCTCTCTCTCTCCCTCTCTTTCCCTTTCTATCTCTCTCTCTCTCTCTCTCACACTCTTTCTCCCTCTCTCTCTCAATCTCTCTTTCTCCCTCTCTCTCTCTCTCTCTCCCTCTCTTTCCCTTTCTATCTCTCTCTCTCTCTCTCTCACACTCTTTCTCCCTCTCTCTCTCAATCTCTCTCTCTCTCCATCTCTCTCTCTCTCTCTCTCTCTCTCTCTCTCCTTCTCTCTCTCTCTCTCTCTCTCTCTCTCTCTCTCTCTCGCGCATCCCCCTCTCTCTCCCTCTCTCTCTCCCTCCCTCTCTCTCTCTCTCTCTCTCTCTCTCTCTCTCTCTCTCTCTCTCTCTCTCCCTCCCTCTCCTCTCTCTCTCTCCCTCTCTCTCTCTCCTCTCTCTCCCTCTCTCTCTCTCTCTCTCTCTCTCTCTCTCTCTCCCTCTCTCCCTCCCTCCCTCCTCTCTCTCTCTCCCTCTCTCTCTCTCTCTCTCTCTCTCTTCTTTCAGCATTGCTCTCTATCAGTCTGATAGGAATAATAATAAGAGTCTTTTTTTGGGGGGTTAAAGCTGATAATGCTCCTGCTGAGTAAATATGGAGGTGAATTCCTGCCCGCTCGCTCGTTCATCCTCCTCTGACTTTGTTGTTGTTCTTCTCTCCCTCTTTGGTTGATCCTCCTCTCGTTCCTTTCAGCGCCGACATCATTTCTGCTCGAATCAGGAGGTGTTTTCTAAGGAATCCGTCTTTATTAGAGTCATTACACGCTCCCTTCAGACCTGCCTCCGCCTCACAGACGAAGAGTGGACCGTGGAGTGGGCAGAGGGTCTTAAAAGTGGGTAGAGTGTCTGAGAAGGTGGACAGAGAGCCTGATGAGTAGACAGAGGGTCTGAGGAGTGGGCAGAGGTTTCTTAGGACTGGGCAGAGTGTCTTAAGAGTGGGCAGAGGGTCTAAAGAGAGGACATAGGGTCTGAAGGCTGAGCAGAGGGTCTGAGGAGTGAACAGAGGGTCTGAAGGCTGAGCAGAGGGTCTGAGGAGTGGACTAAGGGTCTGAGAGGTGTACAGAGGGTCTGATAAGGTGGACAGGGGTCTGAAAAATGAACAGAGGGTCTGATGAGTGAACAGAGGATCTTAAGAGTGGGCAGAGGGTCTCAGAAGTTGACAGAGGGTCTGTAGAGTGGATAGAGGATCTAATGAGTGGACAGAGGGTCTGAGGAGTGCAGTCTGGTAAGGTGGACAGAGGGTCTGATGAGTGGACAGAGGGTCTGAGGAGTGGACAGAGGGTCTGAAGACTGGACAGAAGGTCTGAGGAGTGGACAGAGAGCCTGACAAGGTGGACAGAGGGCGTGAGAAGTAGACAAAGGGTCTGCGGAGTGGACAGAGGGTCTGATTAGTGGACAGAGATTCTGATTAGTGAATAGAGGGCCTGATGAGTGGACAGAGAGTCTGAAGATTGGTCAGAAGGTCTGAGGAGTGGGCAGAGGGTCTGATGAGTGGGCAGAAGGTCTGATGAGTGGTCAGAGGGTCTGAGGAGTGGACAGAGGGTCTAAAGAGTGGATAGAGGTCTGATAAGGTGGACAGAGTGTCTGATGAGTGGACAGAGGGTCTGAGGAGTGGACAGAGGGTCTAAAGAGTGGATAAAGGGTCTGATAAGGTGGACAGAGTGTCTGATGAGTGGACAGAGGGTCTGAGGAGTGGACAGAGGGTCTAAAGAGTGGATAAAGGGTCTGATAAGGTGGACAGAGGGTGTGAGAAGTGGACAGAGGGTCCGATGAGTGGGCAGAAGGTCTGAAGAGTGGAAAGAGAGCCTGACAAGGTGGACAGAGGGCGTGAGAAGTAGACAAAGGGTCTGCGGAGTGGACAGAGGGTCTGATGAGTGGGCAGAAGGTCTGATGAGTGGACAGAGGGTCTGAGGAGTGGACAGAGAGTCTGATGAGTGGACAGAGAGTCTGAAGAGTGGATAAAGGGTCTGATGAGGTGGACAGAGGGTGTGAGAAGTGAACAGAGAGTCCGATGAGTGGACAGAGAGTCTGAGGAGTGGACCGAGGGTCTGCTGCTCTTATGACTCATTCCTTGGCACTCCGAGTCAGTCAGCTAGACGGCAGGCGACTGGAGCGGCTGGTGAGGCGGACTGTTCTTTTACGGCGGTGGTGGAGGAAATGCCTGCCGAGATGATAAATCCTGGGAACGAATGAAGAAGACAGAGAGAGGAGAGCAAGCCAGCTCATAACCTGAGCGAATTTCTCATGCACCATCTCCGCAGCGTCTCGCTGACCTCCGAGGCCTGCTCGCTTTAAGGTCACCGTTTTTATAGGCTTATTATTATTTATGATTCACAAAAAAACTGCCCGACCAGTTTATTAACATGCCTCTGCCCAAAAAGATGATAAGAGGACTTTAAGCTGCAGCTACATCATGCGCTGTTGCGAGCCTGATGTGGTCCAGCTCCGAGCTGTTATTGTTTCCAGATGGGGATGTGGAGCGAAACTTAATATTTATCAAAGACAATTTATTAATCAGGCGTGCCTACTGGGGCGGCCGTAAAGAGAGAAAGGCCATGGCACAGCACTGGGGGAGATGAAAGGCTCCGTGTGATACGGGACCGCTCCGGCTCAATGTGCTCGGCATTAAAGTATCGGGTTGCTCAGGCCGCGGCACGGCTTTCTAATGAATCGCTTCGTTTTATTTGCCGTGCTCCCAATCAAATGCCTCTTTGGGTTTAACAGCGAACTCGGTGTCAGAGCGTATTACAGGCCGGATTACTTTAAAGGAGGCAGAGGGGGCGCCGATCCCGAGCTCGCATCATCACAGGACGCGCTGTGAGCGGCCAGACGCACCGCTGATACGGCTGAGGGACCGCAATGCGTCTTGAATGACGGAGGTCTGCTATAAAACGAAGAGTTCTGGTTCTGTAGTCCGACTGGAGCAGCTGCGGTCCATACGTGTGAACACGCACGTCCGGTCGGTTCTGTATCAATACACCGAGACAGAACCTGATCCAGAACTCATCCTCATACTCAGAACCCACAACCTGCTGTGAGTCACCTGTAACGGCGCAACCGCCACCTCAGGAGGATCAGGTAAAGAGCTGACTGGCCACTTTATTGGAAACACCCACCTTGTGGTTCTGCTCACTGGCCACTTTATTAGAAACACCCACCTTGTGGTTCTGCTCACTGGCCACTTTATTAGAAACACCAACCTTGTGGTTCTGCTCACTGGCCACTTTATTAGAAACACCCACCTTGTGGTTCTGCTCACTGGCCACTTTATTAGAAACACCCACCTTGTGGTTCTGCTCACTGGCCACTTTATTGGAAACACCCACTTTGTGGGTCTGGGCACTGGCCACTGTATTAGAAACACCCACCTTGTGGTTCTGCAAACTGGCCACTTTGTTGGAAACGCCTCCACTGTGGTTCCGCTCACTGGCCACTTTATTAGAAACACCTCCCTTGTGGTTCTGCTCACTGGCCACTTTATTAGAAACACCAAGCTTGTAGTTCTGCTCACTGGCCACTTTATTAGAAACACCAACCTTGTGGTTCTGCTCACTGGCCACTTTATTAGAAACACCAACCTTGTGGCTCCGCTCACTGGCCACTTTATTGGAAACACCTCCCTTGTGGTTCCGCTCACTGGCCACTTTATTGGAAACACCAACCTTGTGGTTCTGCTCACTGGCCACTTTATTAGAAACACCAACCTTGTGGTTCTGCTCACTGGCCACTTTATTAGAAACACCTCCCTTGTGGTTCTGCTCACTGGCCACTTTATTAGAAACACCAAGCTTGTAGTTCTGCTCACTGGCCACTTTATTAGAAACACCAACCTTGTGGTTCTGCTCACTGGCCACTTTATTAGAAACACCAACCTTGTGGCTCCGCTCACTGGCCACTTTATTGGAAACACCTCCCTTGTGGTTCCGCTCACTGGCCACTTTATTGGAAACACCAACCTTGTGGTTCTGCTCACTGGCCACTTTATTAGAAACACCAACCTTGTGGTTCTGCTCACTGGCCACTTTATTAGAAACACCAACCTTGTGGTTCTGCTCACTGGCCACTTTATTAGAAACACCAAGCTTGTGGTTCCGCTCACTGGCCACTTTATTAGAAACACCAACCTTGTGGTTCTGCTCACTGGCCACCTTATAAGAAACACCCACCTTGTAATTCTGCAAACTGGCCACTTTATTGGAAACACCTCCATTGTGGTTCTGCTCACTGGCCACTTTATTAGAAACGCCAACCTTGTGGTTCCGCTCACTGGCCACTTTATTAGAAACACCTCCCTTGGGCTTCTGCTCACTGGCCACTTTATTAGAAACACCCACCTTGTGGTTCTGCTCACTGGCCACTTTATTGGAAACACCCACCTTGTGGTTCCACTCACTGGCCACTTTATTAGAAACACCAAGCTTGTGGTTCTGCTCACTGGCCACTTTATTAGAAACACCAAGCTTGTGGTTCTGCTCACTGGCCACTTTATTGGAAACACCTCCCTTGTGGGTCTGCAAACTGGCCACTTTATTAGAAACACCAAGCTTGTGGTTCCGCTCATTGGCCACTTTATTAGAAACACCCAACTTGTGGCTCTGCTCACTGGCCACTTTATTGGAAACACCTCCCTTGTGGTTCCACTCACTGGCCACTGTATTAGAAACACCAACCGACCTTGTGGTTCCACTCACTGGCCACTTTATTGGAAACACCTCCCTTGTGGTTCTGCTCACTGGCCACTTTATTAGAAACACCCACCTTGTGGTTCCGCTCACTGGCCACTTTATTAGATATCTCAACCTTGCATCTCCACAAACAGGCCATTTTATTAGAAACACCTCCCATGTGTTTCGGCTCATTAGGCACTTTATTAGAAACGCCTAGCTTGTGCTTCCACGAACTGGCCACTTTATTAGAAACACCACACTACAGCATTTAACTGCATGTCAGCTAGATTTCTGATAAAGCGGCCGGCGAGCGTAGGTGCCCCAGTTGGTCGGTCAGATCAAAGGAGCAGAGTGGCAGGTAGCAGCAGCTGGTGTGTCTTTTGGCACGGCTGCTCTAAATGACAGTGAGGACGGCCGCGTCGCACCTCAGGCGTGTGAGATCACGCAGGTGAGGGATCCGCAGCGTGCTGAAGTGTCAACCTCTCACCACAAATGCCTCCCACCGCACCGCTGAGACGGACTAATGACATTACTGACGTGGTGCGAGCTGCTGAAGGTGATGTGGCAATGAAAACTATTTATACACCCAGGCCAAACAAAGGCCTCATGTTTCTGAATGGAGCCCGCCGCATTGTGCTCCTCGGATGGTGCAAGGAGAGGGAAACGGCCTCAGTTAAAGGGGAACTCCGCTGAAGCTTCCAAACATCCGATAAACACCGTGATAGGCAGAGTGATTCAGTGGGGTTGGGTCTGAGATGGGGTCCGGAGTTCTGTACAGTGGTGGAGATGGGAACCAGGGTTCCCCATGTCTAGTAAACACATATAGACACTGACTATCTAACCCACCAGTGAAGCTACACGTGTCTTCTGAGTGTGTATGGAATGTTGATGATGAAAATCTGGAAAACCTGGAAATACTAAGTTTCTTTGGGGGACTCTTTGACCTCACAGCGCCCTGCAGCATGTATCCCTCCACCATGAATGGAGTTTAAGGCTGAGATCTTCTCCACACTATCATAAACAGCGTCTCAGACATCAGGCAGCGTATTCAGAACCTCCTCATGTAGGAACTTCCTGTGAGGGAGCTTTTAGAGGGGACGTCTGGTTACCTTCACCACCACTGCGAACCACTGTGACTCTTTCGCCAGGACACGGGGCTTTATTAAAAGTTCCCCTTGGCGGTACTCGGAGTGCATGTAAGTGTTTCCATGTAAGCCCGGTATGATGGGAATGTAAGGGATTTTTTTTCATTCATCTCATTATTTATTTTGATTCCCGTGTCTTTGCTTTGGACGGCAGCTCACGGCTCTCTAATCCATCTCCAGTCTCGTACTCAGATTAAGTTTCCAAACATTTCTATCGGATTCCATCTCCGCGGCGGGGTTTGGAAAGCCGGGCCGCTCTCCGTGCACATCCTTCGCCGTGGCTTGTTAATTTAATGATATTGAATTCCAAAGTTATCTCTGTAAAAATAGCATCAAATTTTTTCCGCCTAATTCTCTTAAAACATGCTCGCCCTCAATCAAACCCCGATATCCTCCTCCTCCTCTCGCCGGCTTCCGTTAGAGTCCTGCAACCTCCATTAATTAAACGCGGGGTCGGGCGAGCGTCAGCGGGCGCTTCTCCAGCGACGGCTCCAGGTCCAAGTTAAATCTGGGAAGAAATAACTGTTGTACACATGAAAAATAAAACAGCTGAGCGATTAGACCGCAGGCATGGACGTTAGGGAAGAGCAGTCTGGAGCTGAGGAATGAGGCGGAGGTTATTGTTTTAGACCGGACCTGACGGATGGCGTTACAAGGTGTTAGCATGTGGTGAGGTACGAATGGGGTGGCGCTGTAGGAGGCCCTTCTGGATAAACAGTGTGGACTTCAGAGCGGGAGTGAGACCAGTCACGAAGGTGCAACGCAGAACCCATCCGAGGATACACTCTGTACACACCTCACACGCTCACACTCGCTCTGTACACACCTCACACCAAACCCTCTCTCCCTCACTCTGTACACACCTCACACCAAACCCTCTCTCACTCACTCTGTACACACCTCACACCAAACCCTCTCTCCCTCACTCTGTACACACCTCACACCAAACCCTCTCTCCCTCACTCTGTACACACCTCACACCAAACCCGCTCTCCCTCACTCTGTACACACCTCACACCAAACCCTCTCTCCCTCACTCTGTACACACCTCACACCAAACCCTCTCTCCCTCACTCTGTAAACACCTCACACCAAACCCTCTCTCACTCGCTCTGTACACACCTCACACCAAACCCTCTCTCCCTCGCTCTGTACACACCTCACACCAAACCCTCTCTCGCTCGCTCTGTACACACCTCACACCAAACCCTCTCTCACTCGCTCTGTACACACCTCACACCAAACCCTCTCTCACTCACTCTGTACACACCTCACACCAAACCCTCTCTCACTCACTCTGTACACACCTCACACCAAACCCTCTCTCACTCACTCTGTACACACCTCACACCAAACCCTCTCTCACTCACTCTGTACACACCTCACACCAAACCCGCTCTCCCTCACTCTGTACACACCTCACACCAAACCCGCCCTCCCTCACTCTGTACACACCTCACACCAAACCCACCCTCCCTCACTCTGTACACACCTCACACCAAACCCGCCCTCCCTCACTCTGTACACACCTCACACCAAACCCTCTCTCCCTCACTCTGTACACACCTCACACCAAACCCTCTCTCACTCACTCTGTACACACCTCACACCAAACCCTCTCTCCCTCACTCTGTACACACCTCACACCAAACCCGCTCTCCCTCACTCTGTACACACCTCACACCAAACCCTCTCTCCCTCACTCTGTACACACCTCACACCAAACCCTCTCTCCCTCACTCTGTACACACCTCACACCAAACCCGCTCTCCCTCACTCTGTACACACCTCACACCAAACCCTCTCTCACTCACTCTGTACACACCTCACACCAACCCCTCTCTCCCTCACTCTGTACACACCTCACACCAAACCCTCTCTCACTCACTCTGTACACACCTCACACCAAACCCTCTCTCCCTCACTCTGTACACACCTCACACCAAACCCGCTCTCCCTCACTCTGTACACACCTCACACCAAACCCTCTCTACCTCACTCTGTACACACCTCACACCAAACCCGCCCTCCCTCACTCTGTACACACCTCACACCAAACCTGCCCTCCCTCACTCTTTACACACCTCACACCAAACCCTCTCTCACTCACTCTGTACACACCTCACACCAAACCCTCTCTCACTCACTCTGTACACACCTCACACCAAACCCTCTCTCACTCACTCTGTACACACCTCACACCAAACCCTCTCTCCCTCACTCTGTACACACCTCACACCAAACCTGCCCTCCCTCACTCTGTACACACCTCACACCAAACCCACCCTCCCTCACTCTGTACACACCTCACACCAAACCCGCCCTCCCTCACTCTGTACACACCTCACACCAAACCCTCTCTCCCTCACTCTGTACACACCTCACACCAAACCCTCTCTCACTCACTCTGTACACACCTCACACCAAACCCTCTCTCCCTCACTCTGTACACACCTCACACCAAACCCGCTCTCCCTCACTCTGTACACACCTCACACCAAACCCTCTCTCACTCACTCTGTACACACCTCACACCAACCCTCTCTCCCTCACTCTGTACACACCTCACACCAAACCCGCTCTCCCTCACTCTGTACACACCTCACACCAAACCCTCTCTACCTCACTCTGTACACACCTCACACCAAACCCGCCCTCCCTCACTCTGTACACACCTCACACCAAACCCGCCCTCCCTCACTCTTTACACACCTCACACCAAACCCTCTCTCACTCGCTCTGTACACACCTCACACCAAACCCTCTCTCACTCACTCTGTACACACCTCACACCAAACCCTCTCTCACTCACTCTGTACACACCTCACACCAAACCCTCTCTCCCTCACTCTGTACACACCTCACACCAAACCCTCTCTCCCTCACTCTGTACACACCTCACACCAAACCCTCTCTCCCTCACTCTGTACACACCTCACACCAAACCCGCCCTCACTCACTCTGTACACACCTCACACCAAACCCGCCCTCACTCACTCTGTACACACCTCACACCAAACCCTCTCTCACTCACTCTGTACACACCTCACACCAAACCCTCTCTCACTCACTCTGTACACACCTCACACCAAACCCGCTCTCCATCACACATGTTTATACCTCACACACAGATTTATGGAGAAATCCTGAAAAATCCCGTTTGATTAGGTCATGATGTGGGCATGTAGATTGCGCAATGCTAACACAATAGCTTAGGTCAGCTTAATGACCTGTCAGCCACAACACAAGGCCCAGAGCCATTATATACCCAACCCGTAGTGTGTAGAGCCCAGAACCTGAGTGATATAAGAGACTTTAGGCCTCGGCTGATGCGACACCAGCACAGCAGATGCTGGTGATGACGATGAAGCCTATTTGTTTTTCTGGCAGATTGAGACTTGCGCCTGAATGCACGGCATGGCGCGAGTTGTGAAACTGGAAGAGGACTGGGTTTCTTCGGAAGAATGGTGTGCATTGTTTCATTATGTTGCGACATGGTGGAGTGTTAGTAGCTGGTGCGTGTTTGCCACCTAATATCAGGTTGCATACTGCACATTGTTCCGTCTGAGAAAGCAGAGCGCTGGTGGAAAACAGACGCTTGGGCTTCGGTGGGGATGTTGCAAGTCATGTTCTACAGGCGGATGCCAATTCTGTTAGCAGCACGGGCTCACTGTGGCCGTACGGCCCCACAGAGTCCTCATTCAACCCTTTAACCTAGAGGTTCTTCAGTGATTGTGAGGGTTCTTCTCTATACAGCATATCTTATGGTTCTATAGGTACCTAGAAGGGTTAGTCCTCCACAGTACCAAAGTCACCAGTGCACCATTTTGGAACTCATGGTGCTTAACATCTCTCTGAAATCCACACTGACCGTTTTACCATTCGTTCATGGTCCATGTCGCTTGTCCTCCTGGATCATGGGGCTGCTGATCCCAGGACTTATTGACTGGATGGCAGGAAACACCCTGGACAGGCCAGAAACACCTAGGCATACACAGGTCTCATGGTCAGTTCAGGATCTCCAGTTCAGCTTGGGAATGTGGAAGGAAACCGGAGCACCTGGAGGAAATCCAAACACACACGGGGAGAACAACCCCACCCAGAAAGAACGCTGGATCCCCAGCCAGGGAATCAAACCCGGCCTGGTATCATATCCTTTACAGAGCTTCCTGAAACCTAATATTGAAATATGATGACTCTACTGTTCTGAGCTACTCCTCCAGCACTGGAGCGACGAGGCTAATGTAGCTATGGAATAATGGAACCTTATGTATAGCATGTAGCATGGTGCTAACATCATACCTAAAGAATTCTGCTCGAAAAACGTATTATCATGAATTATTCAATTTTCAATTCAATTTCTTTCTTTAAATTATTTTACAGTGTAGCCGAGCACTGTACAAGCAGAGAACAGTAAATATGAATTATGAAGTATAGCAAAGAAGTTAATGCATGACCCTCAACTTAATGATGAAGTGTTACCAAGGCATAAAGACTAGGAAAAGGGAAAGATCCATTCAGAGCTACCAATTAATTAAAAATATAAAAAATACAAATATAAAAAATGTTTAATATATTGAATATTTAAAAGATAAAATCGATGATAATTAAATATAAAAATGAAATAAATAAAAGAGAGAAAATACAAGAATTATAAAAATATTATGTCTTCTACTACTACTACTACTAATAACATTAATAATAATTATAAATGATAATAATTATAATCATAAATAATAATAATAATAATAATAATAATAATAATAATAATAATAATAATCGTAATAATAATAATAAGCGATAATAACAAATTATAATAATAATTATAAAGGATAATAATTATAATCATAAATAATAATAATAATAAAAATAATAATTATAATAATAATAAGTGATAATGACAAATTATAATAATAATTATAAAGGATAATAATTATAATCATAAATAATAATAATAATAATAATAATAATAATAATAATAATAATAATAATAAATGACAATAATAATAATAATAATAATAATAATAAATGATTCTAATGTAGAAAACACAATAAGCAGTAAATAAATAATAATGTAATAAAAAGCAAATAACAAAAATAATATTAAATCAGAATAACCATCTTAGATGAGTAATAATTAATAAAATTATGGTTATTAACATCCCTGCTGCAAAGACCAGCACAGACCAGCAACGCTGATCGTCAGCAACACCAGCACATGTTGGGGTGACCAGCTAAACCAGCACCAGCACTGTACACATGCCAGAATACCCCAGCATGAAGTGCATGCTGGCCTGCGCGGTTGTTTCAGCAGCTGTAGTGAACCTTCATTAGCCTCCTAGCTCCTCTGCTAACCGAGGAAGCCGCTCCACCCTGGAATAACGGCCGCGTTTGGAGCAAGAGGAGGAAAACGATTCCTTTAAGCTCAGCTGTGTTTGTATCTCAGTTCTCCATGACGGCTTTGAGCACTGAACCGAGCCCGCCAGTGTTCAGCCTCACCACAACAAAGCTCTGCTCGCTCATCCCAACTGCAGTGCCACCCTGCTCCTCGGCCAGCGCCTGAGTGACGAGTGTTTTGTCTGGAGCCAAATCTTCCAGACACCTTCGGCGTGGAGGGTAAGAGGCGGTGTGTGTGTGTGCATGTGATTGTTTTTGTACATTTTCAGGACAAAAGTCAACTAAAAACAGAGAAAACCAGCCCTGACTCGATACTCCTACCCTTAAAGTACAAAAAGATAATGTAGACATCATCATCAAGAGGATCTCTGCACACAGAAGGAGGTGTGGGAGTGCAGGTATTTATTGAGCTACACATACAGAAGTCTGTCTCTCAGTATGGCGTCGGGCCGCCGTGTTCGCTAACCCAACACGCCAGACGTCTCGGTATGGAG
>JAMWET010007588.1:175000-208775 GCA_024036415.1 Prochilodus magdalenae | reverse complement strand
CCTCCGGACCTTTCAGAGCACTGATGTGACTATAGCTGCAAGGTGACCGGGGACGTCTGGGTCACGGTCCGTTCCGGCCTCAGGGTTATTACACCCCAGGTAACCAGACACCTGATTTAGAGACACGGAGAGGTTCTTTAAGGAACCAAAGCAAGGTTCTTCTGTGGCAGCCCAACATTGTTCCCACAGCTTCTCCACAAGTCAGTAGGGCTGATACGGTACCAGTACCGGTGCTGATACTGGAGCGACACCTTGAAGCCACTGCTGAGATAACCTAACATGCTGTATAGGCTATCCAAAGCTTATACAGATATAACTGATGTGCTATAATTATATACTATATAATTTATACTATATAATTTATACTATGTAATTATTGCACATCAAGAGTTTTTTTTTTTTTTGCATGGAAGAATATACCGTCGCTGTCGAAAGAAAAACACGTATCTCCATTTTTGTTGATTTTTACTTTTATGCCTCATTTGATCACATGACCTGCTGTTTACACCGTGTGGAAATCTCATGAAGAATGGACCAACAGAAATGGCCCAAAACTGCTTGGTAAGACGTCTGGTTCCATTGACTCCCATTCAAATCAGATGAGGTTTTTGGCCTCTCCTGTAAAGTTCCCATTTTGGAGATACCTGTTTTTCTTTGGACAGCGACGATATACTTCAGCTTCAAAGCATCTTGGGAAACAAGCTTCAGCCAGCAGGAGCACCAATACCCATGGCAAAACCGTGATGCCTGTGTTTCGTAGAGCGGCCGGAGTAGTTGGAGATATACCGAATGGAGCTCCTTCTAAAGTAAAGTCAGGCCGGAAAGTCTGCACACCCCTCTTCACCTCCTCCATGTTTTATTAAGTTACAGACTTCATTCTACAACAGACCGTATTCAGTTTTACCCCAAACCTCTACAGACGATCGCTCATTCGTTTATTCAGGGGTTCCCTATCTGTACACACCCTTAGTCTAATACTTGGTTAATGTACTTTTGGCCATTACAGCTTAAGATAAGATAAGATGCCTTTATTGTCATTTCGCAGTGTACAACCAAACTGAGCAGCAATCTGACGGCACTTTACACACAAAATAATTAAACATATGGCTAAAATATATAAAGTGCAAAATTAAAAGAGAGACAAAAGAGAAAAAAAATAAATAAAAATAAAAAAAATAAAACAATATTATATATAATAATATATACACATTGCCTAAAAAAAAAAAATATATATATATATATATATATATATATATATAATGACTATAAAAACTGTATATTCTAAACAGACAATAGACCATCAAGAGTTTTTTTTTTTTTGCATAGAAGAATATACCGTCGCTGTCCAAAGAAAAACATGTATCTCCATTTTTGTTGATTTTTACTTTTATGCCTCATTTGATCACATGACCTGCTGTTTACACCGTGTGGAAATTTCATAAACAATGGACCAACAGAAACGGCCCAAAACTGCTTGGTAAGACGTCTGGTTCCATTGACTCCCATTCAAATCATAACCTGTAATCTTTGTCGTTTGTTTGCCCATTTGTGGCCACTTTATGTGGAATTCTGGAACCGAAGAAAACTCCACTAGAACGTGGAGAAGGTGTTCTCTAATTCACTTGCTTGTAACCCATTAGAGTAACTGTGTTAAGTTGGACCACCAAAACACTTCATACAGTGTGGGGGCCGAATCAGGCTTCTACCAGAGGTCCCTCATCTCCTGCTGTGTCATCAGTTAGAGACCCAACCCCTTAAGAGCCAAGGACCCACCAACAGAAGCTATAAGCTAACTGAATAGTCTATGGTTCTGAAAGGATTATAGTTAGTCCAGGTTCTTATCAGTGCTTCTACTGCTGCCCCTGCAAAAAGCTGCCAGTGTCTGGCACAGTAGTCCACTAGGGTCACTCCTGGACAGTGGCGTCCCTCCTGACCAGGGTCTAGAACCATCCATGAAGTGAACACCCAAACACAAACTACACCCAAACACCTAAACACACCACTGGGGGACCTGAGCACACTTGCACAAGGTAACGAGCAAGACACCTGGCAAGCCGTTGGGGGTTATGTGCCTTGCTCATGTCCTGTCTGTTCAGGAAATTGAACCCCGGGACCCTCCGGTCACAAGGTTGGTTCCCTAACCTCCAGCCTATAACCACCGGGCAGACAGCATAAGGTAGGAGCTGTGAACCTCCGGTCACAAGGCTGGTTCCTTAACCTCCAGGCCACGACTGATAGAGAGACAGCTAGGGGTAGGTGTTGGTAAGAGTATGGGGAACCAGGGTGGTCCATCTGACCACACGTCACAGTGTACACCATTTCTGCATCCAATGGTCATTCAACTTCAAACGTAACCTCTTCATGTAACCCCATCGTGTGCACACTTGTCCAGAGCGGTGGGCACCTATCCAGGGCACCCGGAAGGCAGTTGGGGGTTAGGTCTTGCTCAAGGGCACCTCAGTCATTACTGTCAGTTCAGGGAATCGAACCGGTGACCCTCCAGGTCACAAGGCTGGTTCCCTAGCCTCCAGCCCAGGACTCCACCCCCACAACCCCACTACTCACTTGGTATTCAACCCCCCTGCTAACTCTACTTTCTGCACCGTCCGCATGTGCTTCCCCCCAGTCATTATACTGCATACGCAACATATATTATTCATTATTAAGCATATTAGAAGCTACGCCCGTTTATTAATGCATGGTGGTATACGACCATCAGGGGACATGTAGGCTACGGAGTCAGACTGTGGGTACTGTTGTATGACCAGTTGTTGTATTGGGGTATAGATTAACACATACTGTACGTTATCCCAGACCACAGATTGGCTCATCAAGGCCTATAGCGGAGACCCAGCCGTCTTGGTTACAGAACCACCAGAAAGGACGGCAGAGACAGACCCAGCTTCCTAAAATACCTCATTTCTGTGTCGCTGCCCAGAGCAAACGTCTTCTACAAACACCTCACCCTCCCGAAGAGGGAACACTTTAGGATGACAGTGGTTGCGCTCTTTGGTCTTTGACTCGTACATGCATATTACAGCAGATCGCGGGATTCTCCTAAGCCTCCCCAGACACCCCCACAGGCTGCGGGAACAACGCATGAGACTGGGAGGTGAGCGAGGGTGCTTAAATAAAACATGAGGCAGGGCGACGGCACCGGGACCCAAGCGCCTCGCGAGGAACGTACAGAGCATCCCGCCTCGCCTGAAGGAAGTACCGCAAACTACACGCTCCCTAATTAAAGATAACAGGAGGTGAAGTAAAGGACAGATTAAAGGAAACCATGAGCGCTAGAAGAGTGGCCTACCGGGGCGTGAACGGGGGAGGAGGAGGAGGAGGAGGAGGCTGCTGGAACAGAACAGATTCTCTAGGAAGGGCTTCATCATCTTAGGGTCAGTGGACACAGCTGGCGAGCTAGATTACCTCTGCACTCCTGCTTGTTTTACAATAACCGTGATGAAATACTGGAACCTGAACGTGGACCTGAACGCTAGCAAGACGTTGACATGACGTTAGCATGCACATATTTCACAGTTCTACCTTTAATATACACTGGTAACCCAACGGTCACGGGATGGCAGTATGTAAACTGATTATGAAGTGGGGCCAGGTTTGGGGATGCTTGGGGTCTTCTGAGTAAGGCTGAACACTGGATGGTGGGCTCATGGCAAGGCGACAGGAATTTTAGAGGAGCATGATAAACACCTCCCCCAAGATTGGAATAATGATAACTGAGGACTCAAAAGGTGGAGCTTTTCGGAGAACAGGGCTTGGGACACCAACATCATGCCAACAGTGAAACATGGTGGTGGTAGTATGATGGTGTAGTCTGGGCCTGGCTGACTTGACATAAATGATGGGCCTATGAATTTGGCTATCGTCAGTGTGCGGTACAAGTGCTCCATTGTAGGCCAGAGCTTGTGGTAGGTCTGACATCACGAGACATGCATGTGATGTAGGCAAGGACGGACCTTATCGCTGTACCTGACTGACCCAACAGAGATGATTGCGGACATCCAGAGGGCAGTGGTGTCCTCCATGAGTCCTCCTGTTAGTGCAGCACCATTGACAGACGGCTGCACCACGCAGGACTACATGCACACAGACCGTTACCACGACTGTCCTTAACACCACGCCACCGTCACCAAACACTGCAGTGGTGTCGTACCAGACCTCCCCCCCCCAATTTCCCACCCCCCCACACGTCATCACCATCACCCCACCACATCCATGCGGAGTGAACTCAGAAATGGCAGCGGGTCATCTTCAGTGACGAGTCCCACTTTTTTAGTCTTTGGTGGAGAGACGCCCCATACGAATCATGTGTGTGGAGGCACCGTGGTCAGCACCCGAGATGAACGGTCTGTTGTCACACGTCCAGAAAAGACCTGATGTCCCTTCCACCTCCACCCCTTTACCGCACCATCTGCCAGTAAACTGTGTGAGGATGTTCAAGCTGCATTGGGATGGATTATCACAGGACTCCATTAGGAACCTCTACAGCTCCATACCGAGACGTCTGGCGTGTTGGGTTAGCGAACACGGCGGCCCAACACCATACTGAGAGACAGACTTCTGTATGTGTAGCTCAGTAAATATTGATCATATCAGTCTATATTTATCATCAGTTATTGATCCTGGTCACCTTTATCCTCCTTCCCAACACCACCGCACTCCCACACCTCCTTCTGGGTGCGGCTACTCTTTGGACGATGATTGTAAAGGCCATTTAAACAGAGAGTTGGAGCTGTGTTTGAGGATCGACCAACCCAGCGGCCCAGGCAAGTTGGCCAATTAGCTTCAAGCTGCCGGGGACGGGTTACGTAAACAACACTGCCATCCAATCTAGTTCCTGAGCAGCTGCCTCATTGGCTCGATGCTTCAAAGTGACCGTCCGCTCTAGAGGTTTGCTGCTGCAGTCAGCGTGCCTTGTTTCCCAGCCTAATAAAGGATAAGGCAAGCTGACTGAACGAGGGATCTATAACGGCAGCTGAGGAAGGAAAACAGCCTGAAGCTCTTCTTCTTCTGCAGTCTATTATTTATTGAAAGTGTGGAAGGATGCTAAGCCCAGAATAATTAAGGACATTAGCCTCCAGGTGCTAAAGCGGTTCTCATTGGTAAAAGAGGACTCAGGCAGCTTTCCTACTAACCTTTATCTGCCACACGGTGGCAATTACAAAAGACCGTGACTCAAAAAAGACGGTTCTCCAAGGGTTCTTTAGTAAAGACAGTGGTTCTATAAGCATTAGCAGGCTTAAATGGTCCCATGTTTGGTGAAATAGTTGTATGTAGCACCAAAAAATGGTTTGAGATCATTTAAAAAAAAAAAAAAAAAAAAAAAAAAAAAAAAAATAAACAAAAAAGAAATAAAAAACGAAAAAAAAAAAAAAAAAAAAAAAAAAAAAAACTTACGTTCTACGTATGTAGAACCGTAAACAACAAATTCTCCATTAATCTGAAGTCAGTTTTAAAAAAATCAGCCTCCGGGTGCTAAAGAGGTTCTCGTGGCATAGAATACGCACTAACCACATGTGTCCTGATTATAAAAGACTGCGACTCCATAAGAGACGGTTCTCCAAGGGTTCTTTAGTCAAGACAGTTGTTCTATATAGTGGTTCTATAAGCATTAGCAGGCTTAAATGGTTCCATGTTTGGTGAAATAGTTGTATGTAGCACCAAAAAATAGTTTGAGATCATTAAAAAAAAACAAAAAAAAAAACAACTTACGTTCTAGGTATGTAGAACCGTAAACAACAAATTCTCCATTAATCTGAGGACAGGTTAAAAAAAAAAAAAAAATCAGCCTCCGGGTGCTAAAGAGGTTCTCATGGTATTAAAATATTCGGGCAGTTTTCCAACAAACCGCATATGTCCCGATTTTAAACGACTGTGACTCCATAAAAGATGGTTCTCCAAGAGTTCTTTAGTCAAACAGTTTTCTATATAGTGGTTCTATAAGCATTAGCAGGCTTAAATGGTTCCATGTTTGGTGACATAGTTGTATGTAGCACCAAAAAATGGTTTGAGATCATTAAAAAAAAAAACGTACGTTCTAGGTATGTAGAACCATAAACAATAAATTCTCCATTAATCTGAGGACAGGTTTAAAAAAAAAATCAGCCTCTGGATGCTAAAGGGGTTCTCATGGTGCAGAATACGCACTAACCACATGTGTCCCGATTATAGAAGACTGTGACTCAAAAACATCTATACTCTGTAGGGTTCTTTAGGGAAGACAGCGGTTCTATAGAGTTGTTCTATTACCGTTTGCAGGCTTGAATAGCTCCTTGCTTGGTGAGCTGGTTCTCTGTAGCACCAAATAGGGTTTAGCAGAACCCTACCTCTCCCTAAATAGTCCTACACATATAACATTCTCCATCAATCTGAAGAACCTGAAGCACTGATGATCCACGTTAAGGTTCTGCACACTGGGATAAGTATCACCACCGCACTCGTTCCTATATAACTACATTGAAAATGTGCAACATCCTGAAGAGATGGTTCTTTAAGGGTTCTTTAGTAAAGACAGATGTTCTAAACAGTGGTTTTATATTTCGATCTGAATACTTGTATGGTTCCTTGCTTGGTGAAATGGTTCTATGTAGCACCGGAAGGGTTTAGCAGAATGCTACCAAAATTTCCAAAATGGCTACATGCATATACAACATATTCTCAATCAGTCTGAAGAACCTGAAGCACTGATGATCCGTGTTAAGGCTCTGCACACTGGGATAAGTATCACCATCGTACCCGTTCCTCTATAGCAACATCGCAAATGCGCAACACCCTGAAGAGAATCTAAAGAGACTGGCGCGCCAGTAAACCCCTTTCACGTGGCGTACGAAAGTGTCTTGATCATCACGCCGCATGATGCCCTCCTCCATATGACGATGAGTGGCACTCTAATCTGTTCCCACACGGAAAGAACACGGCCAGAAGAAAGGCTGGTTTGTGGAGGTAATTAGGCCCTCTGTGCAGAGCGGTTTGTCTCTTTCGGGTCACAGAAGAATGATTAAACCAGCGCTGGCAACCGGAATGAGGGACGATGGGAAACCGCTGCAGACTCAGTACGCTCCTCCTCCATCCCGGAGGGCTAATGATGAGCAGCCCAGCCCAGCAGCACCCAGCCATGCTGAGAGTAATCAAGTCAACGAGCCGTCAATCAATCCCTTAACTCGCACTGGTAAACAGAAGAAGGTTTATGATGTCATAACAGACCCTGAACATTCCTAACCACAGCGGCCTACGCAACTGAACTGTCTACTGTGGTTCTACACTAACACATTACACTTACTGAGTTACTGTACACCAACACATTACTTACAGTACACTAACACATTACACTTACTGAGTTACTGTACACCAACACACTACTTACAGTACACTAACACATTACACTTACTGAGTTACTGTACACCAACACGCTACTTACAGTACACTAACACATTACACTTACTGAGTTTTACTGTACACCAACACACACTTACACTTAACACATTACACTTACTGAGTTACTGTACACCAACCACGCTACTTACAGTACACTAACACATTTTTTTTTTTTTTACACTTACTGAGTTACTGTACACCAAACACACTACTTACACAGTGCACTAACACATTACACTTACTGAGTTACTGTACACCCAACACACTACTTACAGCGCAACTAACACATTACAATTACTGAGTTACTGTACACCAACACCCTACTTACAGTACAATAACGCATTACACTTACTGATTTACTGTACACCAACACGCTACTTACAGCGCACTAACGCATTACACTTACTGAGTTACTGTACACCAAACACGCTTACTGTACAGCAACACACTAACGCATTACACTTACTGAGTTACTGTTACACCAACCACGCTACTTACAGCACACTAACGCATTACACTTACTGAGTTACTGTACACCAACACGCTACTTACAGCACCACTAAAACGCATTACACTTACTGAGTTACTGTACACCAAACAAGCTACTTTACAGTCACACTAACGCATTTCACTTACTGAGTTACTGTACACCACACGCTACTTTCTGTACACTAACGCATTACACTTACTGAGTTACTGTACACCAACACGCTACTTACAGCACACTAACGCATTACACTTACTGAGTTACTGTACACCAACACGCTACGTACAGCACACTAACGCATTACACTTCTACTGAGTTTTATGTACACCAACACGCTACTTACAGCACACTATCGCATTACACTTACTGAGTTACTGTACACCGAAACGCTACTTACAGCACACTAACACATTACACTTACTGAGTTACTGTACACTGACACGCTACTTACAGTACACTAACACATTACACTTACTGAGTTACTGCCACACCAACACACTACTTACAGTACCACTAAACGCATTACACTTACTGAGTTACTGTACACCGGACACACTACTTACAGCACAACTAACGCATTACACTTACTGAGTTACCGTACACCAACACACTACTGACAGCTTACGCAGCACACTGAGTCTGTACACCAACACACATTACACTTAACACATTAGTTACTGAGTACACCAACACCAACACGCTACTTACAGCACACTAACACATTACACTTACTGAGTTACTGTACACCAACACACTACTTACAGCACACTAACACATTACACTTACTGAGTTACTGTACACCAACACGCTACTTACAGCACACTAACACATTACACTTACTGAGTTACTGTACACCAACACGCTACTTACAGCACACTATCGCATTACACTTACTGAGTTACTGTACACCGATACGCTACTTACAGCACACTAACACATTACACTTACTGAGTTACTGTACACTGACACGCTACTTACAGCACACTAACACATTACACTTACTGAGTTACTGTACACCAACACACTACTTACAGTACACTAACACACTACACTTACTGAGTTACTGCACACCGACACGCTACTTACAGTACACTAACGCATTACACTTACTGAGTTACCGTACACCAACACACTACTTACAGCACACTAACGCATTACACTTACTGAGTTACTGTACACCAACACACTACTTACAGCACACTAACACATTACACTTACTGAGTTACTGTACACCAACACACTACTTACAGCACACTAACGCATTACACTTACTGAGTTACTGTACACCAACACACTACTTACAGTACACTAACCTGGTCCTCCTGTTGAGTCCTATTCATTTACTGTCCCATTCCCACTGTGTTGTTCTCTTTAACCTACAGCTACCAAACTGCATGTGCTCCCTCAGGGCAGACCAAAACCTTCAATCCACAGGCATACTGACCCACACTCCTCTATGTGTTCTCCATTCATCCCTTGTTCCTTCCTTACACTCGTTTATTTTTAGCACACTGGTTACCAACAAGCTTAACCAGTGCATTACCCTGCATAGTCATAATCTCATTTACCCAACACCGGTGAAATTACAGAGCTTCTGCAGAGCTAATCTGTCTGATATAATAAAACACCCACACAGGATTAACCGTTAGCGAGGCCTCTTCAACACCTCCGACTAGCCGGCAGAAGTGTGAAGCTTCTGTGTTTTATGGGTCACTCGTCCTCCTGGGATGAACCCTTGAGGGGGGCCGACTGATGCATGTACAAAGGCAAGCGTGGAGTCGTCTTACCGCGCAGCCCCTTGAAGGAGCAATGAATAACGGCAGCACTTAACCTTTACTTAAGCCTGGTTACCTCCTTTGGGCTCCATTGTATTCATCACAGCAGGGCCAGTGGGCCCCTCTACCCTTTAAGCTCCACCAGAAGACCTGAAATTGTGTTTACTTTATTCAACCTCACATGTCGAGACGTTGGGGTTCTCCTGCACGGTGAGCAGCAGGGCTCCGTGTCTCTAAATAACCTCATTAGAAGAAGGATGCCTGCACTGTATGGACAGAATACTACACTCCTTATGAAATGGTTCTTCAAGGGTTCTTTAGTAAAGACTATGGTTCTGTGTAGAACCCTGAACACTCATTTACATGGTTCTATAAGCTTGAAGTAACAGCAGAAGCCTATTTGGGGGCCATTTTGAAATATTTTTTCAAAAAGGTTCTTTATAGAACCATATGCTGCATGTTCTCCATTCATTCAAGAACCATTGACTTTATCATAGAACCCCCTTTAAAGAGTGTAACAAGGGGGACATTAAAATAGAAAAGAAATGGCTCTAACAGAACCGTTCCCTTTACTAAGATACCTTTGAGGAACCGTCTACCATAATGATGAAAATTTAACAATGCCAACTGAAGGGGAACCGAAAGTTCCACCAGTTTTAAAGAACTTAATCTGCATAACCAACCATAAACATGCAGTTCAGAAAGGTTTGGCCTGGAATGCTCAGTTCTAAAGGAACAGGGACAGAGGTGTCCATGCAGAGAACCATGCAATCGGTTCCTTAATAGCCCCTTTCCACCAACGTGAAACCGGTTCCCCTCCAGTTCACGTCCCTAACTTTAAACCATACGGTACGTTTTCACCAACCACTTTGTGCCCAGCTGGAACCAAACAATAGTAGGTTCTTCAGCAGAAACTCTGACTTCAACAGTGTCTCTAGTTGTACAGGTTCTGGGTTTGTGTTGGACCAGAATCCCTCGGTTCTGTTTGATCCTCTACACTACTGGAACCATGTCTCCCAAACTCCAGATCAGATATTGTATTAGATCTGTGTATTTAGAAAATCACTAATGACCTCCAGAAGCCTGTTTTTAGAACCATGCTCGCTGGGCACCTCACCCCAGCCACCGCTCGCCAGTCTCTCTGTAGGTCACTCGAGGTCATCTTACGGTGGGTAAGGGACATTGGAATGAGGTGGCGCTCATCACGGTCAGTAGAGAGGGGGTTTGGCCCTCTGCCAGTCTGTAGCTGTGTTGTCCTGTGTGTTTGCTGCTTGACCTAGTTCTTATGAACCAGGCGCTCACTGTAACTGCCAGTGAAGCTAGAACCCAACCTTCGGTTCCTCACTAAGAACCTGCTGTACATGTGGAGATGCTGATTTAAGAAAAAGCTGGAGTGCTCTCTGATTTATTTCCAGAGCTGTGTATTACTGTGGAAGGAGAAGGCAACAACAGCGACACCCAGTGGTCTGCTGAGAAACTACTCTTCCACGTTGTCTTGTCACCAGCGGTTGATCAGTGCTAGTGTTCTGGATATAAACAAACATCTGCCAGGCCGCCATCTACCACTACCACGGTGCAGCGCCCCCTGTTGATCATGTATCCCTCAACGCTTCTTGACTCCCCCATATAAAACTGGTGCAAATGCAGACCAAGCCCGAACCAAACAAGCTCACTATAATTATTCATGGTTCTCTATAGAACATCTGTTTTCACTAGAGATCCCGTGAAGAACCAAGTGAGGTACTGTGATACTGATGTGGTTTAAGACTAGCTCCCACATTAGTCTGGACTAGTTTTTGGATTATGTGAAAACCTTGTTTCATCAGAACACCCCCAGGAACCCTCCCACAGGACCTGCGATTGGTCAGGATGCCCTTGGAACACTGTGATTGGTTGGAAAACTCTTATTTGCATATTGCAGCCTTTTGCACAATCGGTATTGGCCAATTCTGTAGCGCCTACCATCCACACATCCGCACCATTTTCCCAGCATGATATGACAGCACATTAGCATATCTGATCTCCGGGGTGCTGACACTCCGCACAGTTATGAAATAACAAAGAGCATGACATTACAATAACCTACACTGAACAGCCTCGTAATTACAGCGTGCTAATTTTATGATAAGACAGCTCATTAAGTGCGGCAACTCTAAACGCCGATGACTCTGCAGACACTTGGAAGACAGCGGTTGGTGCAGGAATGAATGGGTGAAGCTTCAGAACCAAACCATCACCAGCTTTAGGGATAATGGGAATGGGATCTAGCCCCCCTCACCATTTACAACACGAGGTTCTTGGTTCCTCGTAATCTTCAAAGGCTTTTGCCGCATCTATGAGTGTGCCAGCCCTTTATGTCACCGGATATTTAAACCAACAATCTCACGATTCACCTTCCTCCTCCCGCCAGCTCCAGCTATAATAGAGAGGAAGCCCCCAACTTCCTGATACTGGATTTAATACGTCCCAGCATGGAGTGTTCTGGTTTCCCAGTCGTGTTGACTTGTATGGACCAGGAATCAGCCAATTGTGGCAAGTAGGTCCCAGACAGACCTCAGTGGACATCAGTGATGGCACTTTGATTTGGGTGTCCACTAGTCATAATCTGAAGGTTAAGGAACCAGCCTCGTGACCGTAGGGTCACCGGTTCGAATCCCCTGAACAGACAGGACTTGACTGAGGTGCCCTTGAACAAGGCATCTACCCCCAATTTCTCCGCGGGTGCCGTTGACAGGGCTGGCAACCGCTCTGGCCAAGTGTGCTTTCCGCCCCCTAGTGTGTGTTCACTGGAGTGTTTGTGGGGTTTCACTGCATGGATGGGTTAAATACGGAAGGCAAATGGTTCTAAGTTCTAGATTCTACCTGCTGATCATGCAACTATGATGCCCCAGAGAAGACAACAAGGGAAGAGCCTGTTGATTAAAGGGTCTGTATCGCTGGTCTCCTGAAGGATAGCAACGCAGTCCAGGGCTTGTTGGAAAGGGCACATCACGCTTAACTGGCCTGTGGTGTTTGGTTTCACTGACCCACCGTTCTCCAGTGCTTCACACATCAGATACTGAATGCCCAGTGTGGCAGAAGAGGGAGCGTCTGAAGTCAGTTAGCCTGTTTTCACCGACGTTCTGGTCCTCCACTGCAGGCAACATGGAAGGAGCTCCTAGGGTCCGCTCAAGTCGGATACAAGAGATCCCAACATCTGGATCTCTGTTTCCATGATGGCTAGCAATGCAAGCCAGGGATCTTCAGGTAGGGCACATTGTGAGGAACACAAGATTTTCCCACCGATCAACAGAGCTATCTGGACCCTCACCTTGGCCAACTGTCTCGGCAAGACCTCCAAAGGTGTCCCAAAGTTGGACAGTTTACCAGATTCCAGGGTCCGGATCTCTGTGTCCCTGAAGGCCAGCAATGCCATTCAGGGCTCCCTGGACACGGCACATCATGCTCCACTATAACGATACAACAAGGCTAAATAGTGGTGATGTGCATCATGGAGAACGATGAGCTCTTCACTGACTGTGGCACGGTTTAAGCCCCGATGTTTGTAAACGGTGAGCACCAATCAGCATCTCCCTCCAGCTATCCTTCTGCCGCCCAGCTCCAGTGTGATTAAGAAGATGTGCAGCATGTACAAGTCATTCGTTCACTCAGTCGTTCATCTTCTGAGCTGATCGTGATTCTGGTTCGTAAGGGGGTGCGGGGCCCTATCCCAGCACTCAAAGCGAGGAAGGCAGGAAACACCCTGGACAGCCCCCAGGGCAGATGCACAGACCTACACACTCACACCTAGAGGGCAAATTAGCATGTCCAGTACACCTGATTGCATGTCTTTGGACGGTGGGACAAAAACCACGGACATGGCAAGAACTACACAAAGTAGGGACCCTGGTTACCCGGCCGAGGAATCGAACCCAGGACCTGTGAGTGCTACTCACATAAGCCCACTGAGTTTTGACTGTGTTCTTTATGTAGCACTGCTGGATCATGGGTCGCTGTTTCTACAGATCAGATATGGTGACATATTGCGCATCATGAACACATATGATATCGCCCACTGTCACCTGACCTGACCGAGTTCAAGTACTTACATAACTGTTGACCCTTGACATTACTGACTGGCTGTTCAGGGCAATCCAATGAACCTGATTGCGGATATTTGAATATTTGACTTCGGAATGAATGACACGGGCCGAAGCTGCCAAGGCTGGAGCAAAGAGCTGCAGTATGATTCAGAGAGCTTTATCTCTCGCACTGCAGCAGACCTACAAAGTAGCTCATCGCTCCACAGGCCGAGAGGCATTCATATGGCAGCGCGCATGCCTCTCAGCCAAGCCGCATCTTAACCATTCATTAGTTTGGCACGCTCGGCCCCCGTCGTGTTGTTATTGGAGGTCCGAGCGAATCAGCCAACGATTGGTCCTTCCGGAGAGGGGGGAGGGCGCCGTGTCTGAGCGCGAAGGGCAGATGACGCTCCCTCTGCGCCTCACCCTCCAAACCTCCCGTCCGTGCCAGATGTTGCCAGCCAAGTTCACTGCATCCCGTGCCATCTCTGCCGAGCCCTCCGGGAAAGGGGGAATTAACAGACAAAGGCCTCGAACAAAGAGCATGTGCTCATCTCCAACATATGTTTGGGAAAACAGATTTCCATTCCTGATGTGCTTCCAGTTTACGGATGAAACGAGCCCACTACCTCTAATCTCTCACAGCCAGAATACTCCACAACAACAAACACGTACATGGAAGTAGGGGTCCATGGATTAAAGCTGTCGGGATTTACTTCTGGAATTTTAGATAGATGTTCAAGTTCAAATAAAGTAATGGTAATTTCAAATAGACCTACATGGGCTCAAAAAAAACGCCACCGCCCTCTAAAGGAGTCATTACCCACCATCAAATAAACAAACACCACTTACCACCGCCCTCTAAAGGAGTCATTACCCACCATCAAACAAACACCACTCACCACCGCCCTCTAAAGGAGTCATTACCCACCATCAAATAAACAAACACCACTTACCACCGCCCTCTAAAGGAGTCATTACCCACCATCAAACAAACACCACTTACCACCGCCCTCTAAAGGAGTCATTACCCACCATCAAACAAACACCACTTACCACCGCCCTCTAAAGGAGTCATTACCCACCATCAAACAAACACCACTTACCACCGCCCTCTAAAGGAGTCATTACCCACCATCAAACAAACACCGCTTACCACCGCCCTCTAAAGGAGTCATTACCCACCATCAAACAAACACCGCTTACCACCGCCCTCTAAAGGAGTCATTACCCACCATCAAATAAACAAACACCACTTACCACCGCCCTCTAAAGGAGTCATTACCCACCATCAAATAAACAAACACCACTTACCACCGCCCTCTAAAGGAGTCATTACCCACCATCAAACAAACACCACTTACCACCGCCCTCTAAAGGAGTCATTACCAACCATCAAATAAACACCGCTTACCACCGCCCTCTAAATGAGTCATTACCAACCATCAAATAAACACCACTCACCACTGCCCTCTAAATAAGTCATTACCCACCATCAAACAAACACCACTCACCACCGCCCTCTAAAGGAGTCATTACCCACCATCAAACAAACACCACTTACCACCGCCCTCTAAAGGAGTCATTACCAACCATCAAATAAACACCGCATACCACCGCCCTCTAAATGAGTCATTACCAACCATCAAATAAACACCACTCACCACCGCCCTCTAAATAAGTCATTACCTACCATCAAACAAACACCACTCACCACCGCCCTCTAAAGGAGTCATTACCAACCATCAAATAAACACCACTTACCACCGCCCTCTAAAGGAGTCATTACCCACCATCAAACAAACACCACTCACCACAGCCCTCTAAAGGAGTCACTACACACCATCAAATAAACACCACTCACCACCGCCCTCTAAATAAGTCATTACCTACCATCAAATAAACACCACTCACCACCGCCCTCTAAAGGAGTCACTACACACCATCAAATAAACACCACTCACCACCGCCCTCTAAAGGAGTCATTACCAACCATCAAATAAACACCACTCACCACCGCCCTCTAAAGGAATCACTACACACCATCAAATAAACACCACTCACCACCGCCCTCTAAATAAGTCATTACCTACCATCAAATAAACACCACTCACCACCGCCCTCTAAAGGAGTCATTACCAACCATCAAATAAACACCACTCACCACCACCCTCTAAAGGAGTCATTGCCAACCATCAAATAAACACCACTCACCACCACCCTCTAAAGGAGTCATTACCAACCATCAAATAAACACCACTCACCACCACCCTCTAAAGGAGTCATTACCTACCATCCAATAAACACCACACACCACCACCCTCTAAAGGAGTCACTACACACCATCAAATAAACACCACTCACCACCACCCTCTAAAGGCATCATTACCCACCATCAAATAAACACACACCACTCACCACCACCCTCTAAAGTAGTCATTACCTACCATCCAATAAACACCACACACCACCACCCTCTAAAGGCATCATTACCCACCATCAAATAAACACACACCACTCACCACCGTACTCTAAAGGAGTCATTACCAACCATCCAATAAATACCACACACCACCGCCCTCTAAAGGAGTCATTACCCACCATCAAATAAACACCACTCACCACCACCCTCTAAAGGAGTCATTACCAACCATCAAATACACACCACTCACCACCACCCTCTAAAGGAGTCACTACACACCATCAAATAAACACCACTCACCACCGCCCTCTAAAGGAGTCATTACCGACCATCAAATAAACACCACTCACCACCGCCCTCTAAAGGAGTCATTACCCACCATCAAATAAACACCACTCACCACCGCCCTCTAAAGTAGTCATTACCCACCATCAAATAAACACCACTCACCGCTGCCCTCTAAAGGAGTCATTACCAACCATCAAATAAACAAACACCACTCACCACCGCCCTCTAAAGGAGTCACTACACACCATCAAATAAACACCACTCACCACCACCCTCTAAAGGAGTCATTACCCACCATCAAATAAACACCACTCACCACCGCCCTCTAAAGAAGTCATTACCCACCATCAAATAAACACCACTCACCACCGCCCTCTAAAGGAGTCATTACCAACCATCAAATAAACACCACTCACCACCACCCTCTAAAGGAGTCAACCAACCACCAAATAAACACCACTCACCACCGCCCTCTAAAGGAGTCATTACCAACCATCAAATAAACACCACTCACCGCCACCCTCTAAAGGAGTCATTACCAACCATCAAATAAACACCACTCACCACCGCCCTCTAAAGTAGTCATTACCCACCATCAAATAAACACCACTCACCGCTGCCCTCTAAAGGAGTCATTACCAACCATCAAATAAACAAACACCACTCACCACCGCCCTCTAAAGGAGTCACTACACACCATCAAATAAACACCACACACCACCACCCTCTAAAGGAGTCACTACACACCATCAAATAAACACCACTCACCACCACCCTCTAAAGTAGTCATTACCAACCATCAAATAAACAAACACCACTCACCACCGCCCTCTAAAGGAGTCATTACCACCCATCAAATAAACACCACTCACCACCGCCCTCTAAAGGAGTCATTACCACCCATCAAATAAACACCACTCACCACCGCCCTCTAAAGGAGTCATTACCAACCATCAAATAAACACCACTCACCGCCGCCCTCTAAAGGAGTCATTACCACCCATCAAATACACACCACTCACCGCCGCCCTCTAAAGGAGTCATTACCCACCATCAAATACACACCACTCACTACCGCCCTCTAAATGAGTCATTACCAACCATCAAATACACACCACTCACTACCGCCCTCTAAAGGAGTCATTACCACCCATCAAATACACACCACTCACTACCGCCCTCTAAAGGAGTCATTACCAACCATCAAATACACACCACTCACTACCGCCCTCTAAAGGAGTCATTACCAACCATCAAATAAACACCACTCACCGCCACCCTCTAAAGGAGTCATTACCTACCATCAAATACACACAGTTTCAAATCCCCAAACACTGTGTGTAAATATGAGCAGTTTTGGAGCTGTGTTCTAGGGAATCATGAGAATACCGGTTGGGCTGATTGGGTTGGCCAGACCCCATTCCATTCTCTTCCAGACATGAGACCCATGTGTCTCCAGCTTACAGACCCTCTATCACGCTGACCTATTTCTAGACAGAAAAAGCTTATGGCGGATCATAGCATACCCATATGTTTAATGTGACCCATATGTCCCATGAATAAACAGATGATAGACGGGCTGGCGCATCTGACGTTTTCACAGACTGACCTCTTCAAACATCAGGTTCTAAAGCCCTAAATAACACATCACCACATTCCGATCACAAATACCCTGAGAACTGATTACTATCCATCAACAGCAGCATCAACACCTAACACACGTGTTCAGCTTTATGTAAGAGGGGAATCTGATTCTTCTCTGATGCAGGTAGCCATGGAAGCGCAGCAGATCCTAATCACGGGTGGGTTAATTGAGCATATCGCCTAATTGATGCACCTTTAAAGATGGACTACCTGCAAGGAGACGTTGAGGTTTGGTCACTGTCTCATTGTAGGGACGTGGAATGATATCAGAGCCATAAGGCAGACAGGTGAGCAGTAATGGGCAGATGTTCCACTCACCACTGGCGATATTGGATGACGGGCTTTTTGCACTCCTGACCGTTTAGGTGTATTCACTGGTAACCTTCTACATGCTTACATAACATGGTTCTTCTCTGGTTCTTTGGTAAAGACAAAGGTTCTAGTTAGAGCTATGGATGCTATATATTAGAAATGGACAACTGGTTCCCATCACCCCCACTGTGATTGGCTGAGACTAGTAATTTTGGAATATTGGTGGAAATTCCTGAGCCGATCCCGGCTCGGAGGAAAAGAGGATGGACTGATATGGTAGATGGGATGGACGATATCCTTCAGGTCCCTATCTGCTGATTCCAGAACCGATACATCCATAAATACATGTATACCAAATAACTGGGATTCAATGGGATACATCAACCAGAGAGGTCTGAAACTGATCTCCACACACCTGGTTCTTCAAGGGCTCTTTAGTACATTCACTGGTTCTATTTGGAACCATGAGTTCTGGTAATCCTTGCATTGTGACTGATGGAGAATGTGTTAGTTCTTAAAAAAGGTTCTATATGCCACAAACAAGAATTACTTCACTGTAACAAGTGCAGAACCCTTTTGGCGCTGTACAGAACCATTCCAAAAGGTTCTACATAGAACTATATACAACACAGTCTCCCACAAATGCCCAGAACCCAGGCAAAAAAAAACACATTTGTACTGTTTTTTTAGGGTGTCCATGGCTCTATATATAACCACGGTCTTTACTAAAGAACCCTTGAAGAACCAACTTTTTAGGAGTGTAATAAGCTGAAATGGTTCTTCAGATCAATGGAGAGTGTGTTGTTTACACTTCTGTTTAGAACGTTTTCAAAAATGGTTCTGTATCACACCAAAACAGACTATTTTATTGTAACCAGTGTGGCAACATAACAATAGCAGAACACTGTTTGGTGCTGTACAGAACCGTGTAAAAAAGGTTCTCCATAAAACTATATACACAACACATTCTCCATCAATCTGAAGAACCCTATATCTATATCCCACCACCGTCTCTACTAAAGAACCCTTAAAGGACCAACATGTTTTAGGAGTATACCAAGTTGAAAGAGTTCTTCAGATCAATGGGGAACATGTTGTTCAGGGTTCTATCTAGAACGTTTTGGAAAATTGTTCTATTGCACCAAATCAGATTATTTTATTGTGACAAGCATGACATCATAACAATAGCAGAACTCTTGTTGGTGCTATAACCATTCAAAAAGGTTCTATATAGAACCATATACAACACATACTGAACTATGTATACCTATATTTATATGTTGTGTATGGTTCCAGATAGAACCCAGGAACCAACACATTGTCCACCAATCTGAGAAATCATTTCACCAAGCAATTGGTCCTGTATAGAACCCATGGATCTAAATAGAACCATCACCTTTACTAAAGAACCATCTTTTGTCAATCTGAACCACTTTATGAACCCGTAAATGTTTCTATGAGAATTCCTGGTTCTATGTAGAACACTTGTGTGTACTACAAATTGCTGGTTCTATATGGAACCTTCTGGAAAATGGTTGTTACGTTGCACCAAAAAGGTTCCATGTTGAACCATATACAACATATTCTCCATCACTCTGAATCAATATGATGTATATGGTTCCAGATAACACCTATTTGAAACCAGGTTCATGTGGCACCAAAAAGGGTTCTACATAGAACCTACACCTTCAACGCGGTCAACCTGAAGAACAGCTTTACCATGCAGAAAAACAATTAAAGCATCCAAATGGCCCTGTATAGAACCCATGGCTGTAAATAGAATCATCATCTTTACTAAAGAACCCTTAGAGAACCAAGTGTGTGGAGATCAGCTTCAGCCTTCTCTGGCTGATGTATCCCAATGCATCCCAGTTATTTGGGACACATGTATTTTATGGATGTATCGGTTCTGGAATCAGCAGATATGGACCTACAGAATATCGTCCATCCTCTTTTCCCCCTGAGCCGAGATCCGTTCTCTCTCTCTCTCGCTCTCTTTCTCTCTCTCCTCCATCTCTCTCTCTCTCCCTCTCCCTCTCTCCTCCATCTCTCTCCCCCTCTCTACAGCTCTCCTCCACCTTCAGACAGCAGAACCGCTCCTTTGAACCCTACATAGCTGATTGGCTTATTGGTCTTGGCTTGTTTGAGGAGAACCTCATGCAGTGTGACACTTGGTCTTCACTCCCACCTGTGAGTGACTCAGTGAGCAGCATGATGGACCATCTGCTCTGCACAGCCCTCGCAGGCTCAGAGGAGCCCTCCGACAGCCACGGCGCACAAGCAGAGCTCCGATTAGGACCAGGACAAAGTTGATAGGGGCTATTCCACATCCACCACAGAGGTCCCAGAACCACCCCTAAACTCAGCCCAGCACACAGCCTCAGCGTCTTAACTAGAACCTGAGAGCTCGGTTCTGGCTGGATCCCTCACCGCAGACGTGCTCCAGCTCCAGCTGAACACCTGTAACCGCTCCGCGCTCTACTCACCCTGCCAAAGCCCCTGAGCTCCGTTCCCAGCCTCGCAGTACTCCAGACGGGCGCCTAGTCCAGCAGCAGCGCGTCCTCGGGGCAGAGTCGCTGGGGTAGATCCATATTCCAGTCAGGCTGACGCAGGGGCAGCGCTCTCCGCTCGGGGTCCGGCTCTGGAGCGTGAAGGAGCCTCCGCAGCACTGAAGCCAGGCGCAGATGAAGGATGTGCTTGGCAACGGTCGCTCGGTTTGAAACGAGAACGAGGCGAGAGGGGGCGGGGCGAAGAAGCCGGAGGGGGGCCGGGGGTGGATGGGGGAGGGGCAGAAGGGGCAATAGTTGTCTGTCCCAACACACTTGCCGCAGACACCAACAACGTGTGTTCAGTCAATTAACTTTAATATTAAATTAAATAAATTTTAATTTTAAAATAAATTTAAAATTAAAGTGTTTGGTGAAAAAAACAATATCTAGATCGATCTATCCATCTATCTATCTATCTATCTATCTATCTATCTATCTATATATATATATATATATATATATATATATATATATATATATATATATATATATACAATATATTTTATATGTGTCATATATTATTATTATTATTATTATTATTATTATTATTATTATTGTTATTATTATGGTGTCCCTCCACCTCCACCCCTACCGCACCATCTGCAGGAACTGTGTGAGGACGTTCAAGCTGCATGGGATGGATTATCACAGGACACCATTAGGAACCTCTACAGCTCCATACCGAGACGTCTGGCATGTTGGGTTAGCAAACAGACTTCTGTATGTGTAGCTCAATAAATATTGATCATATCAGCCTAAATGTATCATCAGTTATTGATCCTGGTCACCTTTATCTTCCTTCCCAACACCACCGCACTCCCACACCTCCTTCTGGGTGCAGCTGTAGAGTGTAGAGTTTAGAGAAGTCATTTGTGAAACGGTGTGGCTTTTTATAACAAAGTTTATTAAGCAAATCAGTTCTTTCAAAAACACAACCATACAGTGTGCAAAACACAGAATGAACAGTTGCCATAGTGTGGTACTGAGTAAGCATTCAGCAGAGCCCAGGGCAACTTCTTCTGTCCCGCTAGGTGTTGCTGCAAACCCGTCGTATGGTAGAAGATCCAGCATGGTATATAAAATGTCTATACGGCTGTGAAGACTCCTGGTTACCATCACCACCACTGTGGGCAGGTGTCTGTCCAGTCCATCATCCCTTTAAAGGCATTAACTCTTCAGATGTCCGGTTACCATCACCACCACTGTGGGCAGGTGTGTAAGTCCATCATCCCTTTAAAGGCGTTAACTCTTCAGACATCCGGTTACCATCACCACCACTGTGGGCAGGTGTCTGTCCAGTCCATCATCCCTTTAAAGGCGTTAACCCTTCAGACGTCCGGTTACCATCACCGCCACTGTGGGCAGGTGTGTGTCCAGGCCATCATCCCTTTAAAGGCGTTAACCCTTCAGACGTTCGGTTACCATCACCACCACTGTGGGCAGGTGTGTACAGTCCATCATTCCTTTAATGGCATTAACTCTTCAGACGTCCGGTTACCATCACCACCACTGTGGGCAGGTGTCTGTCCAGTCCATCATCCCTTTAAAGGCATTAACTCCAGACGTATGTCTTGTTGGCATCATCACTCCTGGGCAGGTCCCTGAAGGTCCATCATCCCTTTAAAGGCATTAACTCTTCAGACGTCCGGTTACCATCACCACCACTGTGGGCAGGTGTCTGTCCAGTCCATCATCCCTTTAAAGGCGTTAACCCTTCAGACGTCTGGTTACCATCACCACCACTGTGGGCAGGTGTCTGTCCAGTCCATCATCCCTTTAAAGGCGTTAACCCTTCAGACGTCCGGTTACCATCACCACCACTGTGGGCCGAGCGGGTGTGTCCAGACGCCCATCATCCTTTAAAGAGGTTAAACCCTTCAGACGTGTCCCGGTTACCATCACGACCACTGTGAGCAAGGTGTCTGTCCCATCAATCATCCCTTTAAAGCATTAACTCTAACACAGATTGAGCGTTCGGGCCTACCATCACCACCACTGTGGGCAGGTGTGTAAGTCCATCATCCCTTTAAAGGCATTAACTCTTCAGATGTCCGGTTACCATCACCACCACTGTGGGCAGGTGTGTACAGTCCATCATCCCTTTAAAGGCATTAACTTTTCGGACGTCTGGTTACCATCACCACCACTGTGGGCAGGTGTGTAAGTCCATCATCCCTTTAAAGGCATTAACCCTTCAGATGTCTGGTTACCATCACCACCACTGTGGGCAGGTGTCTGTCCAGTCCATCATCCCTTTAAAGGCGTTAACCCTTCAGACATCCGGTTACCATCACCACCACTGTGGGCAGGTGTGTACAGTCCATCATCCCTTTAAAGGCATTAACTTTTCGGACGTCTGGTTACCATCACCACCACTGTGGGCAGGTGTGTAAGTCCATTATCCCTTTAAAGGCATTAACCCTCCAGACGTCCGGTTACCATCACCACCACTGTGGGCAGGTGTCTGTCCAGTCCATCATCCCTTTAAAGGCGTTAACTCTTCGGACGCCTCTGTACCACTCCGAATGGAGCTGCTCACATCAGCCAGTGAATGATCCGGACATATCTGTGGAATTCTCCTTCAGGTCCCTGAAGGTCATCTGCTGCTAATGGGAATGTTTCAGGAATATGACGGATGACAGTCCATTTGAAAAGGGTCTGGCAGGGTGGAGAGCGATGCATTCCCACTCTTCTTACCCTCTCATTCCCTCCCTCATGGTAATCATTGATGTGCTATGATATTTACCCAGCGCTTATGGAGTCCTACCATTACTCCTGGAGGTGTTATTGATTCTAATGTCGCCGTGTGGGTGGTCTGACGCCAAATCTATCAGAGTTCACACAAGGTCCGGTCTGCACTCCTGGGTAATAAACAAGGCCTGCTTGAGTCAATGCTGCCTTATAAACCTCATAATTAACAAATGAGCCATTAACAGGGCCTTCCCATCAACACCGTGCTGCGTCCTGAAAGAGGAGCATCACCCACTTTTAGAAATGACGTCATAAGTCAGCCAAGACGCTGTACACAGAGTCGTTCAGAGGGGTCTGGTGTGAAACGCCCTGTTCTAGAGTCAGTGTTGGTTACAGTGGTGAACCAGATCTAAAAGCTCCCTCACAGAAAGTTATTACATGAACAGTGAAGCAGAGGGAGGAAGGAGGTACACTAGAAACAGGAGAACGGGAACGATACTTAAATAAAGAGAAAGAAAAAGAGATGAAAGGAAAGATGAAGGTGTTTGAGGAGCTGTGTTTTCTCTCAGTGCTGCAGACGGACTGTTCTGTGGGGTTTAGCTGAGTTGCTGATTCTGTCTGCCCCCCAAATCTTCAAACCTACCTCGGTGGAGCCATATGCCACATCCTGTTACAGCTTAAACCAGAGAGAACACAGAGAGAACACAGGGAGAACCCAAAGAGAACATGAAGAGAACACAGAGAGAATACAGAGAGAACCTAAAGAGAAACTAGAGAAAACCTAGACAGAACACAGAGAGAACCTAGAGAGAATACAAAGAGAACCTAGAGAGAACACAGAGAGAACCTAGAGAGAACATGAAGAGAACACAGAGAGAACCCAAAGAGAACATGAAGAGAGAACCTAGAGAGAATACAGAGAGAACCTAGAGAGAACATGAAGAGAACCCAGAGAGAACACAGAGAGAACCTAGAGAGAACATGAAGAGAACCCAGAGAGAACCTAGAGAGAACACAGAGAGAACCTAGAGAGAATACAGAGAGAACCTTTAGAGAATACAAAGAGAACCTAGAAAGAACAAAGAGAGAAACTAGAGAGAACATGAAGAGAACCCAGAGAGAACCTAGAGAGAACACAGAGAGAACCTAGAGAGAATACAGAGAGAACCTATAGAGAATACAAAGAGAACCTAGAAAGAACACAGAGAGAACCTAGAGAGAACATAAAGAGAACCCAGGGAGAATACAGAGAGAACCCAGAGAGAATACAAAGAGAACCTAGAGAGAACACAGAGAGAACCTAGAGAGAACACAGAGAGAACCTAGAGAGAACATAGAGCATACACAAAGAGAACCTAGAGAAAGAACAGGCAGAATATAGAGAGAACCCAGAGAGATCCTTGGGAGCACACAGAGCGAATACAGAGAAAACCCAGAGAGAACACCAAAGAACACAGAGAGAATACAGAAAGACCCCAGAGAGAACCAGGAGAGAACCCAGGGAGGACACAGAGAGAACACAAGGAGAACACAGAGAGAATACAGAAAGACCCCAGAGAGAACCAGGAGAGAACCCAGGGAGGACACAGAGAGAACACAAGGAGAACACAGAGAGAATACAGAGAAAACCCAAAGATAACCCAGAAAGAACCCAGAGAGAACCAGGAGAGAACCCAGGGAGGACACAGAGAGAACACAAGGAGAACACAGAGAGAATAGAGAGAAAGCCCAAAGATAACCCAGAGAGAACCCAGAGAGAATAGAGAGAAAACCCAGAGAGAACCCAGAGAGAACACAGGGAGAACCCAGAGAGAACCCAGAGAGAATAGAGAGAAAACCCAGAGAGAACCCAGAGAGAACACAGGGAGAACCCAGAGAGAACCTAAATAGAGCCCAGAGCTGCACTGATAAAAACTTTCCCACTGACAGACAGAACACACACACGGTTCTCCTTCCAGCCGAGCAGCACAGAGAGATGAATCAGTCTTTGTCCATTATCTCATTGTGTTCCTGCCTGCTGCTGTGGGACTGAGGTCCTCCTCCTGAGAGAGAGAGAGGGAGAGGGAGAGGTGAGGGGAGGGGGGAGAGAGAAAGAGAGAGTGAAGAAGAAGGGAGAGGGAGGGCAGAAAAGAGAGAGGGGGAGGAGTGAGAGAGAGAGGTAGAGTGGACTGTATGGACTTTGTAGACTGTATAGACTTTGTGGACTGTGTGGACTCTATAGACTGTATGGACTGTATAGACGTTGTGGACTGTGTGGACTCTATAGACTGTATGAACTGTATAGACTTTGTGGACAGTGTGGACTCTATAGACTGTATGGACTGTATAGACGTTGGACAGTGTGGACTCTATAGACTGTATGGACTGTATAGACTTTGTGGACTGTGTGGACTCTATAGACTGTATGAACTGTATAGACTTTGGACAGTGTGGACTCTATAGACTGTATGGACTGTATAGACTTTGAGGACAGTGTGGACTCTATAGACTGTATGAACTGTATAGACTTTGTGGACTGTGTGGACTCTATAGACTGTATGGACTGTATAGACTTTGTGGACTGTGTGGACTCTATAGACTGTATGAACTGTATAGACGTTGGACAGTGTGGACTCTATAGACTGTATGGACTGTATAGACTTTGAGGACAGTGTGGACTCTATAGACTGTACAGACTGTATAGACTTTGAGGACAGTGTGGACTCTATGGACTGTACAGACTGTATAGACTTTGTGGACTGTGTGGACTCTATAGACTGTATGGACTGTATAGACTTTGGACAGTGTGGACTCTATAGACTGTATTAACTGTATAGACTTTGGACAGTGTGGACTCTATAGACTGTATTAACTGTATAGACTTTGGACAGTGTGGACTCTATAGACTGTATGGTCTGTATAGACTTTGAGGACAGTGTGGACTCTATAGACTGTATGGACTGTACAGATGTTGTGGACTGTGTGGACTCTATAGACTGTATGGACTGTATAGACTTTGTGGACTGTGTGGACTCTATAGACTGCATGGACTGTATAAGACTTTGGACAGTGTGGACTCTATAGACTGTATGGACTGTATAGACTTTGTGGACTCTATAGACTGTATAGACTTTGTGGACTGTGTGGACTCTATAGACTGCATGGAAGGTACAGACTGTAAAAACTATATGGACTATATTAACTGTATATACTATATGGAAGGTACAGACTGTATAGGTTATATTGACCGTACTCCCTATATAGACTATTGGACGGTACAGACTGTATAAACTATAAGGACTATACTGACTGTGTATACTCTATGGAAGGTACTGACTGTATAAACTGTATGGACTGTATAAACTGTAAGGACTGTATAAACTGTAAGGACTGTATAGACTGTATGGAAGGTACAGACTGTATAAACTGTATGGACTGTATAGACTGTATGGAAGGTACAGACTGTATAAACTGTATGGACTGTATAGACTGTATGGAAGGTACAGACTGTATAAACTGTATGGACTGTATAAACTGTAAGGACTGTATAGACTGTATGGAAGGTACAGACTGTATAAACTGTATGGACTGTATAGACTGTATGGAAGGTACAGACTGTATAAACTGTATGGACTGTATAGACTGTATGGAAGGTACAGACTAAAACTGTATGGACTGCATAGACTGTATGGAAGGTACAGACTAAAACTGTATGGACTGTATAGACTGTATGGAATGTACAGACTGTATAAACTGTATGGACTGTATAGACTGTACAGATAGTAATGCTGTGTAGATGTTTTGAAATGGCAGCAGCATCCAGCCGCGCTGAAGATGATGGACATGTGGCCCCTGATGTACTGTACGGTTAATCTGGGAGCTTCCCCAGATGGCCCTGATCCCTTTTGTCTGCTGGCTCTCACTGAGATCACCATGTTTTACACACATGCACTTTTGTTTATTGCACACAGCGGTTTTAATCCCCCCGAACCCCATCCCCCTTCCTCAACCCTCCGCACGGGCTGTCAGTCTCATTGTACATGCTTTGTGCTCATAAGATAAAAACATCAAACAGACTCTGAGTATCAGGCCGACCAGCACAGACTTCATGGTAAACTGATTAATCCCCGAAAACATGCTGGCACATCGCAGTGCCCCATGAAAAACACATGCTGGCGCTGCTGCATCGCAGTGTAGCACAGAACTACAAACAAAGCGCACATCGCAACGCGCTGCTGCATCAGAACACATCGCAGCGCTGCATCAGAACACATCTCAGAGCTGCATCAGAACACATTCACATCCCAGCGCTGCATCAGAATGCATCGCAGTGCTGCATCAAAACACATCGCAGCGCTGCATCAGAACACATCGCAGCGCTGCATCAGAACACATCCCAGCGCTGCATCAGAACGCATCTCAGAGCTGCATCAGAACACATCCCAGCGCTGCATCAGAACACATCCCAGCGCTGCATCAGAAATCAAAAACATCTCGCTGCATCAGAACTGCATCAGCGCTGCATCAGAAACACATCCCAGCGCTGCATCAGAACACATCTCAGCGCTGCTGCATCAGAACACATCGCAGCGCTGCATCAAAACACGCTGCATCAAAAGCATCTGCATCAGCAGCCCAGAACGCATCTCAAGCGCTGCATCAGAACACATCTCAGAGCTGCATCAGAACACATCTCAGAGCTGCATCAGAACACATCGCAGCGCTGCATCAGAACACATCTCAGAGCTGCATCAGAACACATCGCAGCGCTGCATCAGAACACATCCCAGCGCTGCATCAGAACACATCCCAGCTCTGCATCAGAACACACCTCAGAGCTGCATCAGAACAGACCGCAGCGCTGCATCAGAACACACCTCAGAGCTGCATCAGAACAGACCGCAGCGCTGCATCAGAACACATCCCAGCTCTGCATCAGAACACATCGCAGCGCTGCATCAGAACACATCGCAGCGCTGCATCAGAACACATCCCAGCGCTGCATCAGAACACATCCCAGCGCTGCATCAGAACACATCCCAGCTCTGTGTCAGAACACATCCCAGCTCTGTGTCAGAACACATCCCAGCGCTGCATCAGAACACATCCCAGCTCTGCATCAGAACACATCCCAGCTCTGCATCAGAACACATCCCAGCTCTGCATCAGAACACATCCCAGCTCTGCATCAGAACACATCCCAGCGCTGCATCAGAACACATCGCAGTGTAGCATCAAAACACATCGCAGCGCTGCATCAGAACACATCCCAGCGCTGCATCAGAACACATCGCAGCGCTGCATCAGAACACATCGCAGCGCTGCATCAGAACACATCGCAGCGCTGCATCAGAACACATCCCAGCGCTGCATCAGAACACATCGCAGCGCTGCATCAGAACACATCCCAGCGCATCAGAACACATCCCAGCGCTGCATCAGAACACATCGCAGCGCTGCATCAGAACACATCCCAGCGCTGCATCAGAACACATCCCAGCTCTGCATCAGAACACATCCCAGCGCTGCATCAGAACACATCGCAGCGCTGCATCAGAACACATCGCAGCGCTGCATCAGAACACAGCGCTGCATCAGAACACATCGCAGCGCTGCATCAGAACACATCCCAGCGCTGCATCAGAACACATCCCAGCGCTGCATCAGAACACATCCCAGCGCTGCATCAGAACACATCCCAGCGCTGCATCAGAACACATCCCAGCGCTGCATCAGAACACATCCCAGCGCTGCATCAGAACACATCGCAGCGCTGCATCAGAACACAGATCGGGGGGGGGGGGGGGGGCATCCCAGCGCGCTGCATCAGAACACACATCAGCGCTCGCATCAGAAAAAAAACACATCGCAGTGCTGCATCAGAACACATCCCAGCGCTGCATCAGAACACATCCCAGCGCTGCATCAGAACACATCCCAGCTCTGCATCAGAACACATCCCAGCACTTGCTCAGAACACCATCCCAGCTTCTGCATCAGAACAGAGAAGCATCAGAACACATCCCAGCTCTGCATCAGAACACATCCCAGCGCTGCATCAGAATACATCCCAGCGCTGCATCAGAACACATCTCAGCGCTGCATGAGAACACATCGCAGTGCTGCATCAGAACACATCCCAGCGCTGCATCAGAACACACAGTGGAGAGAGAGATAGCGAGAGAATGAGAGAGAGAGAGAGAGAGAGTGAGAGAAAGTGAGAATAAGGGACTGAGAGTGAGATGGGGTGAGAGAGTGTGAAAGAGTGAGAGAAAAAGAGAGAGAGAGAGGGGGGGAGGGGAGAGAGAGAGAGAGAGAGAGAGAGAGAGAGAGAGAGAGAGAGAGAAAGAGAGAAAGAGAGAGAGAGATAGAGAGACTACCACAGTTACCCCAGACTGACGATCCCAGTGAACCCGGCCGGAACCCCCCATCCTAATGTTGGGTAGCAGACCTCTAACACCTACATGCACACACTCCCACCACCACACCCGCCACCACACTGCCCCCGCCTGTCCCGCACCAACTGGCAGTGGATGCTTTTCAGTTGTGAACACACGAGAAGCGACAGCGCAAACAAAGCAGCTGCCAAATCCCCAATGATTCATGAAATCTGGGAGAGAGTCTCCTGGCAGGCAGTTGGGGAGTAATGAATTCTCCCTCTGAGGCGTGATGGACTGTTTCAGACCAGTCGGCCTGTAATCACATCTAAATAACAATGCAAATGGCAATTTCCTCCGCACACTCCCCCGATCGCCCGCCTGAACGCCGCCTGCCCGCCCCGCCGGAGCTAGCGGCCGCTGTGAAATTGTTATTGATGGACAGGAATTGACCTCCTGACTCCGGACCCCCAACGAATGTAGCTGCTCAATTGTAATCACGCCGGCACGCTCCCCGAACCATACAAACCTCATGCATATAAACGACACAGCGATGAAACGGCAATTACAGCCATCAGGAGGAGAGGGCCTCAATCTGGCTCTCAGGAGTCACGGCGGGGCCGCTGCACTGCCGTACGGTGCGCTGTCTGGATGTAGCCCACAGATTTAAATGTGCATCCAGTTACACGAATTACACGCCCGCTCTGGGAGCTCTGGGGAGCCGCTCCTTCAGGGGCTGTTGAAAAGCCACAGGCCCGACTTTTCATTATTCCCACATTCCTCGTGGCAGACTGAGGAGGAGTGGGTGGGAGTGGAAGAGTGGGCAGTAGAGCTGCTCTGGTACGTTCAGCATCCGTACAGGAAAACCGAGCAATCCGTTTCTGTTCCCTAAAGTGGAATAATTAAAAATCATTTATGGATTATCCTGGCTCCTCCCTCTCTCTGTCTGGATCATTCTGGCTCCTCCCTCTCTCTGTCTGGATCATTCTGGCTCCTCCCTCTCCCTGTCTGGATCATTCTGGCTCTTCCCTTTCCATGTCTGGATTATTTTGGCTCCTCCCTTTCCCTGTCTGGATCATTCTGGCTCCTCCCTCTCCCTGTCTGGATCATTCTGGCTTCTCCCTCTCTCTGTCTGGATCATTCTGGCTCCTCCCTCTCCATGTCTGGATTATTCTGGCTCCTCCCTTTCCCTGTCTGGATCATTCTGGCTCCTCCCTTTCCTGTCTGGATCATTCTGGCTCCTCCTTCTCCCTGTCTGGATCATTCTGGCTCCTCCCTTTCCCTGTCTGGATCATTCTGGCTTCTCCCTCTTCCTATCTTGATTGTTTTGGCTCCTCCCTCTCCCTATCTTGATTGTTTTGGCTCCTCCCTCTCCCTGTCTGGATTATTCTGGCTCCTCCCTCTCCCTGTCTGGATCATTCTGGCTCCTCCCCTTCCCTGTCTGGATCATTCTGGCTTCTCCCTCTCCCTATCTGGATTGTTTAGGCTCCTCCCTCTCCCTGTCTGGATCGTTCTGGCTCCTCCCTCAAACTGTCTGGATCATTCTGGCTCCTCCCTCTCTCTGTCTGGATCGTTCTGGCTCCTCCCTGTCTGGGTCATTCTGGCTCCTCCCTCTCTCTGTTTAGGTCACTCTACTTTTTCCCTGTTTGGGTCATTCCAACCACACCCTCTCCCTGTCTGGATCATTCTGGCTCCTCCCTCTCCCTGTCTGGATCACTCTGGTTTATCCCTCTCCCTGTCTCGATCATTCTGGCTCCTCCCTCTCTCTGTCTGGGTCATTCTGGCTCCTCCCTGTCTGGGTCATTCTGGCTCCTCCCTCGCTCTGTCTAGGTCACTCTACTTTTTCCCTGTTTGGGTCATTCCAACCGCACCCTCTGCCTGTCTGGATCATGTTGGCTCCACCCTCTGCCTACCTGGATTGTTTTGGCTCCACCCTCTCCCTGTCCGGACCATTTTTGTTCCACCATCTCCAGGTCTGGATCATGCCAGCTCCTCCCTCTTCTGATCTGGGTCTTTCAGGCTATGTCCACTCCCTGTTTGGGGCATACTGGGTCCATCCTCTTTCTTTCTGGATCATGGTGACCCCATTATTGTCCTGTCTAGGTCATTTTGTCTCCTCCCTCTAGATATCTGGATCCACCCTCTGCCTGTCTTGGTCATTCTGGCTTCTCCCTCTCCATATTTGAGTCAATTTGGCTCCCCCATCTCCTTGTCTGTGTTCATCCTCTTCCTGTCTGGGCCCACTCCTGTCCTGTGTAGGTCACTCTGGCTCCTCCCTCTAGATATCTGGCCCCACCCTCTCCATGTCTGGGTAATTCTGGCTCTGTCCATTTCCTGTCTGGGTCATTCTGGGTCCTCTGACTTCATGCCTGATTCATTCTGGCTCCACCCTCTCCATATTTGGTCATACTGGCCTCAAGAAAATACCAATAATAATAATAATCTACAGTCCATTACTCGGATTAAGGTTCGCTCGATTAACAAATAACTCTTAGGTTGCCATCATCTTTAAACTTAGCTTGAGCTTGTTTGAACTAACAACAGAAGCAATTAAGGACGAATAAAAAAATCACTGCATTAATAACTTTTCCTGCAAATACAAAAAATATAAATAAATAAACAATAAAACTGAAATTTAAAGCCAAGGATGTGCAGAACTAAAATAAAACATCGCCAGACTGAATCATATTTCTCTTATCCTAGTCCATAAAAAAAAAAAAAAAAATCATTTAAGCGATTCTTTAATCTCAGGTCTTTAGTGACATGGAGGAAATGACATCACCAACTAATCCACTATTAAACTAGTTGGCAGCTAATTTGGTTGTTGATTTCTGGTCCACTAATTGAAACCGATCTACTAACCCACGCTGTCTTGGTACGTCCGGTGAATTAGAGAAGTGCACCTGGGGTAATTAATCAAGGCCAATTAACCGGCACAGATAACGAACCTGACCGCTACTGTTACATCTACACTACATTACAGTCTACAGCCTTAACGGTACAGCAGCAGCCAGAGTGTAGGTCTCTCCGAACCCGAGTGCCTCCTCCTACTCGCTACTGAGCGTCCCGAGTGGCTAAACACACAGCCCTTAATCTGGAAGTGTAAAGACAGCTTTCAGAGAAAGAAGCCCCGGAGACGAACACATCTCAAACAGCATCCGAGTCCACATCCTCACACCTCGCTCCCAACGCTTCCTGTGCTCCTCTCAGAGCTCCCGGCCAACACAGTTTCCTACCACACGTCCACAGCGCTTACATTTCCTGGGCCAGTTCAGTCAGATCTTTCAGAATGACTCTGTAGGGTGATCAGATTAACCCCACCAACAGATCAGCTCTGCTTAGACAACTCCCCATATCATCCTGGAGAGAGAGAGTGAGAGAGAGAGAGAGGGTGAGAGAGAGAGAGAGAGAGAGAGAGCCTACCACAGTTATCCAGATTAAGACAGTGAGAAAGATGAGATGAGAGTTCCCGGTCCGGAGAGAAGATAGAGAGAGGCGAGAGCCCCAGATGGAAAGAGTGAGAGATGCGTAAGACAGTGAGAGAGAGAGGTGAGAGAGAGAAGTGAGTGGGTGAGATGTGGAGAAAGGTAGTAAGAGCAGAGAGTAGCAGACCTCGAGAACACCTAAATACATGCACTGTGTGAGAGAGACAGAGAGAGAGAGAGACACTCCCACCACCACACACCAGAGAGAGATAGACACCACACAGAGAGAGAGAGAGAGAAAGAGAGACAGAGAGAGAGAGACCGAGCCGACAACCAGAAGAGAGATGACTGTCCTGAAGAGAGAGAGACAGAGAGA
>JAMWET010007588.1:150000-170000 GCA_024036415.1 Prochilodus magdalenae | reverse complement strand
ATAAACTCCCTAACACCCACACAAACTACCACAGACCCACATGAACTCCCTAACACCCACACAAACTACCACAGACCCACAGAAACTCCCTAACACCCACACAAACTACCACAGACCCACATAAACTCCCTAACACCCACACAAACTACCACAGACCCACATAAACTCCCTAACACCCACACAAACTACCACAGACCCACATAAACTCCCTAACACCCACACAAACTACCACAGACCCACAGAAACTCCCTAACACCCACACAAACTACCACAGACCCACATAAACTCGCTAACACCCACACAAACTACCACAGACCCACACAAACTCCCTAACACCCACACAAACTACCACAGACCCACATAAACTCCCTAACACCCACACAAACTACCACAGACCCACATAAACTCCCTAACACCCACACAAACTACCACAGACCCACATAAACTCCCTAACACCCACAGAAACCATCACAGACCCAGAGAAACTCCCTAACACCCACACAAACTACCACAGACCCACACAAACTCCCTAACACCCACACAAACTACCACAGACCCACAGACACTCCCTAACACCCACAGACACTCCCTAACACTCACAGAAACCACCACAGACCCACATAAACTTCCTAACACCCACATAAACTCCCTAACACCCACAGATACTCCCTAACACCCACAGAAACTCCCTAACACCCACAGACACTCCCTAACACCCACAGATACTCCCTAACACCCACAGATACTCCCTAACACCCACAGAAACTCCCTAACACCCACAGATACTCCCTAACACCCACAGATACTCCCTAACACCCACAGATACTCCCTAACACCCACAGACACTCCCTAACACCCACAGAAACTCCCTAACACCCACAGACACTCCCTAACACCCACAGAAACTCCCTAACACCCACAGAAACTCCCTAACACCCACAGAAACTCCCTAACACCCACAGACACTCTCTAACATCTACAGAAACTCCCTAACACCCACAGACACTCCCTAACACTCACAGAAACTCCCTAACGCCCACAGACACTCCCTAACACCCACAGAAACTCCCTAACGCCCACAGACCCACATAAACGTCCTAACAACCACATAAACTCCCTAACACCCACAGACACTCCCTAACACCCACAGACACTCCCTAACACCCACAGAAACTCCCTAACGCCCACAGACACTCCCTAACACCTACAGAAACTCCCTAACACCCACAGACACTCCCTAACACCCACAGACACTCTCTAACATCTACAGAAACTCCCTAACACCCACAGACACTCCCTAACACCCACAGACACTCCCTAACACCCACAGAAACTCCCTAACACCCACAGAAACCATCACAGACCCACAGACACTCCCTAACACCCACAGAAACTCCCTAACACCCACAGAAACTCCCTAACACCCACAGAAACTCCCTAACACCCACAGACACTCCCTAACACCCACAGAAACCACCACAGACCCACAGAAACTCCCTAACACCCACAGACACTCCCTAACACCCACAGAAACTCCCTAACACCCACAGACACTCCCTAACACCCACAGAAACTCCCTAACACCCACAGACACTCCCTAACACTCACACAAACTACCACAGACCCACATAAACTTCCTAACACCCACAGAAACTCCCTAACACCCACAGACACTCCCTAACACCCACAGACACTCCCTAACACTCACACAAACTACCACAGACCCACATAAACTTCCTAACACCCACATAAACTCCCGAACACCCACAGACACTCCCTAACACTCACAGAAACCATCACAGACCCACAGAAACTATCACAGACCCACAGAATCCCTCTCGGACCTTTAGAAACCATCTCATACCAACAGAACCCCTTTAGACCTATGGACCCCTTTAGACCAACAGAACCCTCTGAGACCCACAGAACCCTCCCAGATCTATATATGATAGAATATATAGGGAATATATAGTATATGTATATATTCCAGACACTTTCATTCAGTTTATCTCTGGAACTATTTGTTCTCTTCAGCGTTAGACCCAGTTAAAGGGGAAGGTGGAAGTTTCTGGTTCTGAGGTTTTGGCTTGTATACCTGCTGCTTGTTTCTTGCTAGGCTCATTTTCCTATAGAGTCAGTATTTCACAGAAGCAGGAACGTCTCTGGGTGAAGACGACAATAAACAACTAGAAGGTTCCAGAGTGAAGGAAGGGCCAATCCGGGGTGGGGCAGGACCACTGTGAACAGTGACAGTTCCCCTCACAGATGGTACGGGACAGTGAGAGTGCCTCTGGCGCACACTTTAGTCCATCTGGTCCTGTAAGATGCTCCTCTAAATAGCCGCTCCATTAGCAGACCTTGCTGTGTTCTGGCACCTCACAGCTCGGGCACATGACAGACGGGAATCACCTTTTACAGCCCAGAGCCGTGGTCCATCCTGAAACTGGGTCAGCCATCTTCCTCAGTCAGGAGGGGGGACAAGAGAATGATAGAGGCATGAGGTGCATGCCAACAAGCCACCTGACAGCAGACTATTTGCTCCTCCATGCTCTCTCTCTCTCTTTCTCTGGTGTAGAGCTGCTGAAACCTGTTTTGGCCACTTGTCATAGTCAGTGACGTATAAAACTTCCAGAAGGCCTAGAGGGATGCTTCTCCCACAACACCGGCCCCACTGGAATATCAGATATTCCTCTGTTAGTGAATAACACTAAGTAATGCAATCCCAATATGTGATAGTCCTACTGTAGTGTACTGTAACTGTCAAATGGGACTGTACTAGTCTACTGTGTACTAGATCACTAATCCACTGTATTAGCTGTACTAGATCACCAGTCTCCGGTACTAGTTGCACTGGGCCACTATTACATTGTAATAAATCAACAGTCTACTGTATTAGTTGTACTAGATCACCAGTCTACTGCACTAGTTGAACTAGAGCACTAGGCTACTATGATAATTGAACTAGATCAGATATATAAGGTGATATTTGTACTAGATCACTAGTCGACTGTACTACTTAGTTGTGGATCACTATTACATTGTAATGAACCAGTCTATTGTATTAGCTGTACTAGATCACTAGGCTACTATGGTGGTTGTACTAGATCACCAGTCTACACCAGTCTTGTTGAACTAAATCTACTGTATTAGGTGTACTAGAGCACTAGGCTACTGTAATAATTGAACTAGATCACTAATATAAGGTGATATTTGTACTCATTAGAGTAGTAGATTACTAGTCGACTGTACTACTAAGTTGTGGATCACTATTACATTGTAATAAACCAGTCTACTGTATTAGTTGTACTAGATCACTAGTCTACTGTGATAGTTGTACTAGGTCACCAGTCTACTGCATTAGTTGAACTAGATCACTAGGCTACTATGGTGGTTGTACTAGATCACCAGTCTACACCAGTCTTGTTGTACTGGATCACAAATCTACTGTATTAGTTGTACTAGACCACTAATTTACTATATTAGCTGTACTAGATCATTACTTTACTAGTTCACGCTAGTAGTTACTGTATTAGTTGCCTAGGTATTCGCACTAGTTTACTGTAGCCTACTGTAATAGTTGTTCTAGATACTAGATCACTAATCTACTGTATTAGTTGCACTAGACCAGTAATCTACTGTATTAGTTGTACTAGATCACTAGTCTACTGTATTAGTTCTACTAGATCACTAAACCACTGTATTAGTTGTACTAGATCACTAGTCTTCTGTATTATTGTACTAGACCACTAGCCTACTGCAATTGTACCTACTGCAAGTAGCCACTATACTGTATTAGTGTTACAGATCACTAGTCTACTGTATGCAATAATGTAATACTAGAGTCTACTAATTGTACTACTGTATTAGTGTACTAGTACTAGATCACTAGTCTACTGTATTAGTTGTACTAGATCACTAAACCACTGTATTAGTTGTACTAGATCACTAGTCTACTGTATTAGTTGTACTAGATCACTAATCTACTGTATTAGTTGTACTAGATCACTAGTCTACTGTAATTGTACTAGATCACTAGTCTACTGTATTAGTTGTACTAGATCACTAATCCACTGTATTAGTGTACTAGATCACTAGTCTACTGTAATCGTTGTACTAGACCACTAGTCTACTGTAATTGTACTAGATCACTAGTCTACTGTATTAGTTGTACTAGACCACTAATCTACTGTATTAGTTGTACTAGATCACTAGTCTACTGTAATCGTTGTACTAGATCACTAATCTACTGTAATGTAATAATTGTATTGGACCAGTAGTTGATTGTATTAGTTGGACTAGACCACTAGTGCATTGTATTTGCCATACCAGACTGCTAGTCTACTGTATTTGTAGTAGACCAAGCAGTTTATGGTAGCAGCTGTCCTACTCCACCAGTTTATGGTACTAACTGTAGTAGTGTGATGTAGCCGTCATACTAGACCACTCGTTTACTGTTAGAACACAGTGCATAGTGCCTGCACTGTAACACAGGCTTCCCTCACTTCTCTTTCTTTCTCTCGCGTATGTCTCTGGGATGTCTCGGCAGTGGGTGACGGGCACACTAATCCTGCGCCCTGTCGGATCAAGCTGCTGTTTGGAGTGGATTTGTGTGGGGAACACCAGTAAGCCTCTCTTTCCACAGTCCTAATGGCAGATTAAAACAGCAGTGAAATGCCACTCGGAAAGGTTACACCATCATTCAAATGGCAAGGACAGACGCTCCTTAGCTAAGGCAGCCACACGGCTACGGCGGACGGGTGGTGATATGTGGAATAACGACGAATAAACATCAGTAACCTGGGAGTGCAGCGCCTCACACTGAAGCCCCAAACGACTTTCGGGGAACGTTTGTGTCACGAGGGTTTGAATTTCTTAGTGTCCGGTACTCAGCAGCAGAGCTTGTGTCCATTAGATTAAGCTGTAACCATGGCCTGGACAAGTTTCTGGATGGAGGCCACATCAATGTTCAGACACTCTAGCATTAAGGCATTGAGCAGTTGGGCCAGATTTGGTGGAGGCCTTCCCTGGCTCAATTCCGAGGCGAATTCCCTGTAGACTGGGATTTTCCCACTGCTGGTAGACCCGCATGACTGTACGCTGCTTCCATACGTTACACACTGTACCGTATGTAGTGGAGCTTTAAGGTCAGTGGAGCTCATAGAGCGGTCACTGTGGAGAGAGAGAAAGTAGACAAAGAGAGAGAGATGGAGGAGAGAGAGAGAGAGAGAGGGAAAGAAAGGGTAGAGGGAAAGAAAGGGTAGAGAAAGAGAGAGAGAGAGAGAGAGAGAGATAGAGACAGATGGAGATAGAGTAGAGTGGGAGCATGAAAGAGAATGAAAGAAAAAGAAAGAGACTAAAAGAGAAAGAGAGATTAGACAGAGAGAAAGTAGAGAGCGTGTAGAAAGATATATACAGAGAAAAAGAGAAAGGGACAAAGGAAAAAGACAGAGAGAGAAAGTAGAGAAAGAGACAGAGAAAGTAAATTAGAGAGAGGCAGAGAGATGAGAGAGAGAGAGAGAGAGAGAGAGAGAGAGAAATGGAGAGAGAGAGAGAGAGAAATGGAGAGAGAGATAGAGAGAGAGAAATAGAGAGAGAGAGAGAGAGAGAGAGAGAGAGAGAAATGGAGAGAGAGAAATGGAGAGAGAAATGGAGAGAGAGAGAGAGAGAGAGAAATGGAGAGAGAGAGAGAGAGAGAGAAATGGAGAGAGAGAAATGGAGAGAGAGATATAGAGAGAGAAATGGAGAGAGAGAAATGGAGAGAGAAATGGAGAGAGAGAGAGAGAGAAATGGAGAGAGAAATAGAGAGAGAGAAATGGAGAGAGAGAAATGGAGAGAGAGATAGAGAGAGAGAAATGGAGAGAGAGAGAGAGAGATGCTTCCATACACCTGCAGATTCAGCTACTTCCTTCACACTATGGTCTTTGGCCACGCCCACATGCTCAGTCTCTCCTGTTAGCCAATCATTAACATCTGCTCTGGAGCCATTTTCCCTACATGGAACGAGACACTGCACTGTAGCACCTCTTCCCAGTCGATGGATCTAGTCACTCACAGCCCGCAGGGATTCAGCGGCGGAGCTTATGTCTACAAGATTAGCGTTTATGAACACAGAGCAATCTCCATGAGCTCTTATTTATGACCATTAGAGTAGAGCACTGCCTGAGCAAACGACTGAGACACCTCATCATCCAACCCGTCCAGAAGCAGGCTCTGGAGTAGAGTTTAGCCGCTTCAACAAGCGCTAACTGATCCAGGAAGAGCGTGGAGCAGAATTCATCAACACAGGATGGTGCCAAGTGGCTTTCATGGATCAAACGCATGTTCAGAAATCACTCACGCAGACGGAACGTGACACACATATCGCACGCGCGTGTTACGAAATCGCTGCGATGCTTCTTCAGATGTAGAGCTGCTCCTCTCGGGGTAAGGCGAGGAAACTGCCGTGTTCCTCTCAGAGAGAGATGAAGATCAAAAGAGGCTGGGAGGCTGAAACCGCACTCTGCTAAATAACGCATGGGGAAGTGATTGGAACCGCAGCTGTGGAGCTGCATGCCGTCCGTGCTCGTATACGCTCGGCACGATCATCCAAAGCTCAGAGAGTCTCCATACTTACCACAAACCTCAGGAAATAACTCTGAACCGTGTTAACGGTACCTGCTCGGCTCGGTTCTGAGGCTCAGTCCCACTGTACCGTATGTAGTGGAGCTCATAGAGCGGTCAGTGGAGCTCATAGAGCGGTCAGTGTGGAGAGAGAGAAAGTAGACAAAGAGAGAGAAATGGAGGAGAGAGAGAGAGAGGGAGATGGAGGAGACAGAGAGGGGGACAGAGAGAGAAAGAGAGATGGAGGAGAGAGAGAGAGAGAGATAGATAGAGAATGAGAGAGGGAGAGAGAGAGAGAGAGAGAGAAAGAGAGATGGAGGAGAGAGAGAGAGAGTGAGATAGATAGAGAATGAGAGAGGGAGAGAGAGAGAGAGAGAGGGAGGGAGAGAGAGAGAGAGAGAGAGAGAGAGAGAAAGACTGAGAGAGAGAGAGAGAGAGAGATGAGAGAGAAAGACTGAGAGTGAGTGAGAGAAAGAGAGAGAGAGAGAGAGAGAGAGAGATGAGAGGGATGTTCAACAGGTCTGATGCTCTTCACCTGAGTCCGGAGGTGAAGCATGTCCAGCCACACAGGACTCACATTAGCATTCCCCACGTTTCCAGTGTTCTGCTCCAGCACACGCGCCGCGTCTCTCTCTGACCTACATTCTGCTCCTGCTGCCCTGGCTGACGCGGAGCGTCACGTGTGTGAAGCCTGGAACCCGCCGCAGAACACACAAACACGCAGAGCAGCGGTTAACTAACGAGCTCCCGCAGAGGAACCCGCTTTGTTCCCTCTAGTTTGAAAGAACGTCGTGAGTTCATCACTGCAGTGACTCAGATACACAACACCGAAGCCAAACAAGCTGAACACACCGAGACCGAACCCAACAGCATGCTGGGACTGTTTACTAACCTGCAGAGCCTCCAGACTCAGCCATTCACTCCACAGCACGGCCACCTACGGATCTCACTCCAGCCACATACGGATCTCACTCCAGCCATCTACAGATCTCACTCCAGTCTCACTCCAGCCACCTATAAATCTCACTCCAGTCTCACTCCAGTCTCACTCCAGCCACCTATAAATCTCACTCCAGTCTCACTCCAGTCTCACTCCAGCCACCTATAAATCTCACTCCAGTCTCACTCCAGCCACCTATAAATCTCACTCCAGTCTCACTCCAGCCACCTATAAATCTCACTCCAGTCTCACTCCAGTCTCACTCCAGTCTCACTCCAGCCACCTATAAATCTCACTCCAGTCTCACTCCAGCCACCTACGGATCTCACTCCAGTCTCACTCCAGTCTCACTCCAGTCTCACTCCAGCCACCTACGGATCTCACTCCAGTCTCACTCCAGCCAGCTATAAATCTCACTCCAGCCACCTACGAATCTCACTCCAGTCTCACTCCAGCCACCTACGGATCTCACTCCAGTCTCACTCCAGCCACCTACGAATCTCACTCCAGCCACCTACGGATCTCACTCCAGTCTCACTCCAGCCACCTACGAATCTCACTCCAGCCACCTACCGATCTCACTCCAGTCTCACTCCAGCCACCTACGAATCTCACTCCAGCCACCTACGGATCTCACTCCAGTCTCACTCCAGCCACCTACGAGTCTCACTCCAGTATAAAATTCTTCTTCTGACGTATAAGGCTCTAAACGGCCTCGCTCCTACCTACCTTACTGAACTTATCTCGTACTACAAGCCTTCACGTGACCTTAGGTCTCAAAGTGCGGGCTCTCTGTTAGTGCCTAGAATTAACAAAGCTACATCGGGGAGCAGAGCCTTTTCATACAAGGCCCCCCAGCTTTGGAATAATTTACCTGTCAGTGTTCGGGACTCAGACACAGCCTCAATCTTTCAAGTCAGCCTCAATCTTCAAGTCCAGGCTTAAAACTTTTCTTGTTTAGTCTAGGGGTGCCATGGCAGAGAGTTTTGGTAAATAATGTTTTTAAATTCTTTCCTGATTTCCGCCGTGCTCTGTCCTCTATGCTTGTTGCAGGTCTAGGGGTCCACTGACAGAGAGTGTTGGGTAAACCTGGGAATTTTGGTGCTGTCGTCAAGGCCGCTGCTCCTCGTGTTAAACACGTATAAGGTTTGTTGACGGTGCTTCTGAGCAGAGGGGCAGCTTGCTGGATTCTGCTTGCCCCGACTCAGGGAGCCCTCATGTCTGTGTGACCTTCATCTGGCTCTGCCCTTTTAGTTATGCTGTAATGAGCCAGGCCTGCCGGAGTCACTGCTGCACTCTCTGTTAACAGTCGTATAGTGGTGTTCAGGTCTTCTGTGTAGAGCTAACACGAAGGTTCTGTCTGTCTGTTCTCTTTGTCTGAGCTGAACTGCTGCCCGTCCTGTGTGGCCTGATGCTGTTGCTTCATCTGCCCCGACTGGGAGCCACTGGGAGCCTTACTACCACGGAGCTCCTGGCTGTCCTGCACTGTGGAGGCTTGGCCTGCGCCTGCTGACCCATCTTATGAACCACCAACATCATTACAGACTAATCAGACATTACACTCTAGGGTTAGGGTTAGGGTTAGGTTAGGGTTAGGGTTAGGTTAGGGTTAGGGTTAGGTGCTTTCTAGTGCTGTATGGTATCTGGTGTTGACCCGAGGAGGATGGGTTCCCCCTTTGAGTCTTGGTTCCTCTCGAGGTTTCTTCCTTCCTAACTAAGGGAGTTTTTCCTTGCCACTGTTGCCTTCGGCTTGCTCACTGGGGGCTCGAACACCAGATTCTTTGTAAAGATTCTTTGTGATACATCTGTTGTAAAAAGCGCTATAAAAATAAATGTTGATTGATTGATTGATTGACTCCAGCCACCTACAGATCTCACTCCAGTCCCACTCCAGTCACCTACAGATCTCACTCCAGTCCCACTCCAGTCACCTACCGATCTCACTCCAGTCTCACTCCAGCCACCTACAGATCTCACTCCAGTCCCACTCCAGTCACCTACCGATCTCACTCCAGTCTCACTCCAGTCACCTACCGATTTCACTCCAGTCTCACTCCAGCCACCTACAGATCTCACTCCAGCCACCTACGAATCCCACTCCAGTCTCACTCCAGCCACCTACCGAGCTCACTCCAGTCTCACTCCAGCCACCTACCGATCTCACTACAGTCTCACTCCAGGCACCTACAGATCACTCTACAGTCTCACTCCAGGCACCTACAGATCACTCTACAGTCTCACTCCAGGCACCTACAGATCACTCTACAGTCTCACTCCAGCCACCTACAGATCACTCTACAGTCTCACTCCAGCCACCTACAGATCACTCTACAGTCTCACTCCAGGCACCTACATATCTCACTCCAGTCTCACTCCAGCCACCTACAGATCTCACTCCAGCCACCTACAAATCTCACTCCAGTCCCACTCCAGTCACCTACCGATCTCACTCCAGCCACCTACAGATCTCACTCCAGTCCCACTCCAGTCACCTACCGAGCTCACTCCAGTCTCACTCCAGCCACCTACCGATCTCACTACAGTCTCACTCCAGGCACCTACAGATCACTCTACAGTCTCACTCCAGGCACCTACAGATCACTCTACAGTCTCACTCCAGGCACCTACAGATCACTCTACAGTCTCACTCCAGCCACCTACAGATCACTCTACAGTCTCACTCCAGCCACCTACAGATCACTCTACAGTCTCACTCCAGGCACCTACATATCTCACTCCAGTCTCACTCCAGCCACCTACAGATCACTCTACAGTCTCACTCCAGGCACCTACAGATCTCACGCCAGTCTCACTCCAGCCACCTACAGATCTCTCTACACTCTTACTCCAGCCACGCACAAATCTCACTCCTGTGTCTTAGAATGTCAGTTCAGTCACCTACAATCTCTCTCCAGTCACCTCACCAAAGCTGGTGATCCTGATATGAAGTCTTCCAGAAAGGACTCACAAAATGCTCTTTTGAGGCACCTCGGCCCTGCCTGAACACCTGCGCACCCCCTGGCAAAGTGAGCAGCTTTAAACGTGTAAGTATGAGTGTTAGTGTAAGTATAAGGCATCAGTGTATTATCTCCGAGCGTGTGTGTGAGTGTGTATGAGTGTGTGTGTGTGTGTGTGTGTGTGTGTGTTTATGAGTGTGTACGAGCGTGTGTGCTTGTGTGTGTGTGTGTGTGTGTGTGTGTGTGTTTATGAGTGTGTATGAGTGTGGGTGTGTGTGTGTGTGTGTGTGTGTGTGTTTATGAGTGTGTACGAGCGTGTGTGCTTGTGTGTGTGTGTGTGTGTGTGTTTATGAGTGTGTGCGAGCGTGTGTGCTTGTGTGTGTGTGTCTGTGTGTGTGTGTGGTGTGTGTGTTTATGAGTGTGTATGAGTGTGGGTGTGTGAGGAGCTTTGATCTGGCAGTGTTGCAGCAGCAGCAGCAGCTGAACACCCAAAGGGTTAAAACACAAAACACTCTAAACCACGCTCCACTGGCGTGCTCTGCTTCAGCCTTTATACAGCACACATTAGCAATTCAAATCTCTCTCTCTCTCTCTCTCTCTCTCTCTCTCTCTCTCTCTCTCTCTCTTTAGGCCAATCTAAATCACTTCTTTCAGCCCCATTTCCCCACCATACACAGCTATGTGGAGGCAGAGACAGGCGGAGGAGGAGATAGTCTGCGTTCTAGTCTGATTACAGTGTAGAAGGTTTATAAAGTTGTGTGTTTTGGGGGGTTCTGCCGTCACACGATTCGCAGCTATGGTTCAGTCATTTCGGTGCGGTTAGCACGTGAGAGTATAGCGCAGTGCACTGGGATGTGGTAACAAAGAGTTGGTGTGGTTGGCCAGAGTCACATGACTGGTGCAGCAGCCTTTAGCCAAGTAGCTAAGCTAGCGGTTAGCATGCCGGCTAATACACCTACCCCAGACTGTCAAAACCCCCAAGTAAACACTCAGAAAAGCTAACCCACAGCGCACATACTGAACATGTTACCCTGGATGAACACACGCTCTCGTCTTTATGCTGAACTATGGAAGATATTTCAGTTAAAACTGGTAGAAATATCACTAATTATTAATATTTACACCCTCAAAATGAACATACACCAACAGAGCACCAGCAACTGCTAATCTAGCCTTCCGGGCTGTGAAAGGGCATGTCAGCATTTTCCATACCTTCCTAGGGAACCCAACTGTCAGCGGTACATGATGTTATGCACAGGAATCGTTCAGTGCTTGACACTGGCGACACTGAGGGATGGTTCTTCCTCGTGCTCTTACTTTGGGGTCTTGGTTGCTTTCGGTGGTTCATTCTCATGCTTTAAGAGAGTCTCTCCTTTTGGGTTTTGACTCCTTTTAGTGGATTGTCCCCATGTTCTTAGAGAGTCTTGGTTATTAGGGATTTTCTTTTTATGAGTCTTTGTTCCTTTCGGTGGCTGTTACTCCTAGACTTCTTGTTTCTCCTTTTGAGTTTTGGTTCCTCTCAGTGGATTTTCCTCATGCTCTAAGAGAGTCTTGGTTCCCCTCAGAAGTTCTTCCTCATGTTATTACGGCGTTTCTCCTTATGAATCTTGGCTCCTCTCAGTGGTTCCTCCTCATGGTCTTAGATCGTTTCCCCTTTTGAGTCTTGGTTCCTTTTAGCGGCTTTTACTCATGCACTAAGAGAGTCTTGGTTACACTCAGAAGTTCTTCCTCATGCTTATAGATCATTTCCCCTTTTGAGTCTTGGTTCCTTTCAGTGGCTTTTACTCATGCTCATAGGGAGTTTTACCTTTTGTGTCTTGGTTCCTCTCCGTAGATTTTCCTTGTGCTCTGAGAGAGTCTAGGTTATTAGGGAGTTTCTTTTTGAGTCTTGGTTCCTTTAATTGGCTGTTACCCAAGCTCTTAATTTGTTTCTTCTTTTGAGCCATGGTTTCTTTCAGTGGTTCCTCCTCATGCTCTTAGATTGTTTCCCCTTTTGAGTATTGGTTCCTTTCAGTGGCTTTTACTCATGCACTAAGAGAGTCTTGGTTACTCTCAGAAGTTCTTCCTCATGCTCTTAGATTGTTTCCTCGTTTGAGTCTTGGTTCCTTTCATTGGCTGTTGACCAATACTCTTAAATAGGTTCTTCTAAGAGAGTCTTTGTTCCTCACAGAAGTCCTTCCTCATGTTATTACGGCGTTTCTCCTTATGAATCTTGGCTCCTCTCAGTGGTTCTTCCTCATGCTCTTAGATCATTTCCCCTTTTGAGTCTTGGTTCCTTTCAGTGGCTTTTACTCATGCACTAAGAGAGTCTTGGTTACTCTCAGAAGTTCTTCCTCATGCTCTTAGATCGTTTCCCCGTTTGAGTCTTGGTTCCTTTCAATGGCTTTTACTCATGCTCATAGGGAGTTTTTCCGTTTGTGTCTTGGTTCCTCTCAGTAGATATTCCTCGTGCTCTGAGAGAGTCTAGGATATTAGGGAGTTTCTTTGTTGAGTCTTTGTGCACTAAGAGAGTTTCTTTGTTGAGTCTTGGTTCCTTTCATTGGCTGTTACCCAAGCTCTTAATTAGTTTCTTCTTTTGAGTCATGGTTCCTCTCAGTGGTTCCTCCTCATGGTCTTAGATCGTTTCCTCATTTGAGTCTTGGTTCCTTTCAGTGGCTTTTACTCATGCACTAAGAGAGTCTTAGTTACTCTCAGAAGTTCTTCCTCATGCTCTTAGATCATTTCCCCTTTTTGAGTCTTGGTTTCTTTCATTGGCTGTTACCCAAGCTCTTAAATAGTTTCTTCTTTTGAGCCATGGTTCCTTTCAGTGGTTCCTCCTCATGCTCTTAGATTGTTTCTCCTTTTGAGTCTTGGGTCTTTTCATTGGCTGTTGACCAACACTCTTAAATAGGTTCTTCGAAGAGAGTCTTTGTTCCTCTCAGAAGTTATTCCTCATGTTATTATGGAGTTTCTTCTTTTGAGCCATGGTTAGATAGTTTAGATAGTTTCTTGTTTTGAGTCTTGGTTCTCGTCTGTGGTTCTTCCTCATGCTCATAGATGTTTTCTCCTTTTCAGTCATGGTTCCTCTCAGTGGATTTTCCTTATGCTCTGACAGAACCTTGGTTCCTCTCAGTGGTTCTTCCTCGTGCTCTTAGATCATTTCCCCTTTTGAGTCTTGGTTCCTGTCATTGTTTCTTCTTCACATTTTTGGTAATCTAATTTCCTTAGGAATCAATCAAGTATCTATCTATCTATCTATCTATCTATCTATCTATCTATCTATCTATCTATCTATCTCTGTTCTTTAGGGGCTGTGCAGCTGTCACTAACACTCTGTTCATTCTTTAGACATCTAATCTGGGGCCAAAGGCCGGGTGAGGTCCAATAGCATCCCCTTTAACACTCTGGCTAATCAGCGCCGTCTGAAGCACAATGCTGTCCGGAGCTCGTCCTCAGGGGACTATGCAAATAGATTCAAATGACGTGTCCAGATCCTGCTGTCTGTCGAATCATGGTTAACATCACATGCTAATCACGGGACTTTCTTTCTCTCGACATCGCGGCGCTCCGCTGGGAACACAATGCTCGGGCTGTGGAAGCGGCTAAGCTAAGTCAGCTCCCTTATTTAATGAATCCTTTTCATTTCGCCAGCTTTATGCAACATTTAGCCATTCACTGTCCGCATTTGCATATTTTCATCATGGAAAAAAAGCGTTCATTAAACATTCATTTGTTCATTCGCCCTCATTTGCATGGTTTCGCCTCTCTCGCTGAGTTTTAACACAGTTTCTCTTTAGAGAGAGACAGAGAGAGAGAGAGAGAGGGAGGGAGAGGCGTTATAATGGATTTGATGTCCACACAGAAAATCAAAGCTGACAGTAATCCCTAAACGTCCAGAGCAAGTTTTGTTCTCCCCATGAAGTACAGCTAACATCTACATCACTGTTAGCGACTAGCCGCACATCTAAGATCCACTGGGTGAACTGTACCCCTTCTAAGCTAGCTATCTCTCGGCACAAAGCTTCTTCTGTTTGCTCTGTTGGAGATTTCTGGTTCTCTAGAAGGCCTGTTTGAAATCTTCCAACCATCAATGATGCTGGAACATATGTTCCGGCCACTGCATCATAGGAACCTCCATCTATCTACACTCACTGTATATAATATCAGCTCCACTGAGCATATAGGACACTATGTAGGTGTACAGGTCCAGACTGTAGTCCATCTGTTTCTCTGTATACTGTATTACCCTGTTCTTCAATGGTCAGGACCCCCACAGGACCACCACAGAGCAGGTATGATGGGGGTGGCTGCAAAGACACTGATGTGGTGGTGGTGTGTTAGTGTGTGCTGGTGTGAGTGGATCAGACCCAGCAGTTCTGCTGGACACCTCGTTGTCACTGCTGGACTGAGAATCGTCCCCCAACCAAAACTATCCAGACAACAGCGTCTTGTGGGCAGCGTCCTGTGGGCAGTGTCCTGTGGGCAGCGTCATCCTGTGACCACTGATGAAGGACCAAAGGATGATCAGCACTGCACTGTGCAGCAGCAGATGGCCTTTCGTCCCTGACTGTACATCTACAAGGTGGACCAGCAAGGTAGGAGTGTCTAATAAAGGGGACAGTAAGCCATTTGGACCGCATGACACATGAACAGAGCTCAACCATGAGCTCTATTCCGTGACAGGGATCTTAAAGAATGTCTGAAATTAAATATGATTACGATATAGACCCCCCCACCCCCACAGGGGTCTGTCTGTGTATGTACCTGCAAAAAGACAAAGCCTCTGTGAGGACTGTTCCTGCTCAACTCGCGAAAATGTGATAGTCATGTCCTTCGCCCCTGTGCAGCGATGTGAAGGAGAGGCATCAATCTCAGTGACAGCAGTGGAAAATCCTGTCTGCGAGCCAGGAGCATAACAGCTGTGCCATTTATCTCCCTGCCCGGACCGCGCCAGCATACAGAGCACTACTGCCCTCTGCACAGCACGAGCATCTTCATAATGCACCACATCTTGCTCATAGTCATTTCACTGGCGCTTCAAGCCAATGCAGTTTGGGTGGACCAACTCCTGGAGCAACGTGGAGAGTCAGGAGTAGGTCAGATATCCATTTTGAAGGTCTCTGCAGAAGAAGAGATTAAACCCATGGTGCAGTCAAACTGTCTGGCCATGGATCACGTTCCACCACAAAGGGTCAAAGACATCCGGAGTGAACTGGATTTCCCTCTTCTAGGGTTTCAATTCAAGAGGTTTCTGTTTTTACACAAATTGGGACTGGACTGAACCATTAATCACGTTTACAATTACATTTCACTGGAAGGTTTTAGCACTGACAGGAGCTAACATTGCCTCCCTGCATCTTCAAGATAGATTTCAATGTTCATCTACTGGTTTTCATAGACCTAAATGATATTAGAATACCAGCAAATATCACAGAAACAAATGCAAATAGATTCAAATGACTTGTCCAGATCCTGGTCCATATCTCTGTCCATGTTCCAACACATCATCTTAGATCTGCCTTCTGCAAACACCTTCCATTAAATACAGAAAACATGGACAAACTAAGTCTGTGGAACTCAATCCCTCCTTATACTAGACATTCAGGGAGTCCAAAAAGTAATTAAGGTGGTGTTGTCATCCCGGTTACTGCACACTTTTAGACTTGCATAGGCTGTTTTAGTTTGTCAAGTTGTAGTTGTCTTTTTAATTTTAACTGTCACTAATTCAGGTGATATAAATTCATAATTTAAATTCATCATTTAACAGCTTTTAAGACCTACTAGCTAGCTAACAATGTCAATATCTAGGAGTCTGGATGGTGTAGGAGACCCAATAGCTAGCTAACAAATATCATATGTAGGAGTGTGGATGGTGTAGGAGACCTACTAGCTAGATAACAATGTCAATATCTAGGAGTGCGGATGGTGCAGGAGACCCACTAGCTAGCTAGCAATGTCAATATCTAGGAGTGTGGATGGTGTAGGGGACCTACTAGTTAGTTAACAAAGATCATATCCAGGAGTGTGGATGGTGTAGGAGACCTACTAACTAGCTAGCAGTGTCAATATCTAGGAGTGCGGATGGTGTAGGAGACCTACTAACTAGCTAGCAGTGTCAATATCTAGGAGTGTGGATGGTGTAGGAGACCCAATAGCTAGCTAACAAAGATCATATGTAGGAGTGTGGAGGGTGTAGGAGACCTACTAGCTAGCTAACAATTTCAATAACTAGGAGTGTGGATGGTGCAGGAGACCCACTAGCTAGCTAGCAATGTCGATATCTAGGAGTGCGGATGGTGTAGGAGACCCACTAACTAGCTAGCAATGTCAATATCTAGGAGTGTGGATGGTGCAGGAGACCCACTAGCTAGCTAGCAATGTCAATATCTAAGAGTGTGGATGGTGCAGGAGACCCACTAGCTAGCTAGCAATGTCAATATCTAGGAGTGTGGATGGTGCAGGAGACCCACTAGCTAGCTAGCAATGTCGATATCTAGGGGTGTGGATGGTGTAGGAGACCCACTAGTTAGCTAGCAATGTCGATATCTAGGGGTGTGGATGGTGTAGGAGACCCACTAGCTAGCTAGCAATGTCAATATCTAGGAGTGTGGATGGTGCAGGAGACCCACTAGCTAGCTAGCAATGTCGATATCTAGGGGTGTGGATGGTGTAGGAGACCCACTAGCTAGCTAGCAATGTCGATATCTAGGGGTGTGGATGGTGTAGGAGACCCACTAGTTAGCTAGCAATGTTGATATCTAGGAGTGTGGATGGTGTAGGAGACCCACTAGCTAGCTAGCAATGTTGATATCTAGGAGTGTGGATGGTGTAGGAGACCTACTAGCTAGCTAGCAATGTTGATATCTAGGGGTGTGGATGGTGCAGGAGACCCACTAGCTAGCTAGCAATGTTGATATCTAGGAGTGTGGATGGTGTAGGAGACCTACTAGCTAGCTAGCAATGTTGATATCTAGGGGTGTGGATGGTGCAGGAGACCCACTAGCTAGCTAGCAATGTTGATATCTAGGAGTGTGGATGGTGTAGGAGACCCACTAGCTAGCTAGCAATGTCGATATATAGGAGTGTGGATGGTGTAGGAGACCTACTAGCTAGCTAGCAATGTTGATATCTAGGGAGTGTGGATGGTGCAGGAGACCCACTAGCTAGCTAGCAATGTTGATATCTAGGAGTGTGGATGGTGTAGGAGACCCACTAGCTAGCTAGCAATGTCGATATATAGGAGTGTGGATGGTGTAGGAGACCTACTAGCTAGCTAGCAATGTTGATATCTAGGGAGTGTGGATGGTGTAGGAGACCCACTAGCTAGCTAGCAATGTCGATATCTAGGAGTGTGGATGGTGCAGGAGACCCACTAGCTAGCTAGCAATGTCGATATCTAGGGGTGTGGATGGTGTAGGAGACCCACTAGTTAGCTAGCAATGTCGATATCTAGGGGTGTGGATGGTGTAGGAGACCCACTAGCTAGCTAGCAATGTCAATATCTAGGAGTGTGGATGGTGCAGGAGACCCACTAGCTAGCTAGCAATGTCGATATCTAGGGGTGTGGATGGTGTAGGAGACCCACTAGCTAGCTAGCAATGTCGATATCTAGGGGTGTGGATGGTGTAGGAGACCCACTAGTTAGCTAGCAATGTTGATATCTAGGAGTGTGGATGGTGTAGGAGACCCACTAGCTAGCTAGCAATGTTGATATCTAGGAGTGTGGATGGTGTAGGAGACCTACTAGCTAGCTAGCAATGTTGATATCTAGGGGTGTGGATGGTGCAGGAGACCCACTAGCTAGCTAGCAATGTTGATATCTAGGAGTGTGGATGGTGTAGGAGACCTACTAGCTAGCTAGCAATGTTGATATCTAGGGGTGTGGATGGTGCAGGAGACCCACTAGCTAGCTAGCAATGTTGATATCTAGGAGTGTGGATGGTGTAGGAGACCCACTAGCTAGCTAGCAATGTCGATATATAGGAGTGTGGATGGTGTAGGAGACCTACTAGCTAGCTAGCAATGTTGATATCTAGGGAGTGTGGATGGTGCAGGAGACCCACTAGCTAGCTAGCAATGTTGATATCTAGGAGTGTGGATGGTGTAGGAGACCCACTAGCTAGCTAGCAATGTCGATATATAGGAGTGTGGATGGTGTAGGAGACCTACTAGCTAGCTAGCAATGTTGATATCTAGGGAGTGTGGATGGTGTAGGAGACCCACTAGCTAGCTAGCAATGTCGATATCTAGGGAGTGTGGATGGTGTAGGAGACCCACTAGCTAGCTAGCAATGTCGATATCTAGGGGTGCGGATGGTGTAGGAGACCCACTAGCTAGCTAGCAATGTTGATATCTAGGATTGTGGATGGTGCAGGAGACCCACTAGCTAGCTAGCAATGTCGATATATAGGAGTGTGGATGGTGTAGGAGACCCACTAGCTAACTATCTGTGTCTAGCTAATGACAGAATCTCTCTCTCGATTATTCATTCACAGTCTCCTTCACCACCTTCTATGTTTTTCATTTGTGCCAATGGTACTCGGGTGTCAGAAGGGGAATGCCATCCCAAGCCTAAAGACATCCAGCAGTGCACCAACAAAGCGGTAGATTCATTTTTGAGAATAAAAAGAAAGTACACAATGTAAATTGGAATAGAAACATTCTAAGCATTTTGAGGTTATTCTTTGGCAGTAGAAACCAGCAGATGAATGGAGACATGTCTCTAATCTTATCGAAGAACGAGAGAGTGATATCAGACCATGGACAAGGTGCTGGGCTGATAAACACAGCCTTGTTTGCATAACATCTTCAGTTATTCGCTTGGATTAACTCCGACAGCCGTACGGACAGCTAGCTACTGTCATCATCTCAACTGCACCCCATGCACACAGGGATGCATTCCAAAGGCCACACAGGTCCTTTGTTCTGAGATTTATGATAAGAGTATTAATATTTGGCCCATACCACGTGATGGCAGTCTTTGGGGGTGGGGATGGGGGTCAGTTCCAGGAAAGCCTATGTATTCACTGGCGCCTGAGATCAGGAGGTCCAGCAGGTTAATTAAAAGACTGCAGCAGATTACAGTTGGAGTCTGATAAAATATCATCTCCCATATTAATCTGTCTGAGAGGAGCAGCTGTGGCTAGGTTATATTGCTTCATGTTCACCAAAGTGTGGTCCTTGAAGGAGTCCAAATGACTCTGACAGGAGCAGGATGGATTTCTGCAGGGTGTAGAGATATACTTCATGCTCACCTTCAATCAAATGCTGTACAACTAATAGAGCAGCAAGGGGCAGGGCCAGATAATGACCCAAAACATACCGTGAAGCAACGCCAACCCTTTAAACACGGCCGGCCGCATGTATACCCGAAAGACCGCTATAGAGGCCCACCTATCTACCGTCAATACACTATGGGCCGCAATACCAGCCATTGCTATAGTATTGGTCACACTGTGCATGGCACTCATGACGCTGGAATTTGCTGGTCTGAAAATAGCACTGTGTGGGTATTGTGTGGTGTG